>JACAXG010000189.1:791978-1072492 GCA_018881555.1 Amblyornis subalaris | reverse complement strand
GGGGAAAGGGAGGGGAAAGGGAGGGGAAAGGGAGGGGAAAGGGAGGGGAAAGGGAGGGGAAAGGGAGGGGAAAGGGAGGGGAAAGGGAGGGGAAAAGGTTTTTTCACTACCAAACAAGAAAATATTTGGCTGAAATAATATGTGAACTAAAAGATTAAGAGATGTTCCTGCACAATTCCAAAAAGCTTGATTTCTTGCAGCAGTCCACATTAGATTGTCTAGAAGAGTTTACTGACCAATGCAGCAGCTATCAGCTATATGGATTATATTAATCCATACAACGCTTTTATTTTGCTTTGGCATTTTCCCTAAGCTTATGCTCCATGTCAGCCCCTATCAATGGTATGTGATAGAGCAACGACACATGGCAGGATATCTTCCTTTTGAGGTGTGAGGAAAAAACACAGGAGGACTTCTGGCTTGAGAACAAAGTCTGTTTCTCTAGAATTTTTAATGCTTTTTCTGTGGTGTTACAAAATTCTTAAAGTAGGAGTCTAAATAGTTTTTAAAAAGGACAGATTTCTGCCCTTCTGTATCACATTAATCATCATGACCAGGTCAGAAGGACTGCAATAGACAAGGAGTCTGAAGAAAAGAATGCCCTACATGATGTGATACTGCTTAGAGAAGTGAATTTGCAATGTAATTAGGTTAACTGAACAGAATGTTGCTACTGACTATGCAGACAAATCCCACATGCCTAAAGAATAAAATATTCTATTTATTTTTAGCTAAATTTATGAGAAAAAAAAAGAAGTTGCATCTCATTTTTCAGTTCCTCAACAACCTGCTTGGACATATGGTATATTGCCCTGCCTAGCAGCAGAAATAGAAAGGATCAACGAAATTATGTGTTTTGCTATCCCAGCTACTAGCAGTGAGCCTAAGAGAAGCCTTTTCATTAACCACAAATTTTTTAGTGAAGATAATAGTGAATTATAATGAGTGCACCACTTACACAAACTTGTATGAAACAATGACAGGTAACGGACTGAGATCCAACAAAAATCCTCACTGAGTCCTTTACCTGGTGGTTTGTGGTCTGAGCAAGCAGAATAAGAGAAGGAGGGACAGAGTGATGAAGAACTACTCTTAGAGTCTGCAAGAAACTCACAGGAAGCCAGGCAAATGTAAATCTCAGCTGCAGTACTCAACGTAACACGACAAATAGTCACCCAAAACAGGAAAGAAAAACTCCAGCATTGAGCACAAGCACAAGGCCCAGCTTGTAAACTGTGATATCCTAACACCAGCTACTTCAAAGTGACTAAATGCCACACGAGCAGTAGGCATAAACCTTGGCTGTGAACATTAATTGTGTCATTAACCCTTCACCTGCACCGAGCAAACAGCCCAGGTCTCGTGGAGGGCACCCCCGTGACGCATCAGGTCACACCCCATCTCCTGCTGCCTTCCTGACACACACCTGAGAATTCAGAGTCTTAGAGAAGCCATGCAGGGCCGTTCTTAAGCTGCCCTCAAAGGAAAACCACTTCTGTGGCTACATAAAACCTTAACAAGCTCGCCGTGGTATTTATGAATGTGGCCGTTCACAAAGATGAGTGTGGAAGAGGAAACAGAGACAGGGGCAGTGATCAGTGGTGGGAATTGGTGTTTCACAAAAGATTTCAAGGCTTCAATTTTACATTCCAACTAAGGATTTTAAAAGGTTGAAACTTAAGAGGTCTATCTCTTCAAAATACTGAGATATATTTTATTTTTGGAGTGTTTTTTTAAAAAAGCCATACTTATAAGGACTGTGTGTAGTCTTCTTGTATTCCTCCTCAAGAATATTATCGCACAGACTGACTTTTCTACAAAACATAAGGACATGAGTTGGTCCCACAGATTAATTGGATCATGAATTGGATCAATACAAGAAAAAGGAAAATTCTTTCATGCGTGTCTTCCTCACCACAGCCATACTTTGAACATGGTTAAGACTTTGTATGGCATAAGAATGGCGCCCAACTTACAGAGTAAACCCCAGAAAGCTCACAGTTAATTCTAGGAACATCGGGGTCTTTCTGAATTTCTTTGAAAAGATTTGGGCAAATAAGGAGAGGTCACAACCTGGTCGACATTCCGACGAACGGGGTGTTCAAAAAGAATGTGTTAAAGTACCAAAACTTCTACTCTGGAGATAACATGAGCCATCTAAAAGGCAGTAAAAGGAGGAGTAAGTGAAGGGACATCTGCAGATGCCATCCCATGTCCTACCACTCTAAGGATCCACCCAGCTCATCCCCTGTTACAGTGCTGCCCTCTCAATCCCTGGATCCCTGAATTCTGCCAGCAGCAGCGTTTGTGCAAGGCAGTGAGTCATATCTGTGGTCCGATCCAGACCGTTCTTCCTTATATCCAACCTAAATCTATTATTTTTTTTTAAAGCAGTCTTTTTCTTTATCATTCAGGACTACCTAAAGACTTTACTAGCAACAGTGTTCAAGCTGGGTGGAAAAAAAAGAGTAAATTTGATTTTCCCAAAGGGTAAAATCAGTTTGAGGAGTTCCCGGAAAGAAGGGGGAAAGAAAATTAAGAAAAATCTTGCTTTGAGACTTGGGAAAGCTGTTTTCCCAATTTTGCGAGTCTGCAGCAGCTGTTGGGATATTTTCCTTTCTGAAGGCCTGACCCAAACTTTCAAATAACCATGGCAACCACACATGGATACAGACTTCATGTAATCTTAGCATGTAATCACCAAGAGAGGTAGTAAGGGCTCCCTCCTTCCCACCCACACCTGCAGCTGCCCTAACACATCCTTGCCCCACACCCCAGCAGCCAAGGGACTGCCCCAGGTTTGCTCGTGGCAGCCCAAGCACAGCAGACACAAACCAGCAAGGCCATGGGGAGAACACAAAGTTAGTGACACAGCGCAGTGTGGCAGAGGCAAATAAAGTCAGTTTCCTGAGTCTGGGTTCTTTCCTCAGTCCTGTGAAATACCCTACCAATTGGACCACTAAATGAACTTTAATAAATGGTTCTGTGCACTGCAGACTTACCTTTAGGTAGCATATGTGTTATAACTAACGCAGAGTACATCCATAAGATACTTTTTATACTTAACAACATCTTGACCTAGAAATGAAGAACAGAGGATTAAGTGGTTAGTATTGCATTGTGTCCTCAGCAAACGTTGTAACTCAGCACATCAATATTTGTCACTGACAGTCCTTCCTGCTTTCAGGACGTCTTCATTTAACAGTTTATGGTGGAAAATTGTTATAATGACAATGTGTCTCTGTGGAATACAGACTTATAATGAGTTTCAGGTTGTTGAGTCTAGAGTGGTACTCAGACACGCCAGTTCCCTTTGGCTTTGCTTCTCACTTCCTTTACAGGTTCCACCTTTTAACAACTGGAAAACTCCTCACATGTATCATATGTACAAAATAAGAAATTCCATGTCCACAACAGCAGTTCTCAGTTTTTACTTCAGTTCATAATTACACATTGAATCTGTAAATATCCCCAAAATTACAAAAGCATTGAAAGACACGTAAACACCAACGAGTATAAAGGGTTTGTAAATAGTCCCTTGTCCATATAGTTACACAGATTGTGCTATCAACATCCCAACATAAGAAATTACTTTCAGCAGCAGTTTGTCAAACACTGCCTTGAAAAATTTTTATCAAAAAAAACTTGAGTTTCCTGATATTGCTGTCAAAATCTGCTACCTGGGCAAGTGACCCAGCTGATAGTTTTCTCCTGTCCAAGAGAGATTACAGCTGAACTGCTCTAAGGATCAGTGTAGCAGAGATTTAATAGATATGCACCAATCTGTGTTATAACTGTGGAACCTGTACTGCACACGTGTACAATTTAAAATGTCAGCTTTTAAAAACTCCACGAGCTGTACTGAACATGACAGCAAGACACACGGAGAGAGGCATCTTCAGAAAACTCCTGGTGACGTGTCCAACCTCAGGATACTTCTGTCCACAGCCCACAGCTGCAGCCCAAACCCCACATGAGTCTGTGTGAACTGGCACACGTCCTGTAACGTCTGAGCAGCTTGGGAACGACGCAAAACATCCCAAACCAAGCCTTTCCAGTGAGGCAAGTTAAAAATTCCCACCCAAAAGGGCTGAAAACCCCAGAGCCTTTCTTTCCCTATACATGGATGGCCAGAGCCAGCTGGTTGCACTGGGAAACACGTGCTACAACCTATTCCCAGGGCGTGGAGGAAGAAATGCAGCTGCTTTCCACAGAGCTGCGCCCTGCCAGAGACGCCCCATCTCTGCTGCAGCCACTCAGGACAGCAGAGCGTGGAGTGTGATATCACTTATTTTGCAACATGAACTTCATGGAATTTGCACTTTTCACGACTGAGTCCCAAACAGGAACTGGGACTTCATTCAGCTTAAGCCCTACCTGCCATAAAAGCTTTTCTGAAGAGCCTAGCACATGCCCCCACCACCACCCAGCCAGAGTTTTCTCTCTTCCCACACTTACACAAGCCAAGCTGCATGTAAAGAAAACAAAGTGGCTATTTCATAGCTAAGTTTAAAATTCTATACTGTGCCCTGATATAAATCCCCTCTAGAAGGTTGTTATGAGTGAGGAGGCTGCACGAGATCAGAGCTGCAGGCATCAAAGTCCTTTAAATGCAACGGACCAGTTCTGAAATACAGTCACATGTTTGCTTAGATAAACACTTGAGTGATCCTCATTATTACACAATAATTAAAGAGAGAGGTCAATCTGAGCCTACAGATGTGCAGAAGGTCCTTCAAGCAATCCTTGCATCCCAAAACTGCTGGAAGCCTCAAGCACCAAAACCACTGCAGACCAGTTCCTACAGCAACACAAGAGCTCTGACGAGAGCACAGAACGAAAACCGACAGAATTCTCCACCTTCCAAAGGGGCGAGTGATGGATCTGCTTGCAAAACGAAGTTCTGGCCCCTGTGAAAGCTGAGCGGCTCCAGACCTTCCTTTGAGATGTTCTGCCCACGTGTGCTCCCATGCGTCACACGCTGGCCCCATCAGCAGCGAAGCGAAGGCCCAGGACAAACTGTTCACAAGTTTAGCTCTCCATGCTTACCCATACCTTGTATCTCCCTCCTTCCCCTGAAGGCAATCTTGCCTTTTGGGACCAGAAACATGGGAATCAAAGAAATTGGACAAGAAAAAGGATGAAGCATTTGGGGTTTGTATTTTTTTTTTCCCAAAGATGGGTGTGCTGCCCCTCAATGGGGCTGGTTGCATTTTGCAGCCACCACCTGCCTCACTCCCTTGGCTCTGACCTGGAGTGCCTGGGTGCCTGGCACGTGCCAGTGGAAGCCCATTGCCCTTGGAAGTTCATTGCAATGCTGTCATAGCACAACTGCTTCCGCATTTGGTGGGAACACAAACCCTGCTGCTACACTTCCAGTCACCAAGCACAACACACACACCCACAGTGACATATGAAAACAGAAAAGGCAGCTCTGGAAGGACGATTTTCAAGGTATCCATGGGAACAGAAGGGAGCATTCATGGCTGTGAGGGCTCTTAGCCTTTTACTGAGTGGAGCAGGAATAACACCTGCTGCACCAAGAGCTTGGATAGCTCCAAAAAATTGCAGTGTTTGAGCACCGAGCTTAACATGAGACACCTGCCAAAAATCCCTACTTGACTCTAGGAAAACCACTTCTTGACTGTTTATAAATCTTCTTTATCCTGAAATGCTTACTCGAGCAACGAAACACCCTGGGAGAATGGTCCGGTTTTCAGCCCTCAGGGCCAGGAGTGTGACTCCCACACAACTCTCCATGGCTGAGGGTTGGTTTTCACACTCCAGCCCTTGGTGGGTTCCCATAAACACTCCTGGGGTTGCTGTTCCACTACAGCTGCCAGAATTACATGTGCGTTTACCCCTGCCACCCTGTCCAAACCTGCAGACCACAGCAGCAGCACCTTGCTCAGCCCCACGGGGCAGCCTGGCTTAGGAGGAGGCAGAGCTCTGCAGAGCTGGTGCCAAAAATCCTCCTCAGGAGCCACAGGTGAGGCAGGGGCTGTTGCTTACACCTCGCGCCCTGATTCCTGCCCACTTTTCCAGGCTCTTGGATGTGACTGCTCCTGCCTCCTGCCCTTTTGCTGGCAGAGGCTGCAGCTGACTGTGTTCCCTTGTAGCCTCCTGCGCTAAATCCCTGCTCCAAAACTGGTTTGTATTTCCCATTCCCACACTTTGCAGCTCACAGCAGTCTGCTGTCTGGCCGCGGTACTGCCCCTAAATCCACCGCAATTAGCCAAAATCCATCTAACCATACCTTTTTCCACAAGACTTTTTTTTTTTTCCCCCTTGGTGTCACTACACCCACAGTAAAAGAAATCCATAACACCATGGACACGGTCAGAAAATCTTGCCAACTCAAGCTGCAAGACTTGAGTAAGTGTTTAATTTCCACTTTCTGCTAAAAAAGTATCTCACTCGACGTGACCAAACTTGGGTTGCCTGCTGGCTGGTTTCCCACTGGACTGATCCATTTTATTAGGAGCTACTACAGGCAGATGGATCTACAGCAGGAATCCGTGCTACATTTTTAAATGGGATGTAACCCTGAGTGCAACACCATTTAAATAAAAGATGCCAAAGTACTGGACAAACTTCACATCTTTAAAAACTAGCAGCAAGGGTTCTTTCTCTGGGGAAAGAGTGTGGTTCCCATTTTTGCAGGCACTGCTACCTTCCCTTATTACAGCAAAAACTCATAGGAGCAGTAAGTTCTGACCAAGTTCCAGCTTGTGTTTAGTTTTCAGTGTAAGCTTGATCTCACACCAATGCTATTTTAATTTAACCAGATGAGAGAACATCGTGTCTCTCTTTCTGCTTAAAACTCCAGGTTCAGAAAGTGAATTGCCCTGGTGTGGAACAGACTAAAGCTTAGTGTCCAGAAATACTCCTGATTTCTCTGGAGCTGAGACAATGAGAAATCAGCTGTTTTCATAGAGGTATCGGTGTCTCTAAACCCTGCAACTTCTCACGTCACGCTGAGATTGGTTCAGCACACGCTCTACAGATGCATTGTGAAATCTGGACATGTTCCTTAAACACATAAAATCAGCCTCTCCCCATTGACCCTCATAGTGAAAGTCAGAATGACATAAAATATTGAAAGGAAAAAAAAAAGAAAGGGAGGAACCCAACAGAACCTGGCAGTAGAGAAGAGAAGGAAGGATGCTGCTCATACTAATGGGTGAAACAGTAAATTACACTGCTTCCCAGCGGAGCCCCAACAAGCTGGGAATGACCAGTGCCAGCCACTGCCCATCTCTTGCCTCCTTCCAAGCACTGAAACCTGCACAGGTGCCACCCATTCTGAAACGCACATATTCTGCACTCTCTTTTGCTTGTGCAGTCCTTGGATGCTGCGATGCCATCCGACTGCTAATTGCTGACATGCGTCCGCCTCACCCTCAGCGCCGCCTCATTAACTGTGCCACTTTCCCCACGTGATTAATTAGCCCCCCGTGCCGACACACGGCTCGCCAGCCTGCGCCCGGCTCAGCCGTGGCCTCTGCCTGGCCCGTTATCCCTGGGAAAGGCCCTCCCGAGGCCTTGGGGAAGGTCTTGGGGGCGTCTGCGCCATCCCTTCGCCGTCCCCCCCCCAGCAGCTGCGGGGGGAAGCGCCTCAAGGCCGGAGCCTCGGAGAAGTGACCGGAGCACAGCGTGTCCTGGCGCTGCTCCCCCTGCCTCGGACACCCCTCACACCCCTGCGCTCGGGGACGCCGGGAGCAGCCCCGGGATCCGGGACAGACCCGCCGACACACGGGGGAACGCGGCCGCAGGCAGCCCGTGGGACAGCACCGAGCGCGCCCCGCTCCTCCCTCACCCCCCGGCTCCACCTTCTCGCTCCTGCATTCCGGAATCACCGAGCATCCCGAGCTGGATCCACAGGGATCATCCAGTGCCGCGCCTGGCCCCGCGCAGGGCCCCGCCACAGTCCCGCCCTGTGCCTCAGAGCGTTGCCCAGGTGCACCGTGGCCTCTGTCAGGCTTGGTGCCCTGCCTGCCCCGGGGGGCTTGTCCCGGGAGAACTCTCCTGCCCCGCTCTGCGGAGTCCTCACCACACTGGGGAAGGCAGCGAGAAGGGGAATGGTGTGAAGGGGTCACTCGCGGCCCCCACAGGCGTCACCCCGCGCTGCCACGGCGGGGCTCAGCACCAGGACCCCCCTGCGGGCTCCACCAGAGGGTCCGGAGTGCCTCTCGGGGTCCATCCAGTGCCACTGCCTGGCACGAGGGTGGCTGTGGGTGCCCTCACCCCGCCCCGCCATCCCCACAGCCCCGGCCGCGCCTCACGCCTCGGGCACGGGCACTGAGGGAGCAGGGAAACACAACAGTCCCACCCCACTGTCCAACGGTGCCCCTCGGGCAGTGCCAGCTCCTGTGCCATGGAATCGCAGAATGGTCTGGGCTGGGAGGGAGGTTAAAGCTCACCTCATTCAACCGCCCTGCCGTGGGCAGGGACACCTTCCACTGTCCCAGGTGGCTCCAAGCCCCGTCCAACCTGGCCTTGGACACTTCCAGGGACGGGGCAGCCACAGCTTCTCTGAGGAACCTGTGCCAGGACCTCACCACTCTCACAAGGAGGAATTCTTTCCCAATCTCCCATCTGAACCTGTTCTCTGTCGGTTTGAAGCCATTCTCCTTTCCATCCCTTGTAAATAGTCTCACTCCATCTTTCCCGTAGGCTCCCTTCACGTACTGGAAGGTTGCAGCTACGTTTCCCTGGAGCCTTCTCTTGCCCAAGCCGAACAATCCCAGCCTTTCCCCGCAGCAGAGCTGTTCCATCCCTCTGATCATCTCGGTGGCCTCCTCCGGACCCTCTCCTCGTGCTGAGAACTCCCAGAGCTGGATGGGGAGTGCGAGCAACAGCAGCGACAGATTTTGGGAGGGTTTTTTTTATTATTATTTTCATTATTTTATTACTAGGGTGATGTGGGGGTTTTGGTGCCGAACCCGGAGCCCTCTGGCGGGAAAGCGGCGGGAGGTGCGATGCCGCCGCTCGCCGCCCGGGGGCGCCGCGGGGCCGCCGCGCCAGCCCCGTTCCTCGACAGCGGCCGCGCCCCCGCGCGCGGGACCCCAAACCGCGACCCCAAAACCGGGACCGAGCCCGGGACACCCAACCCGGCACCCGAACCGGGACCGGAACCGCACCCCGCCCCGGCCCCGGGACCCCCCGGCGGACGCGGAGACCCCCGGAGCGCAGCCCTGCCACCACCGCCGCCCCCCGCCCCGTCCCGCGTCCCGGGCTCGCCCCGCCGAGCCTCGCTCGCTCCGTATGGGGGAGGAAACTTCCCCTGTCTCGCAGACCAGAAGGCGAAAAAAGAAAGGGGAAGAAAAAAAAAAAAAAAAGGCACGGAAATGAAGCCAATGCCTGAACCCACCCAACATTTATACTCTCCCATCCTGGGATGGGTTTTTTTTGCAGAGCATTTCAACGCTCACGCCTCAATTAACCAAAAAAAAAGGGGGAGGGGGGAAAGAAAAGGGGGGAAAAGGTGGAAGGAGGAGGGGGGAAATGGGGAAGAAGGGAAGGGGGAAAAAGAGGTAGGGAAAAGCCAAAAAATGAGAAGGGGGTAAAAGGGAGGGACAGGGCAAAAAGGGGGGCAAAAACGGGTGGGGAAAGGGAAAAAAGGGGAGGGGGAAGGAAACAAAACGAGGGTGAAAAAGGGAAAAGGAAAAGACGGAAGGAAGAGGGAAAAGGGGGAAGGGGGAAAAGAGAGGAAAGGATAAAATAAGGGGGGAAAGGAAAGAAGGGAGGAAGGAGGGGAAAAGTAAAGAGAGGAAAGGATAAAATAAGGGGGGAAAGGAAAGAAGGGAGGAAGGAGGGGAAAAGTAAAGAGAGGAAAGGATAAAATAAGGGGGGAAAGGAAAGAAGGGAGGAAGGAGGGGAAAAGCGAAAAGGAGAAAAAAAGGAAATAAAAAGGAGGAAAGGGAAGTGGGTGGTAAAAAGGGAGAAAGGGGAAAGGAAAAAAAAAAGAAAGAAAGAAAAAAAAAAAGAAAAGCCATCGAGGCTTAATCCCGAGAGCCGGTGCCGAGAGGGAGGCAGAGGGGGTGGCCGGGAGGACGTGACCAGGGGGACAATGAGGGCCGGCCCCGGCCCCCGCCCGCTCCCCGCCGCCCCTTTGTGTGGGGACGGTGCCGGGGGCCGGCGGGGGCTGCCCGCGGTCCCGTCCCCGCCGCTGCCGTCCCCGCACACACACCCACCCACACGCACACACACCCGCTTTTTCCCGCCGTCGGAACTCCCTCCGCTCCCTCCACGGTGCTCTCACTTTTCCTTTGTAACACAAAGGCGAAATCCCGGGGAGCGGAGGGGGAAGGCAGTGCCCGTGCCCCAGAAACTGGACGTGGGTGTAAGAGGGGGCGTTTTGCTCCACTGACCTCGCGATCCTCCTCCTCCTCACCCACCGCCCCCCTTCCCGCAGGGAAAATGTGGCTCAGGGGACCCTGCTCTCCGGCTCCTCCGGAGAGATGCTGAGCACCTCAGCCCTGCTCTGCCCTGCGAGCAGCTTTCCAGGAACATCGGGGGAAGGGAGCGGGGAAAAAAGGAAAAAAAAGGAAAAGAAAAAGAAAAAAAAAAAAAAGAAGGGATGTGGGGAGCACACAGGCGCGGAGGACACAGAGCACACGCTTTCCCCAGTGCTAGAAAACCTGGTGGCCGGGGGAAAGGTCCGTTCTCATCGCTCCACGGGCGCTTTGTGTACCTAACACCCGTGAGGAACAGCCTCCTCCCGTCTCCCTCCGGAGCCCCATCGCACGCCAAGGTGCGGCTCTACCTTCCCGGCCACCCCGAACCACCAGCACCGAGCACTTCTGTCAGGGCTCCCACCCCAAAGTCTTCTATTCCCTAGTTTTCTTTGTTCTCCTCTTTGCGCCGGGTTTGGGGTTTTTTTGTGGGTTCCCGAGCATCCCTCCTTCTCCTCTTCCCCCGCGCGTCGTTGAACTTACCCCAGGTTGTTTAAATTCACCAATCATCGCTATTCCCTCCCGCCTAAGATTCGCAGTTCAAACTCTTTGTTGGTACAAGCAGTAAAACAATTGTTTTAAATCTCAAGCTAGGTGTTTGCTGGCAGTCATATATAAAGGGGGAGGAAAAAAAAAAAAGAAAATAAAAAAACACTAAAAACCAACCCTCAATAAAAGAGTTATAGTTACCTTAAAAGGTAGCGTATCGCAGAGATCTCAAAAAATCACAACGTGGTGGCTGGGCTAGTCCAGAGATCCCAGTGGCCGCATGAAAGAGTAAATCCCCTCGTTAGTGCTGGCAGGAGCCGCTTGTTCCGGGGTCTCCCCTTCTCCCAGAGCTCGGTCTCCCCTGCTTCCGTCCCTTCCCGCCGGCGAGCACCTGACTCCGGCTGCGGAGCCGGGACCGAGCTGTGGGCGAAGGCAGCTCGCCTGCAAGTTCAAATGCGAGCCTCAGCCTCCCATCATTATTATATCGTTGTACCGTCAGCGCTGCAGAGGAGGGGCGCTGGCTCGGGGAGAGGAGGGTTCACAAGCTCTGCGAGAGCCTCCTTGCAGTTTCCAAAGCTCCCGCAGCTGCTGGGCGCAGGAGAGCCCCCAGCGCCTGCCTCCGCCGAGCGGGGCCCCCCCGCCCCCGGCCCCGGCCCCCTCGGGGCACCCCCGGCCCCAGACCCGAGCGGGACCCGCAGCCCGGTGCGGGACGGGACCCCGCGCTCGGCCGGCACCAGCCCTCCGGAGAGGGGCAGGCGGGTGCGAGAGGCGCATTGTTCCCCGATTAGACAATTAACCGGGAAGAGAATGGAGAGACCTCCTCCACCCTGGCTCCCGAAGCTGGTTGAACCGGGGAAAGTGACTGGGACCGAAATCCTTCTTTCCCCTTTGCCTCCCCAGTCTCAGCGGAGGTTGCAATGAAAGAATATATTGGTGCTGCTTCCAAACTTCCCCTGCCGATGCCAATTCACAGGCAGCCTCGCATCGGCAGCCGCCCGAGCCAAGCTTCTCCACCCATGTATCTCCAGCCACTTTTCTTTCTTTTTTTTTCCTCTTTTTTTTTATTTTAAGATTAGACTCTGCATTTGCTGTCCAAAACCTCTCAGAGATGAAGTCATAAGCAGAACTCTAAACCACCCTTTTACAAGGGATGTTCACCAGTTAATAAAGGGTCTGCTGTGCTCTCCAGGCAGCTCCCATCCCAAAATGTACCTATCTCAGGATGTGGGAGACATTTAAAGCACCCTCACCAGGCACAAAATGCTGGCACGAGCAGTGCCTCTGGCACGCTCCCTCTCAGAGAAGCCGATGCCAGAAGCCCCCGTCCTCCAGGAAGGTGTAAAGCCGGAGCCAGAACAGAAAAGCCTGCAGAAATAGGTGTGTCTGATCGCACTGCTCTGGGCACGTTTTTGGCAGCCCCAGGTACGACTGCTAGGAAGAGGCAGCAGAAGTTTTCCCCCAGCTCTTCTCGCTGTTACTGCTCCAGCAGCTGTGTCCCTAGAGTTGCACTGGCAGAGGATCTCAGACAAGCCCAAGGCCCGTGTTTCCAAAGACAGACCTCGGTGCCAAGCTAGAGGGGCGGGAGGTGGAAGAGATGACAGCCAAGAAGGGAAAAAACAGAGACCTGGAGGCTCAAACCAGGCCAGCTTTGTGTGAGCTGTGGCCTGGGTGAATGAAGCTGGAGCACTGGGTGAAATCCTCACCTCGACTTGCATAGCTTGTTTGTTTTTCCTCCTTAGATAGAGTAAATACACAACTGTTTGCTTGGGATGTTGAAGAGACACTTCTCTCCCACCACTGCCACCTTCCACCAGCACCAGTCCTTCCAGTTCCTCATGCATGGGTCAGTCCCTGCAGGGTCCATGTGCATCCTGGGCACGGCCACACCTGGACACGCTGGACCTGCCCCGTGCTGGGCTTCTCCATCCTTGAAGCCTCCGCATCAGAAGAGCTGACAGAAATACAACCCTCTGCTTTCAAACTGGCACTGTAAAGAGTTGAGGGCACGTTTTTGAGGGTGTTTGATGCAGGTTCACTCCCAGGCTTTGCAGTTCCTCTTTCTGCTGGCGTTGCCTGCCTTGCCACGTGCAGTGTCACTGCTGAGGCAGTGCACACTTCCTCTGCTCAGTGCTGTCATGAAAGGAGAATTCTGACGTTGAATCTCTCCAACGTTGGTTCAAACAAGCCTCTTCTGCCCTCCCAGACATAGGGGAGTGTGTGAGACACACGGTGAGGGCACTGTTCCCTCTCCACGCACAATCCCAGCCTTCCCAGGCTGCACACAAACCCTTTGAAGACATAAGATAGGAACTTCTCTGGCCCATTCCCTTTTCTAGGTGAAGAGGTGGGAGACCATCCTGCCACCATCGCAAGCCTCTGGAAAGGAGGGCAGGACATACCCCATGGCATTGGGCAGCTCCCTGTCTTTAGGCCACCCTTCAGAACAAATGAGGAGCTTGTAAATGACCAGGCATCACACTCAAACTGAAGCTGCCCCTCCAGCCTTCACCATCAACCCCAGCTTTCCAGCTTCACCTGTCCTTACTCTGCTCCCTGCCTTGGCTTCAGGCAGCAGGGGTGACCTTTAACAGAGGTCTGCCCTGGTCTTGCTTCTCCATCACCTCTTGACTCTTGTACCCTGGAGACTGAACAACTGCTCCTGGCAAAAGGTGGGAAGAGGAGACGGTGGCTCTGCTGCCCCTGCCCTGTGGAGGTCCTTGCCCTGCTTGGAGCATCTTCTCGCAGCTGGGGCTGCAAGCAGGACAACCCCACGAGGGGAAGTTGCAGCTCCCTGTGCCTACTGGGGCTGTGCTGGGGGTCCTGCTGGAGAACTGACCAACCCTGCAGGGGATGGGGAGATACTGCGTCTGGGCAGAAATCTGCGCAGGGAGCAGGGCCGGCGGCAGCGCTGCTCTCTGCCCTCCAGGCACCAACACGAAGCAGCAGGGGTTACACCCCGGGCTAACCACCCTCGGGTCGGCTCGCTGCTGGCACCTCTTTTTTCTTTGTCACCATGGGAAAGAAAGTAGATCAATTTTTTGTAGAGAAAAGACCCTCTCACCCCCTCCCCTTTCCTCTCGCACCCCGCGCTCGGCGGAGCCCTGATGGGAACGGGCCGGCCAACGCCGCTCAGCCTCGGAGCTGGGAAGAAAGCGGAGGATGCAGAAACCACCGCCTTCCCCCTCCTCCCCAGCCCGCTCCCCGCCTTCCTCCTGCTCCTCCTCCTCCTCCTCTTCCTCCCCTCCGCCCGGCGCGGAGCTCCCGGAGCCCCCGCGGAGCCTCGGGGCCCCGGGGCCGGCGGCCGCAGCCTCCCGGTCCCTCCCGGTCCCTCCCTGTCCCTCCCGGTCCTCGCCTCCCGGCGGGGCAGAGCCCGAGGAGGGCACGGGGGCTCCGTGCTCGCCCCGGCCCTTCCCGCGGGGGATGCAGCGCTCCGGGCAGGGGCAGACTGCGGGGCTGGCCAGACAAAGGCACGGGCGGAGGTGGTCGCAGGGCTCACACAGAACTGTGGGGCTGGGCAGGGAGGGACGAGGGAACTCCTGGGCATCCCCAGCCCGCCGGGGAGAGAAAACCCCGCAGGAAGGAGGGTGGGTTACGCCGGAGACCCTCGG
Source organism: Amblyornis subalaris (assembly GCA_018881555.1). Taxonomy (NCBI): domain Eukaryota; kingdom Metazoa; phylum Chordata; class Aves; order Passeriformes; family Ptilonorhynchidae; genus Amblyornis; species Amblyornis subalaris. The sequence continues at coordinate 1,057,938 of JACAXG010000189.1, read as the reverse complement.
GGCTTTGAAGGATGGCTGGGGCTCTCCGCTGATCAAGCTGGAAAAACAGACCTCTGCAACCCCCCGGTGCTTTCACCCCACTCTGTTTAACCCTCCCCACCTTCCCCGAGAGCCAAGGTTTCTGCACTGAACCAAAAAACTGTCCAGAAAGGGGATCTCCTTTCCTCCTCTTGGAGACCAGCAAACTGCCTCCATGGGTTATGTCAGGGGCCTGAAACATTGTCTGATTTACTGTGAATGTCAGATATTTTTCTTTGTAAATATTTCAGGCAAAGCAGAAACAGTAAACCTTTGCTCAGGCTGCCAAAGTCTCCCATGACAAATCATTGTTTTCAGATGTTCAGATTTGTGTGAGAAAACCCAACAAAAGGGAAAATGTTTAGGCTTTGTCTCCATCCTAAAGCAATATCACTCGAGAAAAAAAAAATAATCCTCCCAGCTACATCGTCGTCCAGAGATGAAGAAAAATACTATTTTCATTACACACTTCTTAAGCACAGGTTTTATGTTACTGACTCAACAATGATTATCATTTTAAATGTGAAACACAGGCCCTAAATGGTTCTTTATGAGAAACCATTGTTTTAAAATATCTGAAATTAATTAGACCATGGCTACAGCCAATGTGCAAATATCAAACTGAACATCTGTGGAAAAAAAAAGCTTCCCGTCACTTGAAAGAATATTGTGGATCTGAAACACAGTCTCTCAAGGAAAAACCAATTTGTCTGGCATAGCTTCTCTTAAGCCATCTTTTGTGGCTTCACAATCACCTTTTCTTTGTCTCTTCTCTGCTTTTTTTCCTCCTGAGCTGCTGCGTGTGAGAAACCTTACGTAAAAGTAAAGGGAATAATTCATGTAATTTAGATGTCAGCAGTACTAAGGTCAGTTTGGGCAAATCAAAGATCCTTTCAAAGTTACTCCACTTGGTCAGTGGCTCTGAGGGTCTAACTGCCCACACCCATCTACTTGCAAAGGGTTGTGCCGTGTTAACTGTGCTGAAAATGAGCCCATTGGCCCAGTTATCCTCTTAAAGGTAGAAAAATGTAGGCTGCTTCCTTATTCTGCAGTGATTCAGAATCACTGAAGTTATCTAAACCCCAATGTGTTTTCAGAAACCACAAAATCTTCTGAAACAATAGAACTTTTGCGAGTTCTCGGATTGCACGTTTAAGAAAAGTGTTTTTTTCCCAGTACTTCTCTTTCCTAGGCTTGAAGTGAAATATGTTTTCGGAGGCAAATTAAAACTCTCCTAAGGAGTCAGGCTTAGCAGCAGTGGTAACCATAGTGTATACAACCACTTTCTCAAACAAAACACTTGATGGCTTATGTCAATGTTTCTTTTGTGGTAAAACCCTTCTCCACCTATTTTTACTCCATATTTCTTCAGTGGAGGGGAGAGCACTCAGCTACGAAAAACTATGAATAGAGTGTTTCATTTGGTAGGAGAACAAGCCACAATTGATGGTTAGGTATTATTTCTGCATTAAATGTAATGATGCAGACACGGCATTATCTGCACTGAGATAGCTGGTTTCCAGGACAGGATTTATCAGGAGGAGGTCCTGGCTTTCAGCAGCACTGGATGATGGCAGAGGCAAGGATATGTTTTCCCCCTGTGTTCCGATGCTGCCTTCTGTTCTGACTCAGTGTTTCTGCCTTGACTCCAAGGACAAGGGGCCAGACTGGGATGTTTTATGTTTCCATGGCTAATCCCCCCAAAAGCTGTGTCAGGAAGCTGGTGGTGTTTGGTTCTGGCTGGTGTGAGTGTCAGGCTGCTGTCTCCAGGTCAGGCTGAAAAAGCAGCCTGCTTCCCACAGCTGGATCCGACCCCTTCAAGAACAGTTGCTTTGTGATTTTGGGGAGGAGTGGTCACTGTGGGCAGGTCACCACCAAGGTCCTTCTCAATGCTGATCCCTGTGAGGACCAAACACAGGACAAGGCAAGCGAGGGGAAAGAAACTAAGAAACTTATCGGCACAGGGTGGCCTGAGCCACAGTCAAGTGTTGTGCTAATCCGTACTGTCCTGGGCTTCCTCTGATAAACTCCATCCTGGGCACGCATTATTTTTGTTTTGATAACACTGTGGCTGCATCATAAGCTTTAGTGCAGAAGTAATCCTGAATAATCAAATGTGGGTTTGTTCTCTTACTCTTACCAAAAGAAATGAGTCTTTCATACTCTTTTTTTTTTTTTTCCCTCTCTTTTTTCTCTATGATACGAAGGTACCACCATTGTGCAAAGAATAAACTCGCTGGGTCTGGTTCCACACTGACAGGGCAAACTCTTGAAATGGATTAAGAGAGATTTTCTTAACTAATCTCTTCTTCCTGGGCCTTCTCATCCTTGGCTAAAGCAATAACAAACATTCGCAATGTGATTAATCCAAAATCTACTGAAGTCCCTGGAAAGATCCTGCTGACTCCACAAGTGTCAGTCAACAGTTTCTTCTCCTTGGCTGTGTGTGAAGGGGAAGCAAAGACATGAAATAGATCAGGAAGACCCTACACAGCAGAGGAAAGGGGGAGTTCAGGCTTTTTCCTTGCCCTCCATCACGCAGGAAAGTGTCTGCTTTTCTTCTCTGGGGACTTCTCTTTGCAGATCAAAATAGAAAGACGGAAATTTTGGATAGCTGTTAGCAGGCAAGGAAAGATGAAAACTTCCATGTCTACAGGAAGAGTCATAGCCCACCTTAAGAAAAAGAGTGTAAATAGGTGGAAAGAGCTGATCCAGGCCTACTCGCGGCATCTCACATCTTTTGGCTGGTTCTCAGAGATGTCCAGGATAATACCTGTGATCATGTCATTTAAAAAAACCTAAAAAAACCCAAATTATAAACAAACAAACAAAAAATGGGCTGGGGAGGTCTGCAAATACATCTTGCACAATTTATAAGACTCTATGAAAGAAGTGGTAATTTTTTTGTTCAATGGGGAAAGGATGGGTATAAAAATAGAGAGAAAAATTCAGTCTCTCTCTGTTGAAAACTGCCCTGCTTTGTTGAATGTTCTCTGATTCATAATGATTTTTTTTTTTAGTTTTTTGAGGGCCTCAGATAAGGAAATGTAGCACTCATGCAGCTTGTTTGAGTTTTACACAGAACATGAATCACGGTGGTAGCAGAGAAAAGTTTGGAAAGAGGAAGTAACTTTGCACTGAAGACCCAAACACCAGATAAAAATAATCAGAGGCAGAAAATAAAAACAAAAATGATCTGCCAAACAATCTCATTGTTTGTGAGGAAGATGGGCTCAGTGTTTTGGGACGCCCAGGACTGTCAGTGAGTGAGAACTGATTTGTGATGTACACTGTGAGCACCCTCACACCTCCTCCAACAGCTGTGCAGGCAGGTACAGCAAGCAAAGGCACCTCCCTGGGTGAGCCCTGAAGGCGAAGGCATCAGGCAGCGCTGCCAAAATGCCTCTGCAGACCAAATCTGCAAGATTTGACCAAGAGCCTCAAGCTCCATCATCCCCCCACACCACGCCCAGGTCTCCTCTACGATCAGGCATCCACGGGGCTTGGCTGACACCAAGGATTTCCCACCAAGTTTTGGGAAGAGACATGCCATTTTCATCCTCCATCTGCTAAAGGAAGGACAAAAAGAAGTGTTTCTGATATCCAGATATTCAGTGAAAGGTTTTCTCTGTTGCAGTGAGTGCGGTCTCCCAGGATGAGGGAAAATGGGAACAATGTTAGCATTCATAACATTGGCTGTAGGAGCTAAAAGATGTCCTTTTTAGTGTAAAATCAGACACAAATACCATAAACTTTGTGACATTTTTCCATAGTAATGCAAGGGGTGCAAGTCTTGCTGTTAGCCCGGTGCAGGAGGGCGAGAGGGGTTCACTCTTCACCTGGTTGAGCACAAGCCTTCAGCAAAACAGCCCCAGACGCTGACGTCTCCACGCTGACGTGGCCCAAAGTGCCCAGATAGCAGCTGGTGCTATCTCTTCGAGGTGGTGAACCTGCAAATGGGGTTGGTGACGAGCAGATAAGGAGCTCTCGCGCTGGGGTCCCCCCGAGACTCTCTGGAAGCTGCTGCCATGCAGACATTTTGTAATGGCTGCTGGTCCTTCCTGCTGGTCCTGTGAGCCAAGAAATGAGACAGCATAAACACAGGTAAACCCACCTGCCTGGTATTTAGTTTCAAGGACGAGAGGTGGCTCGAGTCTGCTTAGACTGGGAGGTGGTGTACTTCTTTTTCTTGCCTTTGGCCTCTGTGCTATATCCTTGCACAGAGTATTATAAAGAAGGAGCTGTCTGGTCACTTTAATTTTGTTTTCTTCCCCTAGTTCAGATGCACCAGGGGTAGGGGAGGCTGTGGGTTTTAAGTGTTTCTACTGAAACCGGTAGTAATGGCACCCAGTAGCATCCCCAGTTTCACAGCTTCTGTGTCTTCCCCACCACCAGCATTGCAGGATATCACAATTTCGTGTTCAGTGGATCAAACATTTGAAGATGGTTATGACCAAGCAGCTACACCAAAGCTCTCTGAAGCACAACAAGCTCCCTCTGTTCCATTCAGTAAGTTTTAGCCCTGCAGACTCAGGTCAGCCCAAGAAGAGAGAGGATCCCCCTGCCACACTCAGGGAAGCAGCTGAAAGCAGCTTGGGGTGGGAGGGTCTTTCTGCTTCTGTGCATGAAAGCAAAACAGGGAGTCTGAGGAGCCTTTGGGACTGCAGAGGCAGGGAATGGACCTGGCAGAGGGAGCTGCCCAGGCAGAGGAAAAGGGGGTTGAGGAACAGCAAGATGCCATGAAAACAAGGGAAACCAGGGGACAGTACAGCTGAAGGAGGACGAGTGTCAAAACAAACTCCACAGAGCAACAAAAGGCAGGGGGAAAATAAGTGTTTGTTTTTCTCCCTGTTTGCTTTTTAATGAAAGTAGGCAGGCGAGTGTTTGAGGGTTGTTAGCATTTCTTGCTGACCTGCAGCTGGCGCATTTTTCACCCACTTCTGTCAGAATTTATTTGAGTTTGGTACTGAACGCTGATCAGACTTTGCCCCTTGCTTTACTCAGGCTTGGAATTGCTTATACAGCAAACACTCTCTGCTAGGGTTCTCATTAATCCACTTCTTTGTTGAGGTTTCCTAGAGGAATTCCTATTTGGTAAACCAAACAGAATTAAAAGGAATGCGTCTGCACCGGGGATATCCATCTTGGGTCTCTGGGACCTATTGTCCCGGCTAAATTAGACTGGGAGGCCTCTTGTGTTTGCCCGGAGCCGTGACTCCCATTGGCACCCGATAAACCATTAACAGCCTGCGTTGTTCCGGGGGTTTTGGCAGATTCGGGCACCCCGGCAGCGCGGGATGCGGGATGCGGGATGCGGGATGCGCTCCCGTGCGGCGCGCTCCGTGCCACTAGGTGGCACTTCCCATCCTACAAATTACAGTAATTAACCCGCACGTCTGGTGCCGCTAATGAACACTGCCCACTCTGCTTAATCGGCTGCAGCGCATGGAACCTGATGCACAATAATTTTTTTTTTAAAGGCACGCTGGTGAATATTCTCTGTCTCAGCTTCTTATCTCCGCTTTTTTTTTTTCTTTTTCAGATGCTCAGAGCTCACAATGATTTCTTTGCCTCTGTTAGAACTTTTTAGCCTCCTACATGTGTGTGAAGTTGGGTCCTTCCCTCCAGAGATAGTGTTGTTGCTGGAAACAGACCATTTTCAGTCCCAATTCATTCGGTCTTTGTTGCCTTGGTATCAGACTCCACCGATGTGACATGAAAAAAAGACAAGGCAGGAAAGCCAATTTGAGCCTTGCAGCTACCCCTTTCACAGCAGCCACAGAGAAAGTTTAAAAATGAGTGAAACCTTCACAGTTCAGCCTCAGAAAATGTACGCTTTCTTTATTAAAAAAAAAAATTTAAAAAAAAAAAAATAGAGCCAGGTTTTACTGTGGATTATGTGACACTTCACCTTGCACTTTAGGTTTCTATAAAGCCCAGTTTAGGTCAAACTGATTTTTGGCAGAAAACCAGGCATAACTAAGAGCTTCATATAGTTTCCATCTGAAAACATAAATCAAGCAGCAGGCTCAAGGACAGCCCAGCCAAGGTTTGCTGAACCTCACAGCCCCAGACAGTGAGGCTTTCAGTGGATGTAGTCTGATATGCAGTTTTGGCTATGATATGTAGATATGCAGTTTGTTTGTTTTGCAAAGCATCTGGGCGCGAGGAGAGCAGGAAAGATAAGTGAAATGTGGCTTTTTCCAGGCCCAGAAGCTGCCCCTGGCTCCCCAGTTGCTGGTGAACAGTGGGCTCTTTTACACAGCCCCAGTGGCCCGGCGGAAGCATGTGGGATGCAAATGGGAAAGAGGTACAAGGGGATTTTTACTGTTTTTTTCCCTTTTTTTTTAGAGTGTGCACCACTGTGTTTATCCTGTATCATCTGTGATGCAACCAGATATCCACTCGTACCTGCACACACTCCCTTTGCCCCTTTCACTTTTCATCCATCCATCCATCTCTGCTAGCTCATTTTTTTCTTTCTTTTTTTTTTTTTTTTTTTTGGTGAACTTGTAGCTTTCGACTTTGCAACACTTGAATTTGCCAAGTCTTGCATGTTTTTTGTGCCCAGCCCCTTTCCTCTGTGTTTAGCTGTGTTAGTTATTCCCATGCTGTCACATGAGAATTGAGACCTTTGTTTGCAGGGCAGGGTCTGTATGTTTTTCTGCTGAGTGCCTCGAGATGTTCAGTTTCACAGAGATATTTGTGTGGGTTTTTTTAAAAAATTGAATGAGAAGACATAATTTCCTATTTGTGGGCTCGTTTAATAAGCTCTCACAGGCTTAAAGCAACACAAAGAGAGGCTTGAAAGATTCTGGTCAGAATTTGCTCATTTTGCTGCAATTTTGTTGTTTTTCATGCTCTGAAAGTCTGAGTGGTTTCTAGCGAAACCCTCCACGCAGTGTAACCTCTGCTCCCTGCAATCATTTCACTCCGATTCACAGAGGCTTGGATTGTTCCTGCCCCTGAGTATCCCCCAGGATTAATGCCTCTTAAAACTTCCTAACATATTCCAGCCCATTCTGCTGCTTTCAGCATCTCACTGAAGACTTTCACTGCGCCACTTTGTGCTACAGATTGGGTGCCTTATTAGCAAACACTAATTATGTCACGGCAGCCACACACTGCAATAATGGCCTTGTATGCAGCCCAGGTGTGCAAGATGGGGGTGGGGAGAAAAAAGGATAAATGCTTGGTGCAAAATGCTTGGTGCAAAATGGTGGATGGATAAAAGGTGAGGGCGTTTTTATACCTTCAGTATTTCACAGCTGGCAAGAAAAACCAAGTTCCAGGTTGTGGATACAGGGCTGAAACCGAGGACTCTAGCACTGGCGAGGTGCCTGGGAAGGGATCTGGGTCTGAAGACTTGGATTTGTTCGTTGTTGCAGGTGCTGTATTGACTCTGATTTTTCTCTGGGCAGGCAGTGGGATGCTGGGTGCCTGAGAGGGCTGTATGGCTGCAAAACTGCATCAACAGACCTTCTAGAGAGGTGCTTTGGGGCCACTGGAGGTCCTAGAGCCCTGCCAGTCCCTGGCAAACATCCTATACTCGTCAGCAGCGACTGGAGAAGTCTTTCCATGTGGCTTTGCTTGTCCTTGCAGGGTTTGCCCAGCCTCTTCTGTTCGCACACGTCGTTCTTGAACGCGCAACAATTCTCCTCTCCTTTCTTGGGCAAACACTCCTCCTATTTTGGCTTACAAGCCGAGAAAACCCTGGCTTTTGGGTGGAGTTTGAGGTCCCACACACCAGCCCTTGTGGTATCTGGGGCACTGACGGAGAGCAGGACCTGGGGCCTTGTCAACATCTGTTTTCACAGGGCTGTCCTCCAAATCCCTGCTTGTGTCCGAGGGGCACTCAGCAGCACTCGCTCTGCTCCTGAAACCATAATCACTTCCATCAGCACGAGGGGGGCTGAGCCAGGGGTGCTAATACCCCTGCTGCACGTATCTGCTCGGCAATCCTTGTTCCCCTTAATCAAATTAAGCAACTGTGAAACCAAAGAGAGGAGGGCTGAGCAGGGCAAACAGAGGCAGAGAAGATTTGCACTTTCATTGCTTTGTGCTAAAACTTTGTGCAGAAGCTTTTGTTTTGGCGCGGGAGCGGGGTTAATTCCACCTCAGCAAAGAAAGCTAAGCAAATAAAGCTCTTTTCTTAAGAAGGAAAGTTGAGGAAATCTTTAAACTGTTGCGTGTTAGTTTACAGATAATAAATGACAAAGATAAATTTAGGAGATAGCTCAAAAATTCCCCCTAAGATATAAGGTAATAATGAGCTATTCACTACAGTTTGAGTCACAATTAAAATACCTGTGGGATATATAAGTGTCATCCATGAGAGCTCCTGTCCTGCTGTTGGAATGTATTAATACCTGTCTAAAGAGGACCCTTGGGTGCTGAAAAGCTACAAGGATATCCATGGACTTTTTAGGACTGAAAGTAACCTTCATCACACAGATAGAAACACCTTTTGAAAGCCTTGACATAATTTCTGCATAAGAGTTAAGGGCTCATGCAGAAAAGCAACAGCCAAGTTTTAAATCAAGGGAAAAAAAAAAGGCTATTTCTTGTATTCTTCTGTATCCATTGGTCATAGGAAGGTGCTCCCACAACTACTGTCAAGGAGCCATCCAGTCTCGACCACTGAATTTTTCTCATTTCCCAAGAAACCAAAGGGATTCCTAAGATTTAATTTGCAATTTTTGCTTGTGAGATGTGTATATGTAACCACATAGTTAGAACTTATCCATATACTTTTACTACATTGTAATTGTTTTTATTGCTGTTGTATTGGTTATTATCAGATTTTATTATTAGACTTTATTATTAGACTGGCCTAATTCTTTAAAAGAAGAAAACCTTGGCGGTATTTTTATCTCGTTTCTTTTCAGAATGTATATCTGGGTCCTAATCCGAAGTGTTTTGAATGTTCTGGGGAATCTTCCACTGACTTTGAAGAGCTTTATGCTCTGGTGTGTTCAGGAAAAAGGTCAAACAAAAGGAATATGTTGACTGTGCTGGTGCTTCTATAAAAGGAAACCCGAAAGCATTTCAAACAGAAAAACGCTGTCTTTCTGAAAACCCTGTTTCCAAGGCCAGGCGTTTAAGCCTCCCCAGCAGCCGGCAGTAAGCTCCTCATTTAATGTCACAATTAATTTAACAGACTCAGGCAGGAAGGGGGGCTGGTGCGAGTCCGTGCCCCCGCGCCCACGCACGCGCTCCCCGCGCCCTCGCAGAAAGGCGAATTAATGTTCATCCACCTGAGCTCGGGGCTCGGGGCACAGCCCTGGCTTTGCCAGCTGAAAGCTGAGCCCCGGCTTGGCTCGGGCTGGCTTTGAAGGAGGCCAGATAAGGCAGCATCAATCTGAGTGAGTGGTTCCTTCTGCCTGGAGGGAGAGAGCTGGAGCTCCTTCGGGAGGCCAGAGACCACCTGGGCATTCACCCTATCAGGCCTCAAATCAGCGTGTTAATGGCTTGTGTACAATAGCCTGTCAGGACCAGCAGGAGCACCTTTGGTGCTTCTACAAAATGGACAGGAACTGATTTTTTTTTTTTTTTTCCTTTGTGCGTGAGATAGGAAAAATAGCTATTATGTTAAACACAGCCCTATGTAATTTGTCGGTAATCCCAATAAGTTTGTGTGGTGAGAGTTAGACGTGGGTAATGGCACAAACACGCCTTTTGTGCACGCAGGTGAGGTGTTTCTTGAACGGGGGACTGTGGAAGGAAACTGACACAAGTGCAGGTTTGTGGGCGTTTTGTTGATGGCTGGCTCAGGAAAGCTGTCACAGTTTTAGACTGAAATTTTCGCCTCGGGGCATGGGGCTGTGCATTGTCACCTGCTGCAGGAGAGATGTGAGCAGTTTCCACAGACTCCAGCCAAGGCCCAACACAGGTAGGAGCAGAACGGAGAAGCTGTGGCCGCAACCCCTGCTGGCGTGCAGCATAAAGGGGCTTTAGTTCCGCCATGGATCATGTGTCCTTCAGGAGGATTTGATGTTAGAGACCTTCTGCTTACATATTACCCATACATTAACATTTCTACCGCCACGCAGCAAGGCAGACAAGAATGTTTTTCATATTCCTGACTTGCAAAAGTGCTCCCACATACAGAGCAATTCCATTATTGGGTCCCAGATAGCAAATGAAAGCTCTTACAGAGAGGGGTTTACACAATGACCTATTCACATTAAAACTTGTACAGCCAGCCCCTTTTTTTAGGGCAACAGATACTCTATCAGCAGCCAGACAAACTAAAAAAGAGCAGATATTTTCATATTGCAGACATTTCTTGGCATGAGGCCTCGTCCAATAAATCTTATCATTCGTTCCTAAAAGCCTTTCCAGTTACCCATCCCTAACCCACGCCCACACTGGCATGGAAAAGGACATCTCCATGGACAAAATGTCAGTGGTAAATATTCAATATCTCTGTACACTGTAAAAACACAGAAGTGGATATGGTATAGAACACTCCTCACCACTCCAACAAAAAGAAATCAAGACCACACCACCTGAAATTTCATTTCCCTAAACTCCTCACAGTGAGGAGTGAGAAGGAAATGCAGAGCCAGGGGGAGCAGGGATAGGGGGCGTGGGATGAGCACAGGGATACAGCTCCGATGTGTAGGGATGGGGTCAGGAAAACCATGGCACAGGTGGAACAGGGCTTGGCAAGGGATGTGAAGAGTAACAAAAAGAGATTCTGTAAGTGCACAGGTCAGAAAGAAAGGCCAAGGAGAGAGTAAAGTCCTACCACTGCTAGTGAAGAGAATTTGGGGATCTCTTGATGAAACTGAACAGCAATATCATCTCTGGGTACACATGAGATGCATCCCAGTGTCCTGAGGGAGCTGGCTGGTGTTGCCAAGCCACCTTCCATCGGCTTTTGAAAAGTCACAGCACCCTGGCAAAGTCCCCGGTGACTAGAAAATGGGAAACATCACTACAGTTTTTGAAAAGGGGAGAGAAGAACACCCAGGGAACTACAGACCAGTGAGCCTCGACTCTGTGCCAGGGAAGATCGTGGAAATACCCCCATGGCACCAATGCTAAGGAACATGCAGGAGAAGGAGGTGATCTGAGGCAGCCAGCATGGCTTCTCCAAGGGTTCTGTGTCCAGTGGTGTCCCAGGGCTCTGTCTTGGCACTGGTGCTCCTCCACACCTCCATCAGAAAGGGTGACTGGAGCACACCCCCAGCAGGTCTGAGGTGACACCAGGCTGAGGGTGCAGTGACACCCCCGAGGGATGGGGCCATGCAGAGGGACCTGGACACCCTCCAGAAGTGGCCCCGGGGAATCTCATGAGGTTGAACGAGGCTAAGGGCTGGTGCTGCCCCTGGGTCTGAGCACAGACTGGGAGAAGAATTCATTGAGAGGAGCCCTGCAGAGAAGGACTTGGGGGTTTTTGTGGATGAAAAGCTGGATATGAACCCACAGTGTGCACTCACAGCCCAGCAGGGCAAACACAGACTCTCCATCAGAAGCAGCAGGGCGAGGGAGGGATTTCTCCTCCTCTGCTCTGCCTTCCTGGGCCCCCACCTGCAGAGCTGCTCCCAGCCCTGGGGCCAACGTCAGGAGGACGTGGAGCTGCTGGAGCCAGTCCAGAGGAGGCCATGGGGGTGCTCCGAGGGCTGGAGCCCCTCTGGAGCCAGGCTGGGAGAGCTGGGGATGCTCACCTGGAGAAGGGAAGGCCCCAGGGTGAGCTCAGAGCCCCTGCCAGTGCCTAAAGGGGCTCCAGGAGAGCTGGAGAGGGACTTGGGACAAGAGATGGAGGGACAGGACTTCCCACTGCCAGAGGGCAGGGATAGATGGGATATTGGGAAGGAATCGTTCCCTGTGAGGGTGGGGAGGCCCAGGCACAGGTTCCCAGAGAAGCTGTGGCTGCCCCTGGATCCCTGGCAGTGTCCAAGGCCAGGTTGGATGGGGCTTGGAGCACCCTGGGATAGTGGAAGGTGTCCATGGCAGGGGTGGCACTGGATGGGCTTTAAGGTCCCTTCTAACCCAAACCATTCCAGGATTCTGTGATTATTTTCAAATAGAAGTGTTTGGAGCTTGATGGAGCTTTGTGTCTGGTGAGAGATACATGAAATAATAAACCCCATGGAGATGCCATTCCCACACCATGTCATGGCAAAGAAGTCAAAAAGGCCCACGAGAGACGTGAGGGAAATAGTTCAGATCCTGATGAGCAAAAGCAGCTTTTAGTGATCCCATTTCTGCAGGCCTTGGGTGCTGAAACACCAGTACTTGGCACCTGAAGCTTCTGTTCTCTTCCCTTTTATGCTCTGTTTTTATAATTAGCCTCACTCCCCACTTACGGTCAAGGATGAAATTCACAATCCTTGTGTAGAATGTCAGTGCAAGGACAAGAGGGTTTAAGGTCCAGTGCTCACAGAAATGTTTCTGCTGCCTTTTGAACCTGTATCATTTTCCACTGAGTTACCACGAAAATTCCAAGCAAATGGCTTCATTACACAAAGTGCTTTGGCACTTTTCGGTTGCTAACAGAGTCATTTTAAAGTTGAGAACGTCAGAGGCAGGGGGACATTAGAAATGAGCATTTCAGTGTTCTCTTTGCCAACCTGCTGAGGAAAATAAGTTCAGCAATCATAAATTTCCACTTTCTTTTTATCGTCGTCAGAAATTTCTCTGCCTACAGCCCAGTCAACAGCCATTCAGTCGTGATTCATGGGTTTAAAGCCTGAATTATGACAAAAGGAGTCATAAATTGCAGGAATTATTTTACTTTAAAGATGATGGAGTATCTACTCTGACCAGAAGACTTTTAATCCATTATATTTCTTAAATAAATATGCCTGAGCAACTAATCACTGGCTATTAGCACTCTCCTATGATCACTTCAACTAACATAACAGTGTATCACTTAAATAAACTGGCAATGTGAACAGGGCAGATTTATGGGTCTTAATTTCTCAGCTCACACTTGTCTCTCTTGCATTTAAAACAAATACCAGAATGTAGCTGTTGGCTGATGTTTGTAGAATCCATTTGTTACATATTTTGAAAGCAACTATAGTATTCATCAGCCACTTTGGGATTGAATTATTAAAAAAACCCCAAAAAAACAACAACAACAACAGCACAAAACTAAGAAACTCCAGGCAAACCCAGCTTGCTAACAAGATAACAAAAATGCCTCTGGATAATATGGTAGCATTGGAAATATTTTTTAAATTTTCATGATGACGTATTTTTTCCCCGGTGGAAAAGGTGTGGTTAGTGCCAGCAAAAGTTCTACAGCTCTGCTCAGTTAAGGAGAGTTCAACTGGTACAAAAAGGGGTGTCCCAAAGGGGTGCTTGCTAAGCCAGATTGGCAGATGTACACCAGACAGAGATCAAGTACCAAAATTCTGGTGTTTTGCCGCCAAGAAGGTGCCCAAGCAGGTCCCATTTTAACTGGTGTAACAAGTGTGGCATATCCATCAGTTGGTGCTAATCAGTGCAAGTTATACATCAGGATATTTTAAAAAAAAAAAATCAAACCTGTTTCAAGTCTAAAATCAATAAATGAAAATTTTAGTATGAAAAAACTTACTAACACTGACGGCTGAAGACGTAACTTTTAAGGCAACTCTTCCTCAAAGGTGACCTCACATCTGCAGCAGTTTCTGTGCTTCACCTGTCCTAAATATCTTCAGAAGGCCCCAAGGGCAGGAGAGAGTCAGGGTGCCCGGGGAGGATGGGGACAGGTCAACTCTCCTCATTGCTCCACTCAGGTAAATCCCAGCAGCTCCACTGGCACTTCCCCCCTGTCACCAGAGCTCAGGAGAGAACATATTCTTGGGTTTTAACTGATGGCTTGAAATAAACAAAGTAAAGGACAAATTAAAAAAAAAAAAAAAAAAAATTTAAAATCTTAATTTCAGTCTGATCCAAAGTTTGGCATTTCCAGTCAGCTCAAAAATTACTTTGGGATTAAGCAATATGTTCTCATTCCTAAGAAATAACTTTGCTTTGGATTTAGACTTCTAACTTAAAGGAAATGTGGAACAAAAATCTAGCCTGAATGGAAATCCCCAAAATAATCTGAAGTAATGCTTGGATTTCTGTTTTCTTCCCATTTCCAGCTTTTCCTGGACTTTCCGGGATTTTTTTTTTTTTTTTTTTTTTTTTTTTTTTTTTTTTTTTTTTTTTTGTAGCACAAATGACTTGGCAAAAATTAAATCTGAGTTCCTAAAATGTTACGACGTCACCACATTTCTGTGTTTCACAGAAAAACTTCTAGGCAGTTCAAACCAACTAATCCATGTCCTATGGCAGTAAACACACCTCACAAAGGGATTATTCCCCATGAAGAACTGGTCCAGCAGCTGGAAGGGAAAACAGAGCTGATTTCCCTGTTTGATTATAGGGCAGCATCTTCTCCAACGTCCAAGATGTCTGTCATTTATCAGCCTGTTCTCCCAAATACGAAGTGCAGCAGGGTTTAAGCTCAGGTACCTGTTGTTGAGAAGGTGCTTGGGGAGGATCAGGATAAAAAATAATCACTGTTTTTACTAACTGGAAGGGTACAGATCAGCTGTATTTTATTTGTGATTTAACTTTCCACATATTAACTGCAGCCATCACTAAATTAACTTCTGGTCTCTGGAAGTGAAAAGGAGAGCTGACTAAGATGGCAATCACTCACACCCCCTCACACACACAGTTGTTTTGGGTATGTATCAAACCTGATCAAAACCAAGCAAAAAAAAAACCTGCCCCAGAACCAAAAAAAAAAAACCAACAAAATCAGGACTGTGTCCAGGTTTGATTTTCTTAGATGTATTTTTCAGTATTTCCAGACTACTGCTATGCCACTAACACCTTAAATTACTGAAGGCATTGAAATAAGAGCTTCCTATTCTGTGTAGGTCTGGGCTTGCTTTGTGAAGCCAGAGTTAGAATTTATCTTCAAGGAGTTCTTGTACAATCAGGGCACCTCTCTGGACTAACTGGAGAGAGCAAAGATGTGCACATGGCAATGCTGAAATGCATGGTCACTCAGCCCGGAAAGCCAGGCCTCTCCCCATCCCACAGATCCCCCTCGCATCACCCTCCGCAATGAATTGTCCTGGTGCTGCAGGGAGCATTTTCGCAGAATCTAAATATTCCCTTTTATTTAGCTTGCGAGCATTTTATGGAAGGCTCCATGTTTTCAGGTCAGTGGTCAATGGAATTCTTCTAACAGCTGCCTCCTCCTGTTTATCTCTGCCTGTCAGCAAAGTAAACTCTGTTCCCGTTGTTTGGGAGTGGAGGCACTCTGCAGCGCTGCCGAGGCCTGGGCTGTCCTGGAGCTGCAGGAAGGTGTCCCTGACCACAGCAAGGGGCTGGACCAGGTCACCTCTAAGGTCCTTTCGAACCCAGACCACTCTGTGAGTCTGTGATAAGTGAATTTTGCTTGTTAGCTCAGCTCCACCAGGATGGACGCCTACAGATCGCACCCGAGGCAATTCAACGTGTGCCTGCATTCAGTCTCCTTGTGTCTGGCTTTCCTGCTGCCCTGCTGAGCTCTGATCCCCCAGCACACAGACAGGAGTCCCCCAGGAGCCATCTCCATCACCTCCTACCCCCCGGAGCAGGCACACTCCCTGGATTCCACCCCAGTCTAACTTGCTCCTTACCCCTTCAGTGATCAGTGGTTTGGTGTTACAGTGCTTGCATGTCCCTCAGGTCTCCCCCTAAAACCTCTCCCCTGTGACTGAAATATTGTACGTCACCAAAAACCACCACTGAGGCAAAATCCTTATATTCTGGGAGGAAAACAAGCAGATTACAGCATGTCTATGCTCCAGTCAGCCTTGCTTTTCCCACTCCATGAGAACAGCATCTCTGAAAGGCTGGATTCCTTCTTTTATTTGGCCATATGCTCTCACTGTAACTATGTTCTTTTCATAACAACCCTACACTAACCATACATTATTAACCCCAGGAGACACAAACTTTATTTTAGCATTTTTCTGTAAGCACTGTGCAAACCTAGGGTATCATACTAATGTCTTTTTTTTCCCCCCCTTCTGCTTACACTCTAAGCACAAGGAGATGGTAACTCAGTTAAAAAAAAAAAAAAAAGAAATAAAAACTCATCCAATGTGGAGCATCCAAATCTGAATTATTTTCTGGTAGAAAAGAGTGCGCAGGTGGTAAAACATCTGTTCTCTCTCTGGGCTTTAGGTATCCAGCACTGGCTTGTGCTTAGCAACTCCTCTCCCATATGTGTCTCTTACAGAAGGTTTAACACTTACTTGTTGGATTCTCTACAGCATTTTTAAAATCAAAACAGAAAAAAAGCTTAAGCAGTAAATGATAGTGTCATTTTCCCAGACTTTCTGCAAGGAAAACTCCCCTCTGAGTTAGCACTTTGGGTTGCATGGGGTTCTGTGACGGGTCTGACAGGGAAACCAGCACACTCTCGTGAGGAGTCACTCACTCGCAGACCGATGAACCCAACGCCGCCCTGGGGAACAAACAAAAACTCCTCTGGCCCTCGTCCCTGCACTTTAGGGAAAAGGGTTAATATCAAGAGATCTCAGAAAACCCTGTGATGGCTTATGAGTCTCAAGCTGAGGCCTGTCAGGGTATAATTAACAGATGTAGACAGCCTCTATCTCGGCATGACTAAGCTAGTTTTACACCGGATAAGCCGGAATTATATTTATTTTCATTTCACAACATGTTCGTAATTTTAATGAACTCGTGTGAGATATGAACAGGAAAGCAAGGCACCGTGACCAATACTCCTCCCTGAGCTGCTGGGTCTGGTATGTTGATGGAGGCAGCTCAGAGAGCAACTGCAGTGCACTCACCTTCCCCACGGACCAGGCAGCCTGGAGGGCACGGGGAGGAGGAGAGGATCAGGAATGGGGTGGCAGCAGGACCGGGGCAGGGATTGTCCCTCTGTGCCTGCACTGCTGGGATGCCTCAAATCCTGGGGTCAGCTCTTGGCCACTCATGACAAGAAGGGTATTGAGGGGCTGGAGCACGTCCAGGGAAGGGAATGGGGCTGGGGAAGGGGCTGGAGCACCAGGAGAGGCTGAGGGAGCTGTGGGGGCTCAGCCTGGAGAAAAGGAGGCTCAGGGGGGACCTTCTGGCTCTGCACAACTCCCTGACAGGAGGGGGCAGCCGGGGGGGTCGGGCTCTGCTCCCAGGGAACAGGGACAGGAGGAGAGGGAACGGCCTCAGGCTGTGCCAGGGGAGGGTCAGGCTGGACATCAGGAGGAATTTCTCCATGGAAAGGGTGGTCAGGCCTTGGCAGGGGCTGCCCAGGGAGTGTTGGAGTGCCCATCCCTGGAGGTGTCCAAGGAAGGGCTGGAGGTGGCACTCAGTGCTCTGGGCTGGGGACTAGGTGGGGATGGGCACAGCTTGGACTCCATGGGCTGGGAGGGATTTTCCAACATGAATGATTTTGTGATTCTGTAACTCTGGGAGGGAGCAGGCAACTACTGGGGCTGGTTCCCTGGGACCAGGCTTGTTATCATCCATCTCTGATTAAATCAACAGCCATAAGAACAATGTCTCAAGAACGCTGCACTTCAATCCAAAAGCACTTGGCCACGAAAGCCAAACACATTCGGCCAGCAAAATGTGTCTCTCAGGCTGAAACACAAGAAATGCTTTTCACACCAGACAACAGGACACAAATGTGTGGAAAGGTAAGTGGAAACCAAGAGGTTTCACACTGGTAGACACTGTAACATGAGTTAGACCTGGTCCAGCTGTAAGGTTGCAGCTCTTGGAATAAAAGCCACATTTTCCTTCTGCTGACCAACAACAAGAAGCAGCCTAAGGATGCTCTGCCCCTGTGCCTAACCTCACCCTTTCTGGGCTGATGGCTGCCCATGCAACAGCAGGGGTTGACTTGCACTCTTTCCACCTTTTCTGCTGCAGTGGAGGAAGACACACACTTTATTTCAAAAGGGATTATATGGTCTCCTGAAGGTGTCACATTTAAATATCTGAAAATGACATTTTCTGATGCTGGCTGAAACACAGCTCACTTTGTTGTGACAAATACCTTGCCAGAGCAGTGCTTTAACCTCTGGGGGCTGGAGAGAAGATGGTCTGGTGCAGGTCCAGACTTAGCCCTGACCCCGGATGGAAGGACACAAGGACCACACTGAGTGCTGCTGCAGGGCACAGAGCAGGGCTACACCGGTGAGAGAAGGGGAGGGAGGAGCGCTGAGCAAACAACAACCCACCTTCCTCATAAATCCATCCAGCAGCACTCCCCAGGTCCATCCCACCACCAGTGTGTGTGGGCATTTCCCTTTACTCTCCAGGCAGGGCACACAGCCCCTGTTAGTGATCCATACCCCACAGGAACAGTCACTGCCAGCTCCACAGCTGCCACAGCAGTGGGGAGGACCAGTTGCTCAGGGACAGGTAAAAGAGGGTAGAAGTTATGATCCTTCTTCCTCAGAGCTCTCCCAGCCCCCAGACACTGTCAGCCACGGGGACTTGCAGCACTTGGTGGCCCTTTTCCAGAGCACTTGACCCATTCCCTGTTGGAGCTGTGCTGGCTCTCAGCATCCACCCTGTCTGCTGGCAGCCAGCTCCAGGGCTTGCACCAAGAGCTGCTTCCTGCTGTTTGTTTTAGTCTGCTCAGTTTGTTTGTTAGTTCCCCCTTAGCTCTGTTTGAAGCTCTGTTATCACTCCCTCAAGCATTCCCACTGCCTTTTGCTACCTTCCAAACCCTTTTTCTTCATGCCATGGCCCTCTCACACACCCTCTGCGGAAGGCAGACATCTGGGGATACTGAAATGGGGCCCAACGTTTCTGCTCACAGTTTTGGAAGGTTACAAAGTGATCCATCAAACGTCTTAGAGCAGAGGGAGTATTTGGTGGAATGGGCTGCAGGTCTTCAGCCAACCCCCTATTAAACTAAACTCAGTGAAACTAGTAGGTGAGTTTAACTCAGGAGTTATCCCAAGCCCTGTTTTTGGCACAGCTGGATACTACAGGGCATCCCTCTGAGAGCAGGAGGATCTCTTAAACTGCACCCATCTCGAGGGCTGGGGCCGCCAGTAGCACCACAGGCTGCAGCCTAGGCTCTTCCCTCCCAGAAACAAAAACATCAACCTCCTGTTTTTCAAGGACTACCCCATTCCTACAAAGCACAGCCAAGGGAGATCCCCTTGGACGCTTCACCCTCAAGAGCAGAGCCCTCCTGTCCCTACAGTGCCTCAGTGCAGCGTCTGTTTAGCCCCTATCTGCCCCCTTGGCCAGTTTTACGTCCTTCAAAAGCACCATTTTTCCTTAGAAAGCACACAGCTCACAGCCTGGCTTCCCTGAAGCCTGCACGAGGTTTGGGGTTGACTGCAGTGCGGTGAGGACCTGACTCACGCAAACACCCCCCCCCTCCAGCAAAACTCTGCCAAGGAACGTCGTGCCACCATGGAAAGCAATCCATTACAAAGGGGCTGGAGCAAAAATCCAGCCAGGCCCACAGAGCAGAAACCCCACCGTCAGCAGAATTTATGGAGGCATTTTCGAGGCCCTCAGGGGGATTTCATTTCGGGGCAGTTTTCTATTCAAATTGCAATCGCAGGGCTGGGTGTGGGGTCACTTATTTGGCAACCCAGCCCCGGTGAGAGGGAGGGTGAGTGTGCCACGACCACCAGCAGCGAGGGAGCAGAGGGGCTTAGGCCAGCCCTGCCAGATGCGAACACCAGCTTGAGTATTCGGGCCTGAGCTGGGGAACAGAAACCACTACGAAATAGTAAAAGCTGCCCAGAATGTGCCTGCCTCCGTTTCAGCCTGATTTTTAAAAATTTACCTCAAAATCGCTTATGTGCTGAGGGGAGGGGAAAGGATATGAAGAAGCTTTGTGGAACCCACGTATGTTTACTGTGAAATCAGAGGCTGCATCTTTCATTTCTTTGGCTTGTGCAACTTCTCGTGCTGGTTAAGTTAAATTTCTCATTTTATGGCCTTGAACTGGAGTGATGAACCCAAACAGGGTCACCCTCACAGACATCTCATTTCTTTGAGAACTTGCCAGTGGTTTTCGTGCATCAGACTTTGGTCTGGGCTGTCCAGTTTGGGGAGTTTGACTGCAGAGATTCCGGAGATTTCCCTTCTGCAGGAGCCTTGAGCAGATCTGCAGGTTTCCTGGGGAGGACCCCTGCTCCTCAAGATGAACATATGCCCATACACACCTCTGGTTAGGCTTAATTAAGCAAATACACCTGCTGAAAGATGCAAAAACCTGCCCTGAAGGCAGCTGAACCATCCACTGGAACTGGTGACAGCAACAGGGAAGGCCCTCACAGCAGCTGGAGAAAATTGCCAGCTCGTTCCTCCACGCAAAACTGAAAGCAAAATCAAGATTTAAAAGGAAAAAAAAAAAAAAAATTGCAAAACAACAGCTTATTCTGGGCTTATTATGGAGCAGTTGCAATAAATCATCATCCAGTTTGGCCGCTGAGCTGGGCTGAAGCCGAGGTGGAAGACACAACATTCCTGGGAGCTGTCATGAGGAGCTTGGTCCCATCTCTCCAAGGCTGGCGTGAGCAGGAATGGGACAGGCTGCAAGAGGCCAAGCACTAGGCAGGAATTATTTCACTTCCTCCATGCCTCTGCAGCATAAAACATTTCTAGCCCCAAAGCAGCTCTGATTAATTTGTCATGGATGTTTAGGTTAAATGTCTCAACTGCTCTTTTGTTCTGGGGAAGACGCTCTTACTTTTCACAGATATTTATTAGTGCGGCTCCTAGACAGCTGATTTCATTTCCCATCTCCTCGGGTTTTGGCTCTGTGGAGGGAAGGATGGAGTCATCAGGCTGAAACACAGGCAGACACGGGCAGCAGGACACGGGGCTTCGTCTCCATCGGCCGTGCTGACACGGCCACGAGGAGCGGCTCAGGACCAGACTCGGGGCTGCTCTGTTCCCACAGACCTGCCACAGCCCTTGGAAAGAAGTGTGGTCGGCAAGGCAAGGCTCGGCCATGACCAGCTGAATCAAAGCTGAGCCAAGACAGGCTGTCCTGCTGAAGAAACGGTGTGCAGGAATGCCTCCAACTCACAAGCAGGGAAAGATTTGTAGCATAGCATATTCTAACTTCTCCCTTGTTCCGAATCACCACACTGCAATTTCCTGGGAAGAGGAGACAGGGATGGCCTGACCCCAGCAGAAGGCTGGTGCTGCTTGTTGCTGAGCTTTGTCCACTCTCACGAGAACAAATTCATGGGTAACAGGGGGGTGAAGGGCTCACTCACCCTCAGTCACCTGTATTAGGGGATGGTCACTACCAGACAAGGGACTGCCAGCAGCATCTCCAGCAGGGTGAAGAAAGGGTAAGGATTACCTTCTCCCCTCCACAGGAAGGGAAATTAACCACATGCTCCCTGTGTGGAAGAGCTAACAGAGAGTATTTGCTAGCACTTCCTTTCCTCATACAGCAAGAAGTCAAAAACTTGAGCACAGTATTTCAGATTTTTATATATTTTTAATGACTACTTAATGTAAGTATTCCTGTGCTCCTCTGTCTCCTTATTTCTTTGTTGCATAACAGCTCTCCCAGCATCTTTGTAAACTTGAGGTGAGCCACTTCCCTGCTCTGGAGGGTGCAGAGGCCATGACAGCAGTGGCTACCTGGGCATCATCCCACCAGCCACAAGCTGCAGTGTTTGCCATCTTCATCCCCTCAGGGCTCAGGGGGGCAGGCAGGAGCATCCCTTGGGAGCACATCCTCCCACCTCGAGGTGGCTGAGATGAAGACACCCAGCTTTTCCTGGCTGCCACAGGACCAAGAGTCTGTCTTAGGCTGAACATCTCCATCCACACATTTTAATCCAGCCCAGAGGGTTTTCCTCTTGCTCACATCCTTCAGGTGCAGCAGCTCCCCGTGATTCGGGACACCACATTAGGTTGACCAGTTCCTCAGCGTTCCTGGGCTGTCCTTTCTGGGCTTCAGAATAGTCCTGTAAATGTATTTTACTGCCTCTCCCTGCTTTACGTGGAGATGAGTCTGGAGGACTGACTGTCTCCAGCCTTTTCTGCCTAGAACCCCAGCTTTTGGTTAAAATTTAAATTGAGTTTTAAAATCGTGTCTCAACTAACTTGGGAGGCAAAGAGGATCTTGCAACATCTCAGAAAGAAAGGGCTACATGAGAAAATTGGGGTAGGTGATAAACTGATTGAACCCAGGGCTTAACCCTGATCTCTCAACCAATGAGAATCGGAACCAGGCACTAGAAATGGGATGTAGGACTTCCAAGGAATAATTAATTAAGCAGGACAAGAAGGACAATGTGATATTATGCTATTCACTCAGAGCAACATAGGTACTACCTGCTGTATTGATGATTATCACCTGAATACTACAATAATAGTTGCATAAAACCAGATGAATATGTACCTTCATGCCCTTCAGAAAGTACTAGAGTGGATGTCTACCTCTGGACACAAATTTCCCCATCCAACATTGCTCTCAGGCTCTCTCAAATAAACAACAGCTCTGTGTGTGGGAGGAAGATGAGGACAGCAGTTTTCAGCTGAAGCATTAAAGTGGTTCAATGTGTTTGTTTCCTAACCAGGAAGAGTATTCCAGCCAGGAGCCACTGGTTTGATTCTCAAGAAGCTGAGGATCACAAGAAAACCTCTAAAGCACCTGGGGGAGATGATCTTCAGAGTGCCCTTCCAACCTCCCTGCCCTGAGACTCTGTGAGGCTGCAGGAGTGATGGTGAAACCTTCCCTGGGGAAATGTTCCTGCACAAGGCAAACAGAGCCATAGAAAAACCCCAAAAGAGAGCTCTACTTCCTTCCCCAGAAGGAACCTTAAAGTAGAATGGTCATCCTTTTTCTCCTGGGCTTGAACAAGCATCACCTTGGATGATATTAAAGCTGCTATAGCCGTTCAACAAGACCTGTGAATTCAGGGAAAAAGAAGAAAAAAATGTGATTTCTGGTTACTCTTGTCACCCATGACCAGTGGGACAGAATGAAATTCAAGACCAGACTGGGCCATGTTTACCAGATCCACATCTTAAACAGGTTTCATTGCAGTTCCTACTTTTTATGCCAATGCCACTGGTCAAAACACTGAGATTGACCCCAAGACTCATCCCCAAGGATGTCCATAAATAATCTTCCTCCAGCTCAGTATTTGCCTTTCTATTAGTGTTAGTCTTTAAAAATACAGAGAGTTTCATTTTCCTAACAGCAGCAGATTAGCACTGATGAATTTTATGAATGAAATTGATTTTGGAGTGTAATTTTAACAGCAGGGAAATCATTTAATGGTCAGAGAAGGATGAAAATTCAGATGTTGACCAACATTATATGGGGAAAAAAAATGAGATGGAGCATGACAGATCACCAAAAGGAAATTTAGGAAAAAGATTTAATGAGACCACAGATTTTGTGAAGGGAATTAGAATAAAATTAGAGCAGGAAAATATTTAGCAGGAAAGTGGTACTACTCCCCGATGAGAGGATTGATGCTTGATCCTCTTTCTGTAGGATAACCAGCTCCTGGGCACTTTTCTCAATTAGAATTGCTCAGAAGCTGTTCAAATGTATCACCTTAAGTCTCTAAGCAGCCTGGATATGCTTTTATTGCCTTGTTTTCCTTCCATTCTGACTTCACTGTTCCCATATTTTATTTTTCCCAGAAAGCCAGAAAAAAAAGAAGCTTCACCTGAAACATTTATCAGCACCTGAATCCCCATGTGTGAAGGCTTTTCCTTTCCTCAAGCACCTCCAGGCTGATGGATCAAACTGCAGAAGCTGTCAAAGCCAGCTACACTACACTAAATATTTCCAGATAATCACGTTTATACACAGAGTCATTTATATATTACAGGTACAAAGACAGGAAGAATAACACATCTAATACACACATAGACACACACACACGAGTATCTGCTTTTGGGAATAATAGTGAGAAGGTAGTTAAAATAGTGATATATATCATCAAAACATTATCTCAAAATCAAACTTACATTATCATCCCAAAGGCAATACTTTATACAGCACTTCCTCAAAAATTGAGGGGGTTTTTTTGGTCCAGAACTTTCTTTTTCCTCTCCTGAAAATAAATATTTTTGAGCTTTGCTTTTCAAAATTTGCTGGATAAACTCAGACCCCAAATAAAAAATTGTTTTGCATAGAAACATACATTCTCTTTAAGCAGTTACATTAAAGGTATGAAACTCCAGATGAGACCAAACCTTTAATGAAAACATGTTTTTCCCTCTGTAAAACTTCATGTTTTATCTTCCCCAACAGTACAATTTAAGCTGGTAAAAAGAAAAAGAACATTACCTGGGAAATCATTTGTAGATCAATATCAAGAAGTGTTAATAAAGGATCTTTGAAATTGGATCTGTGTTTCCCTGGGTAATTTCCTGCCTTGAAAAGCCCATTTGTGGGCATGTTCCTCTGTTTTGTCTCCTGTCATCACTGAAGCATTTTGGGCAGGGGAGCAGCCACTGAGTGATGTGACTTCTCACATCAGGCTCTTCCCTGTGACAGTTCCACTGGCACTCCTGGGAAACAGGGGCTTGCAAACACTGAGTTAAGACAACCCTGCTCACAGAATAGTCTGAGTGTGGCAGATCCACTGAACAGGAGGATGAACAGAGTGAGGTTTAAGTCCAGAACTGTTCATACAGGGATAGCAAAGACCCCAGCTTTTCTCAGAGACAGCCAAGCAGCACTGAGTAGCATATTAAGGTTTTAAAAAATATATTATGAGGCATTACCAACCGAGTTCCCTTCCCAAAGATCACAGGTTGGTCTGCAGTAGATTTTACCTTGGTCAATTGTACCTTTGGGTCTGCCTCCATGCACTGGGAGGAATGACTTTGAGGATAAAGGAGATGTCCCCACTTCTCTCTCAGAAAATTGCACACCCTGAGGCAGTTTCACTGATTTTCTGCAGTTTTTCAAGACCATCTTCTGCTCTCACACGATGAAAGACCCACACAGATCTAGATTGATTTTAAGGGGTTTTTCCCCTTCAAAGTCAACCGGGAAATGGAAACTTACTAGTTTCTCAAATAAATCTTCAGAAAGGAGGATTTCACCAACACTTCCCACACGGCTGTGGACACTGACACATTGTCAGGAGGCCTTCAGGGGAGAAGAGGTGTCTCTGTGCGTGCCAACAGCCCCAGCTGAGTGGAAACTGGCTCTGCACCACGACTTCCCTCACCAAACAACACAACTGAGCTCACACAGACCAAGGTGTGCATCCTCCATCACGTAATTTTCTGTTCAGCTCGTGGCCTGACTCTACAAACCTCAAAAAAAAAACCAGAGAGAAAAGAATAAACACTCTGACAGAGTTTATTACACATGCCAGCAGGGTGTAACATTTCCTATCTGCACAACAACATCTCACTATTAGGGACCAACAGTTTCCTGGAAGCGGGGGGTTTGTGGGATGTTCAGCTCCATTTACCTCCATTTTCTGCTGCAGGCACAATTAAGCCAAGCTCTTGCACTCCCGGGTTAAGTCATGGAACATTTTCACTTCAAAACTGAAACCATACACGAGCTTTTGCTGAAAGCATTGTCAGATCAGCACTGGAAGATTTTAAATCAGGCCGTGCCTATGAATGGGTGCATGAATGGCCCTTTTGTGGCCCTGTCACTTCTCAGGCACAAAGCCTTTTTAGCAAGCAAAATATTTTGGCCATTCTTATTTTTACTGTGTGATTTATAACACTGTCCCAAAGCCCTTTGTGAATTTAAAATGCTGTGACCGTGTTTTTCAGAGAGGAATGCTTAAATATAATATTCCCAGATCCTCATGTTCTTACATGAGTCCCTGATCCTGCCGATACAGACATGGATGCTTCTACTTGAGTATAGGATGGAATTCTGGCAGAACCAGAGCCATTTCAAAAATACCAAGTATTTTACCACAGATCTTTGCAAGCCAAAGAGCACAGAAGACTTCCACCACCGACTTTCTGAGAAAGAACTGGATCCTTCTGTCTTAAACAAGAACTGATTCAGGCTCTTAAAGCAGCAAAGCAGGAACCTGATGTCCATGTTTGCCTGCTCTTTTTGATCACTGAAGTAAATACATGTTAACCCTGTCTTTGGTGAAGCCTTAAATCCGAATGAATGCAATCTTTTGGGTCAAGAAAAGCTCATGCATTAACACACTTTGGCAACTACAGCCTTTACTCATAGTGTCCAACAAATAAAACCAAAACTGATGTATTTTTAGAAAGCATTTTATTTTTTTTTCTTTTTTAGAAATCGCCCCAAGCAAAAAGCTGAAGTATCAAAAATGACAATTTTAAATTCTCTGGGTTTCTACAGAAATTTTAAAATAGAGTCAATATCAACTTTAGAAGCACTTTACTCTCAAAAGCAAGAATACCTTAAAATGCATAGTGCCACAGAGAGCCTTCAAGTAAAAGGACATTTTTTGTATGGTTTGTACCAGAAGAGACTATTCTAAACACACATCAGCACCTCAAACAAAGTTGAGGATGATTTATCTAGACCATGCCTGGGCTGGGCTAAGAAAGGTTAAGTACAGCGGTAGTTTAAAATCTTTATGTCTGATGCGGAAAATGGTTGACCCTAAATACAACCAGAGGCTGTGAGGATGTAAAAACACACCAGCAGTGCTCTCCCTTCCCACATACACGTGACAGAAGGTCAACACAGAGGGTAAACTCAACTTTAGACC
This sequence comes from Amblyornis subalaris, assembly GCA_018881555.1. Lineage (NCBI taxonomy): Eukaryota > Metazoa > Chordata > Aves > Passeriformes > Ptilonorhynchidae > Amblyornis > Amblyornis subalaris. The sequence goes on along the minus strand of JACAXG010000189.1, from coordinate 1,031,263 downwards.
ACCCCAGATCGGGTGTAGCAGGCCAGGGCCTACAAACACACGGTGAAGAACGGGAGAAGTGCAGTGCAGGAGGGTTTAGAGCCTCAGAGCAAAGATTTTGGCTTTACTCCTTAAAAAAAGCCTTTCAGTTTATGGCTGATCCCTGCTGGCAGCGCCAGGGTCCCTGCTCCCCAGCCCACACATGGCTACATGTCCTCAAAGAGGTCCTCTGGCTCACAAGTGTTCTCCAGTGTTTCCAGGTCCCAGTCCAGGGAATGCTGCCCCGACGTCGTCTGTGGGGCCACATCGGGCCTGGAAATACAAAGCAGAGGGATATGAGACAGATCTGGACACAGACAGAAATAATCCCAACATACCCTCCACCAAAGCAACCATTTATAGAGTGTTCTGAGCTTTTTGTTAAGAGAAAAGTGGGTTTTGTACGATTTAATGACTTGTCGAGGGGGCAGTGGCAAAACAGATGATATTCAGCTTATAAATGTCACAGCTTTGGCTGTTCTCATTTTTTTAAGACCCTGAAAATGACCATTTCACCCAGAATTTCCACATGGAGAGCTAGGAAGAGCAGAACAGATGCAGGAAACATGCTAAGAGCCCATGTTCCTTATTTCTCCTCTCTCTCCAAGACATTTTTCCAGTAAAGCCAGCTCTGCCCCCGTGCCTGAAAAGGTGACGGATCTTATGTTCCCAAAATTGGTGGCATCTGCAACAGCCTCTGATCCCTGTAGGAATTACTCTTACATGTATAGGCTGAACCCACAAAAAAAGGATCTTAATCCTGCACAGAAACCTTTTCTTCTGTGAGTGTAGAGGAAATTTATCAGTCACAGGGATGTGTGTTTCCAGTGACAAGACATTCCAGGTCAGCATCACTGGCTGCGTTGAAAATAAGATGAAATCTCCTAATCTTGGCTCAGCTCTCCTGGCTGCAGGGAATTGGTGTAGCAAGCAGGGATCAGACCTCATGTGCTGCCCTCCAGGATTTGGGGCTGGCTGGAGCTTCATAAGGGTTGATGGCTTCATGCCCAGGTATATTCCACTGGTGCAATCCTGACAAAAAGGTGAAAAATTCATATATTGCCGAGGCCAAGAGGTCAGCCAGCGGGATGGGGAGAACTGGACAGAAGGGGTGGAGAGCGTCACCCTCATGTGGTGCCCTGTGAGGGCTCAGTGCAGTGAGGCACACAAACTAAATCTTAATTTTCAGACTGATGCAAGCATTTGCCTTCAACTGCTCCACATTGTAAAGTCAAATTCAGCAATTTTTTCAATCTGGTTTCCAAAAGATGCAGAACCAAATTTTTCCATAACTCCTGGAAATCTCTGGGGAGCAGAAGTCTCTATAAAACACTGCAATTTCAACATGCAATGAGCATCCTCAGACACCAGGCACTGCATGACTCATGCTTGCAGTTCCTCAAGCCCTTGGAGGTTCAGAGTTCCAAACATTCTGGTGTCTGCTGCTGTGGATCTGGGCAAGCAGTTTCATTGCATCCCCCTTGTGCTCCTGGGGCATCAGCAAAAGCCCAGTAAATGCTGAGTCTTGGATGCTGTCACTTCCTAAGAGCTCTCCAGTGCTCAGAAGGGTTTCCTCACCACTCTCTCTGGCACTCCAGTTCTGCAAAGCCCTCTAAATTCAATGTACTGCTACATTCAGATTATGATAATTACTTTCTCTGAAAGCCTAATGAGCTTTCTCCGAGAACTCCTGCAAAATGCTCTTCCTCTTCAGGTCTGAATGAATTGTGCCCAAGCATTTTTTACACTCCTGTTGGTATGCAGTGACATCTACACCAATATTTGTCTCACCAGGAGGCACTGGGGTTAACTCTGAAACAAACCTGCAAGAATTAGACCCTTACCCAATGACCTCAGAGCATCCCACGCTGTTCTGGCAGCTAGAAATCAACTTATTTTAAAATAAAATATAGGCACCATACCCCAACAGGGAGTTACCAAGTTCACTCACTCAAGGAGTGTTGTTCTTTTACCTTCATGGGTCTGTCTCCAGTGAGAACAACACATGTGTGGAGCCACATATTGATCATTTAAATTAATTCTGAAAGGTCTCATTAGCAAATAAATTAGGCTGTGAGGCCTCTGTGCCACCACAGGATATTTCGGGTATGGAGGGGTTTTTTTTGAGCAGATGCTGACATATCATACAGGCATATAAGAATTAAAAGACTTCTGAGACCCCGCACTTGTTGGCTGTGAGGTTTCACCTACTCCAGCATTTTCTGATTTGGACGAGGAAGCCTGACAGGGCTTAAGCAACACCAACAACCATTTCGCCCTCATTATGGCTAAAGGAACTGTTCTCAACACCATCCAGGAGATCACATCCGTGAGCCAAGTCACTGCTGAGTTTTAACACTGCACAGTGAGCGCTGTTCAGCTTCTGTGTCCTTGTAACAACATGGTGCTCATTTAATCCCCCAAAGCTGTAGCACCATGCCTTGAATAAACCCAACCTCACTTGCAGAGTGGAGGCATTAGGCTCTTCACACAAAGCTCATCAGCAACTTAGTTTTGGTTTTAAGACTTGGTGATTCCCATTTGCATGGCAATTACTCACTGAATGCCAGCAGCTCGCTGCGTGTTGTGAAATTATTCTGAATTTTGGGTTCTCACAGAGGCTCTATTACCATATCCTGATGCATAACTGAGTTAATTTCTCTAAACTGCAGCGAGTTGTATAGCCCTCTCTTGCCAAAAAGCCTGTAAGTAAGGCATTCTTCCTGAAAGTTTATTCTTCTGTTGGATCTCTTTTTGAAGTCTTGCCTTTCGGTAAACTTAAACTCCATTAACACATCTGGAGAACTGCTGACTATAAGAGATCATTTCATATTTCCTGACATTTAGTTCATAAATTAAGACAGAAGACCAGACCCACAGCTGGTGTGAATCACTGGAGCACTAATAATGTCAGTGGAGCTCTGCTGACTTACACCAGCTGAGATTCTGGCCCCAGACTTGGAAGAAAGTGGTTCCATGACTTGATATTTCTTTCCACAGCTGAGTAAGAGCCATGAGGAGCAGAAGACACGCAACAGTTTTGTGCTCAAAGCACAGGAACTCAAAGCCATGCAGGGTGATGGCTTTGCAGAGCCTGGGAGAAGCTGCACAAAGAACCTTTTCTTCTGGGAAGTGTCTGGAAGTGCCCTTGCACTTGGCTGTGCCTGTAGAGCCAGCCCAGCACGTTGTGGTTATGACTCTGCTCGAGCTTTTGTCCTTGAGCAACTCTCCCAGGATTAGCAAAGAGAAATGCCCTTGTAAACCAATGTAGAGGGAAGGGTTTCCCAAGGTACCTGAGTAATCCAGGAGGCATGCTTGAGCCCTAGAACCAGCACATTATTTTCCTCATTTTTTAGTAATCAAAATAATTGGTTCCAACCATGAGCTGGCATTTTACCAAGAGGGGGGATCTCAGCTCTCACCACCTGAATTCCTCAGTGCGCACATCTTCCCCTGGCTTGGTTTAATGCTTCCCTTTTTCATTTGGACATGAATCTTAATGAAGGCTTAAGACCATGAGTAGATAATAACAGAGGATAAAATCTGATACTTTCTTCAGTATCATAAAAATAGGTGGCAGCAGCAGCTTGTAGACAGAGAATTAATAGTTATTGCAGCATTAACATAGGAACCTCAAGTTTTTGAGGCTCCTCAAACCCAAACTAAAGCTCATGGCCACAGGTAAATCCTTGGCCTTGAACAACCAATGCCCCATGGTGCTCCCAGTGCTCCCCCTGACTGCCTGTGTCTACTGGGCAAAAAGTGGAAAGTTAAAAGAAAAAGAGAAAGGAATGGTGCAATGGAGGAGTGGGAAAAGCCTCTTACATGGAGAGATGCATTGAGAACACCATGTGCAGACAGAGCTCTTTAAAGTGGAATATTAAAGATGCAGGTAGATTAAATGGAAGCTACATGTCATTAAAAGGATGATGGCATTCACCCTTACACATATGCTACAATGAGTATAATGTAGGCTAAATTATAAAGGCATTTTTCTTTTTAATTCAATTTAGAATGGGAAAAAGAAAATAAAATGTTTTACATTTTGGCAGTATTAAGAGTAGTCAGCTTCTAGACAGAGTTTATGGTGGCATTTATTCCTAGAAATGATATGAAAACAAGCCCCTATACTTCTCAATAATCCTACAAAATGTAAACCCCAGCAAGTCTTGAAGAACTTCAAGAATAATCAGCTTCATGACTTGAAATCAGAATTCAGGGACTTTTCCCTAAGTTCGTGAAGAAACTGAATTTTTTTCTCTCAATCATCTGAGAAGAGTGGTGGTGTCAGAAATCATCACAGCCCAATCCATACCTGGCCCCAAGACAAATTCACAGAAATAGAGAAAAATACTCAAGAAATAGCTGAATAGAAAGATTCCTGAGGTGTCCATGCGTGGCCTTTCTCAAAGCTCAGTGTGTTGAGCAAGTCTAGTCCCAGCTGAGGTCACCAGACAGACAACAACAACAACAATAATAACAATAAACTTGTTCAATTACACAGTTAATGAAGAATATTTTCAAGGCAGCAACCACAAAGTTAATGTTCAACCAGGGAATCAAATGTTCCTAAATAAGCTTCCGCCTCTGGCTGGAGGCCAATCTGCACCTGCATCCATCACCACCTCTGCACAGGAGGGGAAGTCTGGAATTCCCTCAGTAAAACATCACTTAAAGCAAAACTTCAAAACCCAGGACAATTTTAAATATTGTCTTCAGCTCCTGCGAGTGACACTCTTCATTCTCTAGGACCAGAAACTATCAAATGGGGGATGATTCTGTTTCATATTTATAGAAGTTGGGGTTTTTTTTGTTTCATACTTAAACAAGCTGGGTTTTTTTAAATTTAATCCTTGGAATCCTTCAGAGGGAGGAAAGTGAATCCCTCACATGTCACATAAATTGACCCAGTGATTGCAGCAAGAGCAAACTCGCAAACAAATCTGCTACATTGAAAAGATACTCATATCTATCTCTTAATTATATGATTTTTAATATTTGACATAATTTCCAATAACTACTCTAGATCAGTTCTCAACATTTCCCTTCATCCACTTCATTTATTTAGTCCTACGAAACAGAAACTTTTTTATGGACTTGGATCCTTGGAGTTGCAAATTCCCAATTAAACTTCAGTTGGCATTGGTGCAGGTCCTTATTTAAAGAGAACATTCTGGTTTAGCAATATAAATACAGCCTTGGATCTTTCCATCTGATCAAACGCGCTTACAGATGCTTACTAAACAAAGATCTACTTAAAAATGTAATAATAGATGTCACTTACAAGGAAAAGCCTAAACCATGTTTGCTTTAGACAAGTGGCACACATTTCTGTGGCTCATTTCCACTTAAACTCCTTCCTGCTTAAATAAACTACACCACATGCACTTCGAGGAACACACCAACACCACTGCCTGCAACTGGGGAAAAAACACAAATCTCTTAATCATAGCTACAAAAGTAGAGAGTCAAGGGAAACTTGGTTTGTTTAGGAATTTTGTCAAGGCCTTTCATAAATCCAGTACATTGCAAATTTATTGGCAAATGCTAGGAGACATTTCTCATAGTCATTAGGCACTATTTATCACATATACATTTATATAACACCAGCACCGGCTAAACTGTGTCATAATCCTGCTCCAGGCTGCCAGATCCTGGAGCTGCTTGGTCTCCCTAACCCTTTCCTACCCCCTCAGGGTGATCGCAAGCAGTGCCCAGAGACCTAAGGGGGCAAATAAAAATCTTGTGTAGGAAATGTGTGTCCTGGTGCTCCTCTGTCTGCACCCCTGGGGGCAGAAGGGGTGGAGGTGGCTGCTGCAGCACTGGAGTGTGGAGGGATGGGTTTTCCACCCCAAAATCTGATGACTGCACACAGCAGCTACGACTGAAAAACATGCTGAAACAAATCACAGAAGTTAAGAGTGTTTAACTGGAGAAAAATATCAGTTTAAAGTTAAGTCTGTGCTTGCAGAGCCTCCTGAGCCACACTCAGCCTCCAGCTCTCTGGGGTCCACCCTTTGCACTGACTGCTACAGAATGAAACCCCCCATCAATTCACAAACTAATAACATTTAAATTATTCTGAAAGAAAAATGGATTAATTCAGCGTTAATATGGTGAAAAATTCCCTCTTAATACCAGGCTAGGGTACTCTGATTTAGGAGAATCCATGGACTCAACCCAAAACCGAATCTTTTACAAACTCCTGTGACTGAATTAAGCACATCCTTTCTCTCTGCTGAACAATTTGTACACATACACCTGGGCACCATCAGGAGCCTATTACTGCCCAGATTACCTATTATCCACAGATCTGCTCAGCGGGTTTTGGATCATTCAGTTTAATCAGCTTATTGCAGAAAACCACTTTAGATCAGTAGAGCATGTGGATATCACTCATGTAGATGTTTTCTAATGACAAAATGCACTCAGAAATACAGAGCAGCAGCAAGTTCTTAATAAATCTGGGAGCAGTGGCTTGGATAAACAGGGAGCAGGATTCAATTTACAAGCTAAGGTAGAGCAGATGAAGTATAACCAGATTTTTTCCCCCCTCTAATAGGTCTCTTGAATATATATATATTTTTTTTTTTTAGAACTGAGAACTGTGCTTTCCTCTCTGCTGCCTCTTAACTCCCATTCAACCTCTCCCTATGTTCTCCCTGACCCCTCCCCAGCCACAGATCTGAATTCATTCATACTTTTCTGAAATGAGATCAAAGCTTTGATAATTAAGATCAAACAATCACCTACAGTGACACCTGTGAGAGCTGAAACCTGTTCAAACAAACAGCAGGGGAAGAAAACAAAAAAGCCAAAAGGAAGGGGACACAGCATATCCCGCCCTTTGAAAACACATGGAGAAATGGAAAGACAGGTACAGGAAGACTTTGGGGTGCATAAAGCAAATGAATGTGAGCTGAAGAGACTGGCTGTGTATCTCAACTTCTTAACTCGCTGGTCATAACTCTTTCTACTCCAGACATGTGGTTAAGATGCTTTAACAATGCTTTCTTTGAGAGCCCACCCATCAAAACGTCTGCTTGCCGGAGTAAAAAAGGCACTCTCAAAGTGTGTCTTCTGTGATCCTAAGAAGCAGGAATATCTGCAGCTCGTGATGCAAGTGCTGTAGGACAGCCTGAATAACAAGCTACCAAAGTCAGTTTGCTCTCCTCAAAACTCCAACTCGAGCTGTCAGGGTCTGCCTCAGCAGCAATATTTGCAGTAAGTGCTTTACCAAGAGCATTTAACAGCAGACCAAAACCACAAGTCATTACTTGTTGGATAAATCCTGCTAAAGAGTCTGGAGAATGAGATTTTTAAAAAGGTTGTACCACCTCCAAATAAACAACAAAACCCAGCTAAGCAAAAAGATGGGACTGGCCCTGTGTGTTTCTTCTGTGAAAAAAAAAACAGGGTCAAGGATGGAACTGGGGCATCTGGGGCTGGACTACCAGGGTCGTCAAGACCCACATCCAGCCACGGGAAGGTGTGACACTGGTGCCCCACAGCCACTTTGCTCTCCCTGCCTGCTCAGCACCTGCACTGGACACTGCAAGTCCCATTTCACACATGGTGTTAACCCAAAAAACACTCAGCATGGAGGTGGAATCAGCACCTTCCCGCAAGGAGGACAGAGGCTGTGTCAGTCTGAAACAGGCAGTGAAACGATGACCTGCCACATGTCCACAACGTGAGAACAGCTGCCCTTGGGCCAACTCATGCTGCCCAGAGCCCCTTGCCCAGTGCTCTCCCAGCCTCCAGCCCTGGGCAGCTTGGAGGCTCCCTGAGCTGCCTTTGGTGTATTCAGTAAATTTCAGTACATTTACCTATCACAGTGTGGCCCTCAAGCCCATGGACACGTCCCAAAGTCTTGAAGACACTCCACACATAACGTACAGGAATAGGAAAACCACAGCAGGAAACACAGAATACAATGAAAAGCGGGGAAAATGGGACAAAATTGATTAGATACCATTGTATAGTAATTTTCTTTACACAGCTGCCTCAACTCCAGCCCAAGTCACATTTTTACCTCCAGTTGTGATATATTAGTACAAACCTGAAGTCCCTCCAGAAAGTTTTCTTGTACTGCTCCGGTTCAAAGCAGCACTCAAACCACAAACATCATCCAGTTTTAACCCACAGAGAGCCTTGAAAATGGTTCTGATGCTGCACCACTACTGAAAAATTTAGATAGTTTGCCTCTTTGTGAGTTTCAGCACAGTGCTGTAAGGGAATGTTTCATCTTACATTAAAAGCATTAAGAGAAAACAGAACAGCACACAGGTGGGCAACTGGGACTTTATTAGGAGAAGGCAGGTGTCAATCAGAGCAGAATAATCATGGTTTACATATGAAACAGGTGCTGCCTGGGAAAAACAACCCAGAAATACCACTGAAAATGGAATTGCACCTGGATCTTGAGCCATTGGCAACAAGTCTACTTAGTGGAAGGCCACATGGTTTTATCTACCCTATGCTACTGGGAAACAGGAAAAGAGTAATTCATGTTTTTCAAGTACACCTCCTCACCTGATGTCTCAATTTTTTTCTTTAGAAAAGACTGCGAATCAATAGTAGGTTTATAGTCCAAAATCACAGGGAAGACACTGTCTGTTGCTAATTAAGATTGTGACAGGTTTAGCATTTTAAATCCTGATTCTGTCTGAAATAGGTATCTTTGCAAAGGAGAAAGAGGAAAGGAAGCTGAAAGAGCAAGACACATCGAATTTCCATCTAAAACAGCAGATCCCTGCCTCAGCCCTGGAATAAAATCTCATGGTTAGAATGGGCAGTTCACATACTACAAAGGGATGCAAACGATTAAAAAAAACTAGTTGTTCAAAAAGCCTTTTTAAAATTTATTTTTAAGCACTATTATAAATAAAAATGGTGGCTTGAAAAGTTTCACAATAAATCTGACGGACCAAAGGCATTCCTGATATCAGTAGGGGGAAAAAAAAAAATTCAGAACTCAGTCTGAAGCACAGATTCTCAGTTCAAACTTAGCTTAACTCCTTGTTAAATAACCAACATTGCTTTTAAAATAATTTATCAGCCAGCTTTCCATCAGCCACTATGAGGAGTCCATTCTACATTTTCATCCTTGGTATTGCTAGTTGTAATAAAAATATTCAGGCAACAGTAATAGAAGCTCATTCTAAACCTGGTGGGAACCAACAAAAGCAATTACAGCGAGGGTTTGGTGCTGTCAAACTGTCAAGTTTCACACTTAACATAATTCTTTGGTGTTTACACTTTCTCTGTCCTAGAAGGAAAAGGCTGCAAGCTGTTTTCTGATGGGAATGCAGCGAGACCAAGCAAACAGACCATTTAACTGCAGAACACCAAAACATTATATAAACCACCAACAAAATTATAAATTTAAAGAATAAGTTCGATATTACCGGTGAAAAAATATGACAAAGGCCTCGAGGCCCTTGGTGGGGTGAAGGTGAGAGAAATTTCAGAGGTCTTGTTTCTGGTTTCTATACCTACAGAAGGGGAGGCTGCTCAAGCCTCAACTACTCCTGCCCTTCCCTCCACAACAGTTTGATGACCAGACAGGCACATTTATCTGACTTTTCTTAACAGCAAGAGCTCAACAGGCACAAAAAAGAGTAGGAAGACAAGGTATAAAGAAAAAAACGTCTTATTTTATTAGTAAAGCTGCTGTAAAACCAGAGCAGTAAGAAATGCTCATGCTACAGGCAGAATTTACATAGTAAGATGTTTCTCTTCCTGTAAGCATCCTAGACCTGTTCCTAGCGTGACAAAAATCAGCAGATTCAGAAGGTCTGGAGGTGGACTGGAGGCTTATCGAAACCACCCAGTTCTCCTCAAGGCTTTAAACAGCAGAAAATCATGAAAGGAAATACCTCTTGTAAGATTTCTCTAATGCTGCTTTCAAAAACGAGAGGGGATAAAAACAGCCATCCCCCTTCTGCAGAGTGGGATGAAAAATGGGAGAGCATAAACAGTCAGGACAATTCTTTTGAAGTTTGGATCAAAAAAAAGGAATGAAGCCTTGGGGGCAGGGGCAGAGGAAGGGAAGTTACTGCTTTATCACATTGAGCCATTCATCTTCAGCACTTCTGTGTGTCTATTACGTGTCAGCAATCACAAATTAGACAACAGAAGAGTGATAAAGCCAGACATTCCTAGAAAACTCTTCTTGCGGATGATGCTTAATGCAAAGGCGTGGGTTTTTTCCTTTCAATAGTTGCCCGAAAAGACAAAAACTCCAGTGAAACTGTCCAGTGACCAGTCCGGATCGATACAAGGCAAACAGCTAGAATTAAATCAATAAAGGGAATAATGAACCCAAAGACACCTCTCTTTAAAGCAAAAACCCCAGGTGATTCAAATTCCCTCACAGACACCATCCTGCCTCACCAGAGCTGACTGGCCTCCACACAGCTTAAAGCTGATGAGCCACCGTGCTGCTAAAAACACCCTAATGATGATTAAATACCTGTACAGTGATCAGAAACGGAAGTGCTACAAAACTGGGTGAGGGAGAGAAACACACAGATCTCCTGAGGACCACTCAGAGCCACGCAGGCTTGGACAGAAGTCACATTTATGGCAGGGCTGCCACTGGCAGGGCAGGGGTGAGCTGATGTCACAGCACGCCTCACAAACAAGCTGTTCCTGGCACAGGCTTGGCACGGTCACACTGCACCGGTGTGGATTGTGCAGCCTGTCCCAAACCGGTGCCAAAAACACCTATTTTCCCGCTGTGCCTCTGGGTGCATTTCATTCATTGCTCCCCTCCCCGCCCTGGCACGTCCCCGAGCGCGGCACTGACGGGAACGGCAGCACAGTAGCTCGCTGGCAGGAGCCCAGCCTGGGTCCAGACTGGGAGAGGCTGGAGCTGTGCCAGGCACAGCACAGGCAGCTTTCGGTGGCAGGAGCAGACTTTCGAAAGGTTATGTACACCGCGCTCCAGCAGAACCTCCAGCGGATGATGTATTGCCGCCCTTTCCGAACGCGAGCTCCGGCCGCGGGGAAGCGAGCTCCAGAGTCACCGGAGGGGCCGCTCCGCTGATGTGCTCACAACTGCTGCTTTGTGCGACAGGAAATGAAGAGAATCTCCTGGGGGGAAAGGAAAAAAAAAAAAAAATAACAGATTTCAAGGTGGAAATCAGAATGCTGCGGAGGGGCTGACCCCGGCTGGACACCAAGCGCCCGTCAGGGCTGCCCTGTCACCCCAGTCCTCAGCTGGGCAGGGCACAGACATCGCAGGTGGTCTCTGATGCTCCTTCCTCCTCTGAGGTGGGACTCCTCACATTTGTTCCCCGCTCCAGGCTGGGGTCCCTCCCATGGCAGACAGTCCTCCATGAATTTCCCTAACGTGGGTCCCATTCCATGGGGTCAGTCCTTCAGGAACTGCCTCAGCGTGGGTCCCATTCCCATTCAGGAACAGGCTGCTCCAACATGGGTACCTTCCTATGGGATCAATCCTTGAGAATCTGCTCCGGCATGGATCCTTTCTACAGGATCAATCCTTCAGGAAGAGGCTGCTCCAGTGTGGGTCCTTTCTGTGGGATCAGTCCTTCAGGAACTGCTCCAGCGTCGATCCCTTTCCATGCAGTCAGTCCTTCAGGAACAGGCTGCTCCAACATCGGTACCTTTCTGTGGGGTCAATCCTACAGAATCTGCTCCAGCACGGATCCTTTCTACGGGATCAATCCCTCAGGATGAGACTCCAGCGTAGGTCCCTTCTACGGGGTCAGTCCTTCAGGAACTGTTCCAGAATGAGTCCCTTTTCCCATGGGAAAAGTGAGTCCTTCAGGAAACTGCTCAGTGGGGATCCCTTTCCATGCAGTCAGTCCTTCAGGAACTGCTCCAGCGTCGGTCCCATTCCATGGGGTCTGTCCTTCAGGAATAGGCTACTCCAGTGTGGATCCCTTTTCCCATGGGATCAGTCTTTCCGGAACTGCTCCAGCATGGGTCCCTTTCTATAGGATCAGTCCTCCAGGAACTGCTCCAGTGGGGATTCCCTTCTATGGAGTCAGTCCTTCAGGAACTGCTCCAGTATGGGTCTCTTTCTATGGGATCAGTCTTTCCAGAACTGCTCCAGCGTGGGTCCCTTTCTATGGGATCAGTCGTTCAGGAAGAAGCTGCTCCTGAGTGGATCCCTTTCCATGGGGTTAGTCCTACAGGAGCTGTTCCAGCCTGGGTCCCTTTCTATGGGATCACTCCTTCAGGAACTGCTCCAGCATGGGTACCCTACAAGGTCACAACATTGCCACCAAACCTGCTCCGGCGTGGGCTCCTCTCTCTGCACAGCTCCTGCCACGACCCTGCTCCAGCACGGGCTTCCCAGGGGGCCACAGCCTCCTTCAGGGAGCCCCTGCCCTGGAGTGGGGCTCTGCAGGTGGGTCTGTGCTCCCCGTGGGCTGCAGGGCATGGGCTGCATCGCCAAGCCCCTGAGCACCTCCTGCCCTCTCCTCCCCCGGCCCGGGGGCTGCAGGGCTGTTCCTCTCGCAGATTCCTCTCCCCAGCTGCAGTTCCGAAGTTTCTTGCCCCCTTCCACAATCTGCCATCCCAGAGATGCTGCCACCGAGACAAATCGCACAGAGGGTCCTGGTAAGGTTGCTGTTGTTGCAAAAAGCACAAATAAGCAAAGCATGCCATGTTAATGACTATTTTGCAAGGCCGGATTCCAGCCCCACCATCCAAGGGAAAAATAAAGCAACCTTAAACAAGAGATTTGGAAACAGATTTTTCCAACACATCTTGAAGTCAGTTTGCTAAGTGGCTGCCTGGCCACTCTTGCAGCCTCTGGGCTCAAGCCCTCGTCACGTCCTGCAATATCTCACCTCCATGACAAATCCAAGGAAAGGGATTTGGCCATCCAAACCACGGCCCCACAGACCCCCCCCCCCGACCTTGTCCCTGAAATGACAGATATTCAGGGAGTTCTGTAGCACCAAAGGTGTTCCAGAGCCTGACTCTACCTGAAATTGGAGGCTGTGGAGCACATTTCAGGAGGCTATGTTCTTGCCAATCCCCCTTGGAATAATCCATGTCTGTGAAGCTCTGTATGTAAATACATACATGTAACTGTGTACAGGCAGCAGGGAATTGCCTGGCTATGTTCTCCAGCACAAAGACACATATTGAATGTACATACTCGTTAATTTTAAGAAAAATTGGGAAACTAGGGCTTTGGGCACATAAACCAATGACCTAATTACACTCATCCACACACAGCATTTTTCCTACTCTCAACAGATAAAATGCTTAGCAACCTCCACTGCCCTTCCTGAAATGTGTTGTGCAATGCTCCTGTCACCAGTGCTGCTCTGCTCTGCCTTAGATGTGACTGTCTCAGAGACTGAACCACACACATTGTCAGAGTCATCGGGGCTCCCTCCAGTTCAAATCCCACAGTTTTGGTAAAAAAGGCTTACGAAATAGAATGGTATGTTCAGCACAATAAGCCTTACAGCCAATATTAATGAATGTTGCAACACACTGCACCTGAAATGCAGATTGTACTCTCATTTGCACCTGAGATTTTAAGTGTCCTCCCCACCACAGAAGGAAGATATTGATATTTCTTTTTGAAAATGCACCAGATACACAACTGGGAATTGTCCAACACATGAAGGAAAGACAGACATTGAATGTATATGTTTGCCAGGCAAAATATACAGGTATTAAGCACCAACTTAAATTTGCTTTTGAAGAGCTTTGTCGGCAAGGGGAACAGATGGGTTCTGGGACAGGACAGTGTTTATTCCCAGCTTTTCCAGTTTCTGTCACACAGCTGAACTCCTGTTTCTGGGTGAATACACTAAAAACAGTCTAGAGGTAAATATTAAACCAATAACCAGCACAAGGTGAAAAAAGAGCATTTTCTGAGACAATCCTTTACTTAAAGATAATTATTTCTGTACACTGATCACTTAGGCTTGAATTTCTGAGCTGATGGAAACTTACTAAAAGAATCTAATAAAGCCAAATGATCAAATATTCCTTTCTCTATATACTTGGGTGCCAAAGGGGTATTTAATGAATATTAATTGAGGCAAGTCCTCTGATCTGGACAGCCACAGCTTCAGGTTTAATGGAAATTTCCAAGAGGTCTACAGTTACCTCTTCAAAAGACATGGAAAAATAACTTCACATATGTTTATCATAGCAATTCATCCTTACATGCTGTTTTTCAACTCAAACAGTTAATTTTAGAACAGAGAGGAGCATATCTTGCTCTCTGTCTAGATAAACACTTGTGACACAAAGCGCACAGAAAATAATCCGAAATGACAGAATTGATTTTGGAAAACGACACTCACTAACACAGCTAATGATGAGTAATTGCAGGTTGGGATTTACCAGATTTGATCTGAACCATAAGCTATTTCTTTGTTTACAGCTCTATGGAATAATACTTTAATGCAACTGTGGCAGATCTCCCCCACAAGAAAACCTCCATCCTAAGGACGTAACTATTTCCTCAGAGCAGCAAACAGTGTCTCATTGTACTGATGGCATGGCAATCAATGCCTATTTTTAATTGAGGGGATTATCGCCGAAATAAAGACAGATTGCACTTGTAGCTTGGTTGGATTAGTTAATTTTCCATAAAGGCATGGTGATGGTTTTATTTCTCATGGCTTGGGTTTTATAACCGATGCATTTCACGGATTAATTCCCGTCCACAGACAACCCTCCACTTCTGCCTTTCCCCACTGTCCTGCCCTTTGATGCTGCTTTCCACATTACAGCCCTGCTCTGCCTGTGCACAAACAGCTGAGCCAGGATTACAAACTCCTCCGACTCCACGCTCTGCCAAGACTGTGAGAGCCCAGCATGAAGAAGCAGTTCAGGGATCCAAGTTCCTGTTGCCTAATCAGTCCTTTCACCCCGGCCAGGAGGCAGTCATGCCTCTGCTGTGGTTTTGCAAAAAAAAAAAAAAAAAAACCAAAACCCCAAACCCCATGAATTATATGGCAGCACAATGAACTATCAATTACTAACCCAATTTGCAATGCTGGGAATCAAATCCCAAAGAATCTGAATGATCAAAGAGGAATTGTAGGTTGCAAATTTTATTGCTGTATTTTTACTGGAACACAGTTTACTCCTCCTAAAATCTTCCGCATTAACACAATACATAGTCTGGAGCTGTTTAAACAAAACCTCATTCCACAATTCAACGTTTCAGGGAAATTAGCCAAGTAATAAGACAAAGCACTTTCTTTAGGGTATTAGAAAAAATTAGGAAAAGTTTAGAAAATTTAACTTCTGTCCCTAAAGCCTTAAGCTTTGGAAATCAACCATGCACAGCATATATTTTCCTAGATAATGAAAAGTACTTGTAATGGATTTTACAATTCAGTGAATGAAAACTGCTACAGAATCTGTTAGGGATTGTCAAACCACTGTAAAGAATTCACTGTTACGTCAAACCCACCATTAAATTTCTTGTGCATTTAGCCACAGGCAGTAGAGAAGAAATAACATTTTACACTGAAAGAACCCCCCTCATTCAGAAGATAATGACTCAATTTAACTTCAAGAGCGAAAAGTGAGGGCAATAAATCAGCCAAGGGGATGCATGTGGCACGATGCACATGCAGCACTGCAAACAGCGCTTGGTTTTCATTGTTATTTTCCACTCTACATCCCGCTGATGCATTGTTAAAGGCACTGGAAGCACAAAAAGCACAAACTTGCACTCCTGTTGGCAGGAGCCACGCTGAAATGGACGAATTTATGGAATTTTTCTGCTGCCACCAGCCACAGCTTTCATAGAAGGAGCTTAGAAAGGAAAGAATCCTTGGGTGCTTTCCAGAGAATTAAATCTCCAGGAGAAACTTAGGCAACACCAAACCATAATTGTAAAACAGCATCCCCTGGTAATTCTGACAAGGCTTTGCCTTCCAGCATCTCACCAAGCAGTGTTCCAACCCATTACTGGGGGAGGTATGGAAAAAGACCTGTTCTGAGGAAACCAAAACAGACTATATCTCAGCAGCAACATAGTTGGGGGTTTTTTGGTTGGTTGGTTGGTTGGTGTTTTTTTGAGTGGGGTTTTTTTTGTTGGTGGGTTTTTTTTTTCTGCTCTTTTCTGTAGTGGACAGACAAAAACTCTTCCCCTTTTTCTTCTTCGCTAATACTTTACTGTTCTTGTGTGTTGTCAGTGGGGTCCCTCACATTAACAGGTCTCAAACTCTGAGCCTTTTATTACAGTACTTGCTTCAAGTCAAGACTTTTCCCAGTAATTCTGCAAAATAGGATCTTGTGCATTGAAGAAAAATGAAAAAAAAAGGGACTTTGGATAGAATCTCATTCTGCCAGTCCTAACTTGACTACCATAATCCTACTGAAAGCAATGCTCCTGGTAGCAGGAGCCCATAGATTCAAAGAGGTAAAGGCACTGGGTGTAGTACTATAAAGAGCTGCAAATCAAGAACAGTTGGGGCTGGAAGGGCCCTCTGGAGCTCACCCAGCCCAAGGCCCTGCCCAGGCAGGGTCACCTGGAGCAGGTGACACAGGAACACACCCAGCTGGGTTTGGGATGTCTCCAGAGAGGGAGACTCCAGGCCCTCCCTGGGCAGCTGTTCCAGGGCTCTGCCCCCTCCATGGACACAAGTTCTTCCTCACGTTGGGGTGGAACTTGTTGTGGTTGAGTTCATGGCCATTGCTCCTCATCCTGGCCCTGGCACCACTGAGCAGAGCCTGGCCCCATCCCCTGACACCCTCTGGAGATGTTCGTGTGGATTGATGGGATCCCCTCTCAGCCTTCCCTTCTCCAGCCTGACCAGGCCCAGCTCCCGCAGGCTCTGCCCATCCCAGAGATGCTCCAGACCCCAAATCACATTATACAACACATATGAGCTGCAGACCTGGCCCCACAGTGGATATGGCTAAAAATCTGAATAATTAATTAAACAGACTGCTCAAATTCAAAGAAATAAGGAGACCTCCTTACAAAATACACTCAGCTGTGCTTTCTTGCAAGAAATGCTGTGGCTGAAACTGATAAAATCCCACAGCACATATCCTCTCTGCATATGAGCTATGCACTGGAAACACTGCAGGGTTCCTGCTCCACAGCCCAAAGATGAGCTTTTCCATCAGAGCAGGTCATTTCAGCTGAAACTACTCCTTAATGTGGCTGGTGACATTGCTCAGCAAAATAAGTATCACTTGAAGTGGTTGCCTTGGTACCCTTAATGAAATCCCAACTTACACTGTGTTCAGCTCAGCTCCTCTCAGAACATTGAAGTCTGATTGCAAGAGGCGCAGGGAAAATGAAGTGATGCCAGTGGAAAATATGCCTTTTATCTATATAAATAATTTCTAAGAAAACAAGGTGTACAACAAGGAGTCAGGATGCCCTGACAAGTAAGAGCAATTTGCCAGAATTCAGTAATTGCACATCTATCTGTACACACACCTACAGCCGCACTGGCTTTCTTGGAAACTGATTAATTTCTCTATTTACATTGGTTTTCCAGAATATAGCATTAGATGAGGGGCCTTTATTTACTTTAGAAAGGACTGTGAAGAGAAACAAGCTCCGTGGAGTTTGTCAAACTGATCTATTTCCCCCAGAACTCTTCCTCATTATTAGTATTTTTCCAGCATACTGTTAAATTCAGCAAGAGATGCTGCTTCATTTTTCCTCTGGAAATACTATTTTCCAAGCCAATAAATATAACTGACAATTTCTTAACCATATTGTCCAAATGCTCTCTCTCATTTCAAGTCATCTTTCCTAATCCCATTTCTCATATTACATTCTCTGCTGCACGTTGATACTCTTCAAGCCTTATCAAATGTTTCCTTTGTTGTCCTGTAGCCAGCCTGTATGTATTTAACCTAAACCCATTCCCCATAAATCCGGGCTCCAAATACCTTTCCCGTGCACGGTGCTCTTCCCTCCATCCCTCCAGCTGTCAATATCTCTCTGCTAACGAGACCACAGCATCCCCAGTGACAGGAGACCTCTGCTTATTAGACTAAAATTGAATTGGTCTTTATTGCTGTCAAATCACTATTCCAAATTCATGCCTAATTTGCTGTCAGTTACTACTCTTTAAGTCCCTTTTGGCATTACTGCTTCCCAAGGTTCCCCTCACTGGCGGGAATCTGTGTCTCAGATTATTTTTCCCTTGATAGGCTCGCGCTAATTAATGTTTCTAAAATGCTTTTAAAATGGAAAGCGCTGTATAAATATTAAGCACCCTTATCTGTAATGGGAAACGTGCCCCATTACTGTTGTCACATAAACTTCACATCAACACGTTCTCTGCACAGTCCCTGGTCATGGGCACTCGGTTTCCTACAAAGCCCTGCTGCCCCAACACAATAATGGGAAATATTTACGTGTGGGCCCTGCACTGTATGTGTTGCACACACAAAATACGGCCCAAGCCACTCTGCTGTTTATGTATTTAATGTAAACAGAAACTCAGAACAGTTTGCAGCTTTGTGTGTGTATTTTACACCGATTTTTGCTGTATAAACACTGTCTCACTGAATTATTGGCTGCCCAGCAATGCCGGGTGCAGGGGATTGTTCAATACCGAATGAAATGAAGTTTGGTGAGTTTAGGCAGCTTGGGTATTAATCATTCAGAAAAACAAATGAACAAAAACCCCCTTGTATTGTCAGCACCTAGCATTTCCTACATTTGACCTTAATGGGTTTCATTTCCAACGCTCTGCTCCACAAAGGAGTGTGACACATTTCTGTACACTCCAACACCGACAAACCACGGCAGATGACGGTGTGCCTCCTCCACCCCCACCACGGTGCCCTGGGGCACTCACAGTTCATGGCCGGTGGGTTTATGACACACAGCACAAGCCCAAGGGGACGATGAGCACCGGGGACACAAAGGAAGGAAACCAACCCAGATAATTTGTTAAAGCAGGCATTAAATATGTTGGCAAGGCTTATTCTTCCCCAAGGCTGCATTCTTGGACCCAGTCCAACAACTCACTCACCATAGAAGTCAGTGGAATTCTCCGGAGATTCGGAGGTTAAAGCTGTGTTTACATATTTGTTTTTGGTTAGGAACTGCACAATCAGCACGCATCAGGATTCACCTACCACTTAGCCCAGGGGATTTTTTTAACTCTACTGATTTTTGACTCAGCTCTGTGACAGACTTTCTCCAAGCCTTGCTCCAAAGTGATGGGGATGGCTTATTTTCACTTCCATCTGTATTTTTTCCTGTATTTTCAACAAATCTATTTACTATGGGTTATGCGATGAGACGTTTTACCATATTCCCCCTTTATCTGGACTACTGTACCTTTACAAAGTTCAGACCAAAGCAGAAAAACCAGCGCCTGATCTTCTTAAAGACTGCGAAAAAGGAATTTTATCCAACCACCTAATGCTTTGGCACGACAGGCTGTGTTCGATGGTGGCGATGCCGAGTTCCCCGCGAAAGGTGTGTTCCCACTATTCCCTTCCCCAGGTGGAGGTGGGTACCCCTGTGTCAGGTTTCCTAACCCAAAGCTCCAGATAAAAAGCCAGCAGGTTGTTTACTTTGGAGATTGTTTAGGCAGCACAGCACACAGCCAAAGCCTCCGTCATGCTACCACAAGACCAGAAAAAAAGGTGTGTTTGCCTCCCTTATAAAACAGAGAACAGAGCCCTGAACCTCGTATAAAATGTCTAGACTCTGGATAAACAGTCACCGAGGCTGGTGCTGCTGCTGGTTACTGAGTCACCACGAGGACAAAGCTGCACATTAATGCCAGCCACGTCCAGGGATGAGGAGCAGCTCTGAGACAATCTCTGGGATAATCTTTGCCCTCCCGGGATCCGCACAGCCGCCCGCAGACCCGAGGATGCGGCCACGGGATCAGATTCCCAGGCCCCACCCCACCCTCACAGCCAACCTGCAGGTGATGCTCGGCCCAGATTCCTTTTCCACTCCAGCATTCCTCACCTCTGGGATGCAGCTGGAGCACGGGAAGATTTGCAATACCTCTATCACCATGGGTATTTTATTTATGATTTTTAATGCCAGTCTCCTCAGCATCGTGACGCTGAGCCACAAAGGCATCCCCCTGTACCAACTCACAAGACACCACCAAGAATCCAGGGAAGTCTTCACAGAAACAAGGGAAACTTGGGTGAATCAACAAAATCTAAAGGAAAATGGCACAATTTACTAGATACAGACAGCATATTTCAGGAGTGTTTTTGCTGCAGTTCCACTCTTTGCTGCAGTTCCACTCTTTGCTGCAGTTCCACTCTATTAACTTGATTGCTCAAATTCAATTTGCTTCATTTTCTACACACTCACACAACACTTGCAGTTGACTATTACCCTTCATACATTTGCTTCATTTTGTTTCCTGGGACTAAGTAGAGAAACTCATACAACGCTGCCTTGGGAAGAAGTTTCCTGTATTCACGCAATTACCCACACAGAAAAGCACAAGCAGTTTTTATTCATATTACTATTCCTAGTAAAAGGTAACTAGAGAGACAACAAGGATGGTTTGCAAGGGATTTTTGTCAAAGACATGTTGGAGGTGATTCCAGCAAACATGCTGGAAAGCTTACAGCCATTTTAGAAGGGTGAAAATGCCACATAAAACAAATGTACCTATCAGCAGTGATTACCTTCCCAGGTGCTTCAGTACTGGGGGAAATATTTATTAAAAAAAGCCAACCTCAACATGAAAGAACAGCACCTGTTGCTGTTTCCACAAGCAGCAGGTTTAAAAGACCTAGAAACTGGGACAGCCTTAGAGGAATTTTCCAAGATTTCATCCAGGAATGCCTCTTCCCTGGCTGAAAACCATCTGGGCTCCATGCTGAGCAAACTTTAATCAAATTGTCTGTGACAGAGAGAAATATTCAGAAGAATTAAGAAAAGAAAGTCAGGTGCATTTACACCAGTGACCTAAGCAGTAGCTTGAACTTTTCAGAGACAGAAAAAGTGAACAAATGCACTATTTCAATCTCATTTTCCAAGTTACAGAGGCACAAACAGATAAATGTGTCAGTAAAATCAGTTTGCTTTTACTGCACAGTAAGCTCCTGTGAATAACCAACTTCTCCTCAACACATTTTTTTAAAAGAATAATTTGTTCCTAGTCAAAAAGCCTGTATGCCAAGTTTCAGCACAGAATAAAATCTTTACAGTGGAGTTATAAATTTTTTTGAAAAGTGGGTTCTATGTACTCACATACACTTAACCATTACAAGGGCAGCAGGTGTCACTATAACAAATGATGTAAAGTTTAATTTAAACTTCAGAGAACACACTGGAATACTTTGGAAATTGCCACAGGTCACTTAACATTTTATATGAAAAAAAAAAAAAGACCAGAAAAACCCTAACTCCTCTCCCTAACATTTAATTTTTTTTTTTCCCTACAAGGCAAAGTAAAGAAAACACAGACACGAATTCTTTGTAATTAGCAGGACTGTGGTTTTACAGCCAAACATGGGCCAAGAAGCGAAAAGTTAACAAATCATTAGACAACATACATTGCTCTGTATGAGAACCGAAGCAATCTGCAAAATAGCTCAGGATACACGAGCATGAGGTCAACTGTTTTCAGTAGATAATTGTATGTATAAGCATCCTTGCCTCACAGACAAGGCATGCAGCAACACACAGGGATTCCTGGCAGTTGCAAAACAATTATATTTGCCTACCACATTACCTAAACAAATACAGGAAGCATGGTCACTAATCAATTATATGATTTAAATATTAAGGAAAAAATTCTATTTTCTTTCCTCCCCTCCTCCCATTTTTCTGCGAATCACCAGTTTCCATAGCAACTACACTGTTTACAACACAATAGCCTCTTCCTCTTCTTGCCCAGGCTCCCTGATGCTACAAAGCACTTTAACACCTACTTAACTTTAAAGCTGGGGGACCCCTACGGGAGCTGGGGGACCAGGGTAGGTGTTTTGCTCAATTCAGGGACAAAAAGGGAAGAGAACATGAAGGAAAAGGAAAAGTGCAACATCTGTTGGCTTATGGACAGCCCTCCCTTCCCCGACCGTCCTTTTATTTTAAGTGTTGATTTCCAGCATTACCTGCAGGTTTCCCACAGGAATCCTGCTGCTCCTGAGCCAGACTTTGCCCAGGGCTGTACCTGGCAGCACTCAGGTCCTGCAAATATTGCTGATCGATGTTTTACTCTACGTATTGCCACCACCAAGGCCAGGTTGGACGGGGCTTGGAGCAGCCTGCGATAGTGGAAGGTGTCCCTGCCCACGGCAGGGGTGGCACTGGATGGGCTTTAAGGTCCCTTCCAGCCCAAACCAGTCTGGGATTCTATGAATAAACTACTCCCAGTGTGCTCTCACTGCCTGTCCACAACCACAAACCAGCCTTGACAGCAGCAATTTTAACCCACAACAGCCAAAAAACAATGAAACAGCGCCCAGTGAAGACATCAGGGATGATCAGCAGTACTGGCCAAACTTAACATGCAAAAAAAAAAATAGTCTGTGAGAAGGTTTAAGTGGAAGTTTTAATTTTTAGCTTTCTCTTAAGAAAGAGAAAAATAGGGTCTGTGGGGAGATTGGGTGTGGGACTGGAAGAGGTCTCCGCTCCTTCCTCAGGAACCAAAGCCTCTTTTGTCTCAGGAAGCCTCATCCTCCTCCCCAGCAGTAGCTGCTGCTCCTGGCAGCCTGACCTCCCAGTCCACGGGGATCTGCAGGGAATCTCCCATGGAGCTGCAAACACTGCTGGAATAATCTATCCCATCCCCTGTCCCAGGAACAGCCAGCAGTCCATAGCTGTCGGCAGCCTGTCCCCAGCAGCTGCCTGCTTCACCTGTGCCTGCAGCTAACTGGTATTTAAGCTCTTCCTCTTCTGGAAATGAACATTTTAATCCGAGGAATACCAATATTATCTGTTAGACATAATTTTTTTGTGTGGTTTTTTTTTTCCTTTTGCTGCAGCATAACAACTCTGGCCCCGATTCAACAATGCACTTAAGCATGTGCTTAGTTTTAAGTAGATGAATAGGCCTGTTGAAAAAATGCTCCAGTTAAGCATAAAATTAATAATGTGCCTCAGCGTTTTGGATTAGGCTTTAATTGCAGGAAAAGTTTAAAGCCATATTGTATAACACTTAAACATCCACCCATAAGAAAGTTATGCTTTTCCTTAAAAAAAAAAAAAAGCTGTAGCAGCGCTCCCTGCAAGAGCCAAAGTACAGTGCTAAAGATCCATAAGATGAAACCAATATTATCTTGCAATGTGATAATAGCACTGTAAAAAACGATCTGTGATTTTCATGCTAATCTTTGCTGTCACACACACGAGTTTTTGTTTTTCATCAGTCCGTGTAACTCAGATTATACAGTTTAAAAATACCAGTGCAGTTTAGTGTCCATTTGGCTAACTTGTTCTGTTTTCAACCCCCAAATACAGTAACTCATGTAATCACAATTCCAGGCCACACAAGTCAGCACCTTTTTACATCCTTTACAGTAGTTTGTTTTTTTTTTTTTTTAAAAAAAAGGGAAATTGTAATTCCTTGTATCACTATCTTCCCCATCTACTTAGAAATTGTAATTCCTTGTATCGCTAACTTCCCCATCTACCTAGAACAAGCGAAACCTATTTTCATTTTATTGTGAAATATCCCAAATAAATATTTTAAGTGGCAAATGAGCCAACACGAACGTGGAATATGCAGGCCTTTCCTCTTTCCTTATGAAGGAGGTGTCTATCAGGATGTATTTACCAAGAAGTGAGACTTGTGGCCATCCCATCCAACCTTAATGCCTATCACAGGGAATTTCATCTGTCCTTGTGAAAGGAGAAGTCTTGCAGAAATCTCAAGCCAAATCTGGAAATCTGAAATGCTTTATTTAGCATATTAGTGATATATGGTGCATAATGAGCCACAGAGACGCGCGGGATGGTCTGGAAGGAAGGGAACAGACAGGAAGGGAGTCTGTGGTGCGGATCAGGGATAAATACAAACTGTTGACAACAGAGGACGAGCTCTGGCACCAGCGTGAATAAATATGAATTGGTCATGAAACACTCAGCATATGACTGAAACCTGAGCACAAGAGGGACTGTGAAGCTCCTAAGTTCAGCAGGATGATTGGTATTCGGACCCAACCTCCAGCTGCCCTAAAGCCACCGAATTATGTGCCTAACGAGGTCCCGAGCAAGGAGCATCCTCCATGCCAGTTACAGGAAAATATTTATGGGGCAGTTGATAGGAAAAGCACACAGCAAGAGGAAGGGATGAAAGGCCAGAAGACATTTCTCTCTGCAGCTGTCAGTAGGAGGCTGCACACCAAAAAAAAAAAAAAAAAAAAAAAAAAAAAAAAAAAAAAAAAAAAAAAAAAAAATCTCCAAGAAGTTTTTGCAGTGCTTTTTTTCTCCCTCGAGAGACACGGATACAATGATACCTATTCAGCAGCCTGAGCCTCAGAAAAACACAGAATTACACTTCTCTGCCTCCATGTGCAGTTCCCTGTTCACATACATTGTCCAACAGCAAGCGAGACAGAGGGAGAATGTAGTTTCTGTAACAAAAAGGAATTCTGTCTGTTGGGGCTCCCAACGTGTTAGAAATGCCAAACTTTTATTCATATCGGCTGTGTAGCAAGGCTGCTCAAAAGATAAAGAAAAATATTTTATCAGACTGAATCAATACTGGACTTTCTCACCAAACACTGCAGTGCTTTATTCCTACAGGGTTGCCTGAGAGCTATGGTTTGATACCACCACCATCACAAAAATCAATTTTTTTTATTATTAATTACAAGAATTTTCCTTGCAGTTGTCGTGGGAACAGTGTTCACATATTGATCTCTCCTAAGGCATTTTCAGAAGTAATCTAACTATCCTATTCTGCCATCTTTGCACAGAAAGTCCCCACAAGTTATTAAAACCCCCATTTCCACTCATGGGCTGTGCCTCTGAACCATCTGATTTCTGTCTCCTGGGTTACAAAGGACCTCTCAGTGACACCTCAGTACGGCAGACACGCAACTGTGCCAGTTGTCCTTCACTTGTACCAGTCCATCAGATATTTCCAAACCAAGCAGGGCACTACAAACACTGCCCAGGGTAAGAGAGAAGCAGCCTGTGAAGAAAAAGGTTTTTTTTCAAAGTGTACATCTAATAAAAGATATTGATGGTGAGACTGCAAAGCAACCTCATCCACTGACTATTTTAAAATTCAAGCAGATATTTTTCCCTCCACGATCAGATTACATGGGAGCAAAGACAATACCATGAAGGCATCATTTGGAAAAAAATAATCCAAGTAGGATGTTTCAATACATTTTTGCTCGATGGTTTTTGTCTGTTTTGAACTGCACATGGTTTATACCACATATGATTGTATCAGTATCTTCCTTAGATGATGTCAAAACAACAAACTATTGCAGAAGAGCGCTGAGGAAGAGGTGCCTTTATTTTCTGCACTCAATAACCAAGGTTTTGATAGATGCACATGGTTGGTTGGGTTAGATTTGAACCATGGTCACACAGGAGGATGTTGTCTCTGACCCTGCTCTAGGTGCCACAGCAGAGCACAGCCACTGCAGAACCAGACCCACCCCTGGCCTGACACAGGATAAAATCAGAGAGTT
The DNA here is from genome assembly GCA_018881555.1 of Amblyornis subalaris. Classification (NCBI taxonomy): domain Eukaryota; kingdom Metazoa; phylum Chordata; class Aves; order Passeriformes; family Ptilonorhynchidae; genus Amblyornis; species Amblyornis subalaris. The sequence continues at coordinate 1,005,658 of JACAXG010000189.1, read as the reverse complement.
TGGACAAAGGGAAGCACAATAAATTCGAGTGACACCATTAGTCACAGTCTTGTATTTCATTACTGTTGTGGCTTGCATGGCTGAGTAATTTTCATGCAAATAGGAGGCACTAACGTCTTAATTTCATCCTGAATAAAGCCATTGATTTATCTTGCACTGCTGTCCTTCCACCATTCTCTAAAATGAACGGGGTGTGTGCTGCTGGGGGAAAGCAACTTTAATCGTGGTGGAATCACGTGATATAGAACATTATTTTACCTGATTTAGCACTATCAGAGTACACATAGCAATATTTATGTATGCTAACCCTGAAAGCAACAGGAGAGCAGGAGGAATATTCAACCCAACAGCAAAAAGCTGAGACATTTATATGCAGTTCCCTGCACTGCAACCAAAAGACTTTCACCACTCTGCTTTTAACAATATTATTTAAAACATGCTTCCAATTTCTTCTTATTCCTCTGGAGCCAAATGGAAATAATAGATGCAGGAGCATAATCATGTCTGGCAATTGGTGAGAATTTTGAAAATTGCTGTTTTTCATCTTTATATATAAGCCAGACAGACTGTATTAACGCAGTAAATCCTGTGCAAAATTGTTTGCTTGTCTTTGGGGTTGACAGTGATTTCAAAATTTCAAAGCACAATGGCTTTTGGTGCATGATGCAATGGCAAACTTCTCTTCAACACCTTTTCTTTTTTTACCTAAGTGACATAAACACACACACACAAAAAAAAAACCCCACCAAACAAAAAAACCCAAACAATTTTTGCTACATAACCATTCTCAGTACACATTCAGGCAGGTCTAATTCCCTTCCTTCCTTTGGCAATACCTGTAATGAAATGGAACATATTTGAAAGATGAATGCCTTGAATTGAAAGTGTTTTTATGAAGCTGCAGTTTATTGGGATGCCATAATGAATGGAGTTTTCCATACAGGACTGCAGTGATATTGAGATGCCTGACTGTGAAAATGGGAAACTGCATGGAATACAGAAAGACTGATGGAGTATCTGTTTTGGGGTGAATTTCTCTTTTGTTACAAATAGTTTGCCATGGACATGTAACTGCAGCTTTAATTCTTCTCCCATCTCTGGCTCTTCCACTTGTTTAACTTTCATAGTAAATAAACGAGCTGTAGCTGCAACATTTTTGTGACCAGCATGGCAAGACTTCACCAAGAAGGAAGACGAATATGTAGTAGCTACAGAAGTTCTTATTCTCACCTCTATTCTTCTTCTTCCCTCATGAATTTATTGCAGCACTTTTACTGCACAGAAACTACACAAAAGTGAGAGTTTCCAGCATAAAGGAACAATGCATTTTCTTGTACTTTGTTTTCTGATAAGTAGAAAACATGTAGGAACATATTTTATCATTTGCTTACAACTCTGGGAAAGTAGCATCAATATTAAGGTAACAGATGGCAGATTTTTTTATGGCAAGAATATGAAAAATTGAGATATCTACACTGAGTTAAGATGGTATGTTTCCGTAAAGTAACTTGGTAGAATAGGTAATAAACCATTTCAAAGTCCAAAAGGCATAATTTTCTGTATTATATAAAGCAGAAAACCCATCAAAATCCAAAATAGCCTTTCCTGTACGTATGGAAATTTATCCCTTATACTACCACCTACCTTTCCTAAATGTGAAGTGAGTTAAAATTAAAACATACAGTTTCAAAAGGGACAGTAGGACTTCTCTTATCCTCCTCTTCCCTGTGTGGTGGTCTACACCTCTCTCCATGCATCTCAATTCAAGACCAAATCTTGCAAATGTTTACTCCCAGGTGTAGCACCTACTACACCCAGGAGTCCCACTGAAGTCTGAGGAGATTGCTGAGAAAAAGGAGTATCCCAGGAGACCAGTTTAGAGCCAAGAATGTAGACAGGGTGTTCAGAGGGTGCTGCACAGCGAATACAAAAAGGGTCTGATGTTTACATTGCTTTGCAGTGTCCTGCCCAGCAGTGGTCATGGATTTTATGAACCAGGAGAGGCAAATTCAGTCCTAGTTCAAAATGCACCAGCCTGCTTCACAAAGCTCAGCTCTACCTGCTGAAGAGTAAATCACAAATGCCTGATGTTATTGTTTTCCCTCTAAGTCCACCACTGACAGCCCCTTTAACACAGATCTGTTACCTATTCAACTGCTATTGTATTAGTTTTTAAATAAACACTACATTTCTGAAGACACCATGTTTTCCCATAAATAAAGGGGGATATTTTCACAGAATTTTAAGGCAGAGACTTCATGAACAGACACCTTTGCAGTCTCCTGCAGCTCAAATTTCAGACGGCTAGGTGAGAAAATAACATGCGGGTTTTTTTCAAATGTTTAGCACCTACCACGAACCCAAACTAACCAAAACAACACGAGGACAGTAAAAAACCCCAAACCAGGTTTTCAGAAGGTTCAGCTCTCTGTCTTTGTGCTCTCTAATGAGAATTGCTGCTGTTGATATTTCAGTGGAGGACAAACTTTGTAAAACAGGGGGGTTTGTTTATATATATTGGTGTTTTTAAGCGGCTGGCCATGAAGCACCCCAAGGCTTTGCTAGATGTGGTGGACACGGACCGGGTGGGTGCTCAGAGGCAGCCCAGGGGCTCCCCACACAGACACCTCTTTCTTCCAGCTGATGAGCCCAGGCTGTGCCACCGCCCAGGGGGACAGAGCAGCCCAGCACGTGTCACACCCACGCTGCTCTCGCTGCACACACCGAGTGACTCACTGGTCCCACGGAGCACCCGAGGTGAACAGAGCCTCTCTGTGCTCAGCAGCTCAAGGAAAAACAAGCCAGCAAAGGACAGAAGTTGTAGCATTCAGAGAATGAAACAATTATCCACTTCGGGGTAATGAAAAAAGCACCTCCCACAAGGGAGTTTCTTTCCCTTCTTCTTTTTTTTTTTTTCCCCTACAGTTTGCATCCCTTCTGTCCTTTCCGTCAGTTATTTTAAAGGCTACAGATGATTCTGCTGTGAAGCAAAATGAAAATACGAATATTTCACAAAGTGTATCAGAGAGTCCAGTTTAAAAATGCATAGCCTCATGCCTTGGGCCTCTGAAAACACTCTGAAAAATCAACCAATTCAATGCTTTTCATGTCAATCATATACAGAGGTCTCCAATGACTCTGAATTTTATGAGCTGCCACTCATTCCAATCCCAGAGGAACACCTACTAAATAGAAGCTTAATGACCCTAGCAAGTATGGCTGAATATTTATACGCTACAAAAATGTAAATTAAAAGCACAACGGTAATTGAAATTAAAGAAGAAAAAAAACCCCAAACCACTGGCAATTTCTCCTTAAATACTATTTTTATATTGGATATGGGCAGTCTTTGTTCATCCTGAAGTACACATTTTGGTCTCAAAGGGATGAAAATGATGCTCAAAGACACCTGCAGACACTAAGTGGCATCACCTTGAGATAATGAGCAGTAATTCCTTATAATGTCACCCGATTAATTGTATTTCCACTCTTAGGACAAACCAGAAAAATTTCTGTTGTCAGTCACACTTTACACCCTAGCTGACCATACTGCTCACTTGGAATTTAAGTAGCATTTTCCATTTACATCAAAGATGGAGATAATCTATAACATCTGTGCACTGCCCCAAAATTCAGTGTGCACCTGAGCTGCTTCACCTCTTCAGGCAGTCCATACCACTCATATTCGGCATAAAAATACAAAATACCAGCATGAACCATCACTGTTATGCTACTCCTTAACACTTTACATGTAAAGGCATTGTTAGAAAAGTAAAAAGCTATTTTAAATCCCTATACACTCATAAAAAAAGGTTTTATTGTGAAACTAAGAAGTTATCTAATTTTGAAGAGTTTTCAACTAATAAAACCCATGACAAAAATAGGTATCAATGATGACAAAACCAGAACTACAAGCTGCTGATACGATTCATAATATTGATGGAAACACACTCCTTAATGCTGATGCACATGATATTACACCTGACAAGTGGAAGGGCTGGAGCTCTGAACAGTCACTTCCCAAAAAGAGCAGAAGAGGAAAATTTCTTGCCTACTGAAATGTGTAATAAAAAGTTCCAACTGAGAACGTGACTTTCACAAGAACAAGCTACATTTAGAGGTCCACCATGTTGATTATATCTAAAAGTGCATGCTTTACACATGCATGACAGCCTTACTAATTGTTAATTATACAGTGAATGTGCAGGAAGCCTATCCTCTAATTAATCCACCAGACTAGTACAAGTGTTATTGCTTTTTCTGATAGCCTTAGGTGGGACTAAGTCCTGCTGATTTCCTGATATGAAAACAAAACCCAAACCAAACCAAAATTCTGGGTGTACTTCACCCCCTTTTATGGACTGGGAAAGCACCTTCTTCTTAAGTTTTGAATGTGGAATGTGGCTATGAAGAATGGCTCAGATAGGAATTGAGAGAAAAGTACTATCATTATCATCATCGTCATCATCATCACCATCATCATCATCATCATCATCATCATCATATAATTACAGAGAGATTTTGTGGAGACCTTACTGATACCACCACAAAGAATAAGAATACTTCAGGTAAAACATATGTCCTCTCAGTGTATGTCTGCTAAGCTGTGTTTTTCTCAGGGTGCTATATTTGCACCACAAAATCTGGGGACACAAAAGTAGTCCTTATCTTTACAGTCTGTGTCTTTCCTGGGAAGTATCAAAACAGTATCGTAACAGCACAATCTAAGTTTGCCTAAATTCAGAAATGTGAAACAAACAGCACTCCCAGCACAATGAATTCCTTACCCAAATTATTCGATTTCCTTGCCAATGCTTCCAGTTTTAAAAATTCGCAACTGATTAATTCCCCAACATAGATCTCTGCAAGTTATGTCATAAACACTGTTTAAAAAGCCCCGTGAAACAGAAATTTTCCTCACCAAAACTCCAATTCAGTCACTGCTGGGATAACACCTTGGGACACTGAAACAAATGCTATTTATAACATCCAGCAGTAACTCAATATCATCGGGTATTCAAATATATGCCTTCAGCTACAGCATTTCCCTGAAGCATTCAATGCTTTTAAAGACCCAGTTTTTGTGGCAGCAGTTAAAAAATGTTCCTCCCACTTGATTAAGAGAACCATTTCATTCCCTAAAGGTATCAGATGTTACCTGTCAGGAACAGAGACAAGAATCGAGCCTTGTTTCACAGAAGAAATATTAAAAACACCAGACAAAATCAGTGTCACAGCAATGGGTTGGTGAAATACGGTGTTTGGGAAGCAGAGCTTTGGTTAAAAGCTGCTGGCAAAGGTTTAATCCAGGAAACAGCAAAACCAACACACACATACACACAAAATAAAGAAAAAAGATGGAAAAAAAGGGGGGAAAAAAGGATAAGAAGCAAGCTGCTTGGAAAGGCATTTACTACTTGATTAAGGCTATCAGCAAGGGCTTCTCTTCTCTCATAGTGAAAGAAGGAGACAGGGTGGGAGTGACCCCTCCAAACAGAAGGACTCAGTGTTGATCTTTGTTTTTAATCCCTGACATAAGGTGAGGGCAGTAGCGGCAGGGGTTGCTGTACTCGCTGCGGGAAGAAACAGATCTGTTTATAATTATTATTTTTATGGGACCAGTAATTATAAGCCTGATAAGTAATGAAGAACCAAAAAAATAATCCAAGAAACAAATGAGGAATTCTGTGCCTCCTGTGCTGTAGGTCTGGGCTTTCTGAGGGGGTGAAGGATGAGTCAGGATGACTCAAAACCCTGTCACGGCAGCGCAGGGGGAACTGAGAGGCACCTTCTGTTTTACCCTCAAAGTGGGTGATCTGGTCCCAGTAGTGCTCTAACATTAGTCATCCCGTGGCAATAAATCCGTGGAACATTAAAAATTCTTTGCCATAAAGACAGAAAGCCAAAGAAATAGAAAAAGAGATAAATGAGCAAAGAAGGAGGAACCATGTGGATGCTCTCGCATGACACGGACCTTTCCAAGAGACAGCTCGGCCCATCCACACAAAAACAGTGAGCAGGGAACACCTCCAAACCTCACCACAGACCTTGGACCACACCTGGATTACCTGTCAGACTGGGTCTGGGTACACCAGACCTAAAACTTCACGCTTTGTGCTAAATTCAGCATCATCAGCTGGGTCCTTGTACTCATTTCACATCATGTGTTGGGTGTAAAGCCTTGTCACTGCAGCATGGGTATTTATTCATCTTAAAAATAAGACTGCTTCTGTGACTTCATGTTTCCAAGCAAGGTAAGAACGGCAGGAGGGTGGGGGAACCTTATTCCACCCCTGGAGCATAGCTCAAAGACATCGGGAGAATGCTCTGAAACTCACACATTCACAGGAAAAAGACAAGGGAAATGGAGAACGATTGCAAAATGCCCCTTTGCAGCCCAAGGGCTGGTCTGCTGTGAATAACTTCGGGATTCTGGCAGGAACAGAGTTTAATTTGCTCCTGCAGGACTTTGTTTACTTGCAGTTCCCTCTCACCCATCAACAAGCTGTTCTGAGCCACCACTTCTAACCTCGTTCAAACATAGACACAAACCCGACAAGGACTTAGAGTATGGCTGCTCCATGGTTCCCTCTTGATAATAATACCTAATACAAAGACTTTACAGATTATTAATGTATTCTACATGAAATTACAAATTAAGAGCTATCTGTAAAAAAAAGAAATTAGGAAAACAATGAAATAAATTAAAAGTTTATAACTCTACACCATTGCCATGAGAGGAAACCAGCCCTTATGCCAGGACCAAATCACACAAGTCAATTTAAACGGTATGCAAATGAATTTTTGCTAGGAACAGACTTGTCTGTTCTGGAGTTGTTTGAAAAATTAAAAAAAAAAATTCCCACGTTTTCAAGAAAAAAAAGGTCCTGGAATGAGTATCTAAGCGGGACAGGAAGACTGGAAACAAATGCACAGCTGCAGAGTGAAACTTACAAATTTAATTATGCATGATTGCTAACTGTCAGTTTTGTTGCTGAAGTAGTATCATCATCAGTAATAAGCAGAACAACATTTTATCTAATTTTATGGTGCTTGTAATGATGAAATTCTTTGGTGTACGGTATTAAGCATGATTTTAGGAAAAAAATTCATTCATTAGGAAAGAAAAAACATGTCGTTTCCAGAATAATTCTTGGTTCCAGGAACGTATCCAGTTGTAATTTTCGCTTCTTTCACCCCCACCTGCTTTTTTCTTAATCCACTGAGATACACAGGAACTTTCTAACAGTCAAAAGAAATAAAAATAAATGTTTAATGGAACAAAATGAAATTAGTGAATGTTCCATCCAGGATATACAAGACATTTCAGCCTAATCGTGTTAGAGAGGAAAGTAAAAAGTAGTGTTAGAAAACCTTTCGTATTTTTCTTTTTAGAAAGGTAACCTTTGTTTCCCACATACAAAAAAAAAAAAAACCCAAAAAACAAAACAACAAAAAAAAAAACCCCAACCAAACTAAACAAAACTAATCACCTGGAAAGATAAAAACCATCACGATTTCTACTGCCCACAGTTTTAGATGGAACTCTATTGAGAGCGCTTAACCGGCAAAAGGAAAGGAAGGGCAATGCAAGAGCCGGAAAAAAGGAAATAGTCTGTTATCAAAGGACTATTAATTGCTCCCAAAGTAAGAGCAAGTGATGATCTTCTTCCTTTATTTACTCGGACTTTCAGCTGTCTAATCAAAGAAACGTTGTGTTGGTTGGGCTGAAAGAAAACTGTACCTTTTGTTTTGGTGATTGCCCACTAGACCTTAAGGGCTTTCATCGGATCAGTTTTACAGCTCACTGCTGCACTTTAGAGAAGCAAAGGAGCAGCAGGCAGCTCCCACCCTCCACTTGCACCGTCAGTAAACAGGAACAGGGCTGTGGAGCATCACCCAGCTCTGTTTTGTGGTTGTTATTGCTCGGTTGGTCCTTCCTCCAAAGCTGGAATTTCTGGTTATAGTCCATTTACTGCATTTGCAAATATGACTTTCTAATTATAATTAGCTGTTAACATTCAAGCCAATAGATTAAAAAAAAAACCAAAAAAACAAAAAAAGAAGCTAAAACAAAGCACCTCTCCCGATTACAGGTTTTGAGTGCATGCTTTCCCTGCTCTCCCAGCAAAGCAGTTTGGAGTGAGTCACAATTCCAGTGGACCTCTTGCAGCTTGTAATGAAGTAAATTAAAAAACCCTATTTTTAAAAAATTTTCTTACTGCCCTGCAGTATGTTAAATCTTTGCCTTCAATTCCAAAATGTGCAAGAAAAAAAATGGAAATGCACCTCCTCCTTTTATCCTCCCTGCATCCCCCTCGCACAATCTGCTGACCAAAGCCATGAAAGTATAAAAGTGTCAGGTCCTCTTTCTCTTCAGAGCAGCAAGTTTTGTAATCTGCCTGCAGGCAGAATAGGAACAAGCAGCTTTTCAAGCTTTTTATGGCCTGAAAGAATTCTTACAACAGCAAAATTATTTTGGAAGAAAATTTTTTAACTCCTGCCGGAGAGAGCAAAGATGTTCCAGATGATCTGTAAATAATATATAATGTATGCTGACTTTTTTTCCCATCTAAATTTGCTCTATTCTGCCTTTTTAAGAATTTCTCTATATTGAAAACAGAATATTTCTAATAATGGATACCATTACAGAATGCGTGTGTAGTGGCTGAAAACAACCACAAGCACATTTCTCAGGGCATGTAAGACTTTATAGTTATTTCTGTGCAGGATGAGGCCTACAGGAGCGAAGAAAACCTCCACTCCTGATACTTTGCAACACAACTTTTTTATTCAAGATGTTTATGACTCTGCAGATGTTATAGGTTTATTTCTTTTCTTACAGGCTGGCTGAACACAGCAAATCGTCCCCCCGGGAATTTGCGAGCCAAGGCACACACAAGCATCCCAGAAAACGTCTCGCTGCATCCACAGGAATAAAGTGCCATTAAAAATGTGGTCTTAAGGGGCTGATGAACCTCATGCTTTACCGATCCTGATCAGATTTCTGGCATCTCAGTGAGACAAACACACAGAAAAGGGGCAATTTATGGAAAAGCTTCCAGCGCAACAGCATCGGCTCTGGGTCACACTCTCCTTATTTTATGCCTCCCTCTCGCCCCACCTGAAGAGAGGGGCAGTGAGATGAAAGAGGGGTAATCAGGCACACTAAAAGCTCTTGGCTGGCAGGGATGGGGCAGGATCACTCAGGAAGCAACAACAACGTGAGCCATTGTGTCCCAAACCTGTCCTGACAAAGGCGGCTCAGTCGCTCTATTTACTTTTCCCAGTTTGTCTTGCTTTATGCCTTTGATAAACTGTCAGGACTCGTTCCTCCAAGGACTATATTCCCCCAAAAACCTCTCTCTGCCAGCCTCACATATGGTACAGTTTCTTGTGCTTCAGAAGCCTGCAGTTCTCATAAGAACTCTTCATGTTTTCCATAATAATTTAAATACTTTTCGCATTATTTCTCCAGCTGTGCAGTGTACAGGCTGAGCAGCACCACAGATCCTGCCCTATAACGTTACTTACTTTTAGCTGGTGCTGCAGTCCTGTGGGCTAAGCTGCAGAAATGCTAAAAAATAAAGATGAGATAGCTGAATGCCAAACATAGGAAGAGTTTATGCACAAAACAGATAATTTTACTAACGCTACCCAGGCCCTGAAATAAAGCAGAGTTTAAATCAGATTATTTTGGCTCCAAGCAAGAAAAATGCTCAAATTTCTCAGCTCCAGAGACAATTTTTCTACAAGCTGATCAGGCTGAGCTACCCCTCAGAAATTAACACTACTAGAAAGCTTATAGAGCAGGACATGTATTGGATAAAATAACATTTTTTCTAAGGTCTTGAGAGAGTCAGGACTTTTTAATTTTTGGAACAACCCCGGAGGAGCAACAGTAGAACAATTCCTGAGGTGGAGACTCTTGAGCTGTGGGAGCATCCACAGGGTCTGGGTTTGTCTCCTCTGGAGCTGGGGAGAGCTGGAGCACAAGAAGGGATAATTGTGGAGTCAGAGTGAAATTCAGGGACTTGAGCAATACCACTGCTCTTTAAATTCACTTATTAAACAAATGGCTTATTTTGCAATAATTTGCCTACGTAACCCAGCTTATAGCAAGGTCTAGAATACAGGAACTGTTAATACCAGGGTGACTAAGCCGTCCACTTGCAAAAGCCAGACAAAAAGCGGATAAAATGCATGTCTGAGGACGGGAAACGTCTCACACTGAGAGCACAGAGTGGCCTTTTTCTGAAGAATGATTAGTGCTCTGCAGCTGCCCTGACCTCATTATATTCACTCTGCTGAAATTCAAACTTCCTATTCCGACCGTTTGCTCGGAAGGTGAAGGAAGAAGTTTTTAAACTCGCCAGTCATGGATGATTGCACATCTTCCCTCCACTGATAGCCAAGGGGAGATGCAGGCCTAAACAGCACTTCTGCTCTCCAGAACCCCCCTCCTAGGAAGGCAGCTCCTGGCAGGCAGGTTTTATGTTGAATAATTCCACCTGCCGGCTTTCACTCGCCATTCGCTCTGAGCTCCAGCAGCCACAGCTCAAACTGAGAAATCACCTCTGGCAAGCCTGAAACAGATTAGTGATAAATTGCTTCTCCTCCTATTAAGCAATTTTCAGCACTTTATTCTGGTCAATTCAGCAGGTGACCATTCTCCCCAGGAGGGCACTGGGACCTGAGGGAGTGAAGATGAAAGCTTTTCCCCCACAGATAAATGTGGTACATTTTTAATTCATTAAGATCCTCATCTAACTCCTCTAAAAACAATGGATTGCTCACAGTGCTTGTTTAATGGGAATTACAGTGGATTACCAGCAAGTACAAATTCAAAGATAATCCACATTTGAGAAGTCAGTACTTCCTCACAGCTGCACCACAAGTATTGTTTGCCTGTCATCGGCATTTTTTGTGCAATGCCTGCTGTATTACTGTGCTTTCACTAACCCAAGGCAGCAATGCAAACATTTAAGGCCAGTTTGGTTCTAGCTGGTGGATGCAGCAGGACATCCCAGGGGTGCTGAAGTCCTCACCATGCACCAGCTCCAAGCATCACACCCCAGCATCCTATTCTGGATGCCACCACAGCTGCTCCCGTCCACACCAAAAACACAGCCTGTGCTTCAATATTCTGCCATAAAAACCTTTCCCTTGGAAAGGAGACACTTTGCTTCCCAACTCAGACTTCTGAGAAGGGAAGGTTTCTCAGGAGACAATTCTCCAGAGACAAGACCTGCTGTTCTCATCTCACACCATCCCTGGGTTCTCACACTCCTTCAGGAGCCACAGGACGCAGTGGTTTCCTATCTTCCCCTTCCCTTCCCCTGAATGGATGTCATAGGCCAAATTCCAAATTAGGACGTATTTATGTTGTTGCCACAGCCTTTTGGGTTGCCTTTAAGCTTCTGCAGGCTGCCTCTTTACAAAGTTATCTTCTGATGCAAGTCCTCATCGTTTCTGTGACAACGGGAAGGCGGTAATTCCATTTTCCATCATTATTCTCTCATGCTGGAGAACAAAATGCCATTTTGTTTCCCAAACAAAAAACTCCATGCTATGTAAAAGAAATACAGATGCAATTTTGCTTAGAATCTGACCAGGGCAAAGACTGCCAGAGATCAAGGAGTGTTTGGACAGCGCTCTCAGGCACAGGGTGGGATTGTTGGGGTGTCTGTGCAGGGCCAGGAGTTGAACTTTGACGATCCTGATGGGTCCCTTCCAGCTCAGGATATTCTGTGATTCACAGCCCAAGAAGATCTTCACCAAACCCCTGCAGGTTATCCAAGAACTGCAAACTTACAATTTCGGTCGGATGTTTTCTCAACACAGCAAAATCACCTGCCAAAGTAAGCCCTGTGGAATGTATGATCAGAAATTTAAATTTCAACCCACAAAAGCAAAAACCCAGCAGCTTACTACAGCTCCATGCCGTTATGGCACTGCCCAAAATAAGAGCTGCCTTCTGAAATATCAGGGGATTTAGTCTGCCACAATTAGTGTTTTTAGGCTCACCTGCTTTCTGGCTGAAATCCTCAGGAAGGCATACACACAATGACATGCTGTGATTAAAAAAGCAGGAAATTGGAGGCCTTAAGGAAGGATTCTAGCAGGTAAGCCCTCTGCAGTAGCTCCTGACTGATGAGTGTATAAACAAACCATTCACAGGCTAAAAACGTGTCCCCATTCCAAATGATTTTTACAATTGATGAGACTAAGTGAGGAGGCTGGGCCCATACATCTAAAAATATTTATTTCAGACTCAGTAAGTATCTATACTCATCCATTCAATCACAGTATATTGATCGTGTGTCTCTTAAAAGGAATTTTTTTCCTAATCCAAGAGATCCTCATTCTACAGGCTCATTCTCTTATGCTTAAAACTCTGTAAAGTATACATTTTATTCAGATAATGAGCTGCATGTAATTTTTTTTTATTATTAAAACAGCAAATGGATGCATAATAAATCTTTCTTTCTGGTTAGGCCTATAATGGCACCTGTAAAATAGCTTTCCATCATTTAATATCATGAATATTGTATAGAGTACTTGAATACATGGTGCAACAAAATTAGTCTAAGATATCTTCAGTGCTTCTCAGGGAAAATATTTGTGTTTTCTGAATGCAAAGAGGGAACTGCAAACTGGAAGCAGTTAACCTTCTGTGTTGATTAATAAGTCTAGGGACCACATGTCATGCATGCAATATTTATTACTCTATTCTTTGTATTTTAGAGGCAAGTGTATAAAATACCTGAAACACTACAGCAATTGTCAGACTGGGCTTTGGAGATTATGTAAAGACAACTCCATTGATGGGAAAGAGACTGTAAATAAAATAACACTGAAGATTCCATGGATCAAACGCCCTCTGAATGCACAACTCATCAAGGTGTTTGAGAACATTCAGATGCTTTGTTTGAACAGCAATCCACTTCTGTCAGTAATTTGAATTTTAAATTCTCGCATTAGCTTCAGGGAGAAGCAGTGGGCGTACGCAGCAGGCTGGAGGTATGAGGAAGAAGAGATAAGGATTAAAATAGAAAAGCAAGAGAAAAGTGTCAATTTCAAAGTGCACACTGTTAATTAATAGATTATGAGCCAAAAAGAAAATGCTTAAATATTCCAGTGATGGCTTCACAGTTTAAAAATAAATTTTAACTCAGGATTAAAAATTACTCTAGAAGACTTTTTTCCCAGGTGGATGGACAGAGGTCTTGACTGGCATAAGTAAAAGACACAGATGGAGTTGATTACTTCCCTACAGTCCATAAAATCACAGACTCACAGAATCGTTTGGGTTGGAGGGGACCTTAAAGGCCATCCAGTGCCACCCCTGCCATGGGCAGGGACACCTTCCACTATCCCAGGCTGCCCCAAGCCCCGTCCAGCCTGGCCTTGGACACTTCCAGGGATGGAGCAGCCACAGCTTCTCTGGGCACCCTGTGCCAAGGCCTCCCCACCTTCACAGGTTATTCCTTCCCAATATCCCATCTAACCCTGCCCTCTGGCAGTGGGAAGCCATTCTCTCTGGTCCTGTCACTCCAGTTCCAGACAAAGAATTCCCTCTCCAGTTTCCCTGCAGGAGATCCTCTGGGGTCTCCACGCAAACTTGCCTTCTTCAGGCTGAGCAGCCCCAACTGTCTCAGCCTGAAGTTGCCACTGACCCCTGAAATCATCCAAGCATGAGCTGATCTGGCAAGCAGGAGTAAGATAAAACCGTAGGTCAGCTCACTGCTCAGCCCTTTGTCTCTTTCAACCAGAGAAAGCTCCTCAACCTGCCCTCTGGCACCAAAGCACTCCAGAGGACAGTCTATATAGTTTATACAGAATATCCCCCTGCCTGACTCAGTCAGGAACAGGAAGGAATTTTGCTGGGAAAAGGAGGCGGGACTAAGTTTTCCACACTCTTCAGAAAACATCAAGCTGCACGAGAGGGACACTATTTGAATTTTGTCACAACCTGTGACTTTGGAGGCCTCCCAGTGTGGTGGAACACTGACAGCCTTCTCTTGCAAGGTGGGAGCAGAGGAATGGAGAGGTCCAGCCAGAAACCAGACACAACCCGAGCCTCAGGAAAGGAGGAGGAAAGAGTCAGGCTCGAAACCCCTGACCTCCTGCCAGTTTGCTTATTGCCATCTCTAAACAGATCGAGAATTTTCCTGTCCCCTATCTATATCCATGCACTGCTTGTGTATAATTAAGTTTTCCTCTGAAGTGTTTTTTAATAAAATTGAAGCTGCTGCCTAAGCCCTTCTCACACATCTGTGCCATCCTTGTGGTGTCAGTTCATCTATAATTAAACACCAGAGACCTTTATCAGCTATCAGTCATCATTCATCCAGGAGATTGTCTTATTTACCCAATTAAAAAGGTATTTATTATCAACATATTACATTTTTTTTCTTGGGAAAAAAAAAGCCTGGTGGAGAAGTCTTCCACTGTTTCATTTAATTTGTGTACAATTCTATCGAGAGCAAAATTCTTGTGAAATCAGGAAGTGTTAAAATAAAACCAGTAGCTTCAGAGTTGGCATTATCAAGGAAATCTCATGTAAGCTTCATATACTGATGGAATATGGAATTGCTACTGTTTACTTTAATATGGATTACTCCTTTGGTTTCTTTTTCAGGTTAATAAATAAATTTTATTATAATTTATCTGACAGCTTGGCTACTGGCAGGAAAATTCATTTTGCTGAAAGATGAAAAGTGAGAAAATAAATATAGCAGCATATTGAAAACAAGATAAAATAAGGAAGGAGAGTAAAACAGTATAAATTAAAATTATCCTGTTTCTGAGAAGAAAAAGGCAGAAGCCTAGGGAGGTGTCTTCCTTGTGCATTTATAATAAAGTTTTAATTTTTCAATTCTATCCCAGTAATATCCTGTCCTGCAGCACTGATTACTTCCTTGGCTAACTGACAATTAATTTTGCACAGTGCAAAACTGCCTTTGGAAAATAAACCCCATCAAAACAAAACAAAACAAAACAAAACCAAATAATCCACCTGCCTATCTAAGACTTGCAAATTCCCCTCCATTAATAGATCCCTGATAACACCCATGAAGAACTGACATGTTAATAATGTCTGTAAGAACTTATTAAACACTGAGGACCTTGACTATGTCCTGTCACTCTCCTGTCCTTACTTAACTTCTACTCTATAGCGTCTTAAGTGTGAAGAGTACCAGGCTTTCAAGATCTTGTCAAGGTTTATAAATAACCTCAAATATTCATTTGGAATTTTGTAGTTCAATTGTGTTTTGACACACCAAACATTTAAGTCATTAACCTATAAATTTATGTATAAAATTATTGAAATCTCCAGATGAGCTTGCTCTACCAAGAACCCACCCAGGTGTGTCCTGCAGCACCCTGAGTTGATTCCTCTGTCAGACATGACCTACCTCACCTTGGGCCAGACCTGGGGTGAGGGAATTACCTCAATAAGACACCACAAAAGGGGGACTCTGGATTCTAAAAGCCATTCCAGGATGCCACTGCCAAGGTTATGAGCTGCCTCAAGACAAAACCCTGCAGCTGGGGATCTTATGTTTCTGTTTCCATCAGCTAAATGTTTAGGTGAAATTGCTCAGAAAAACAATCTGATTTCTCTTTTCTTCCCCTTTTCTTCACGTACATTAAGGCAGTCACATTTTGCTCTGGGGGACAATGCAGACTGTGTTACATGAGACAACCTACTTTTGTAAGAACATACAATGGAAGAATAATATTTGGAGATGTCAGGTGATGGCAGGAAAAACCTCCACACAGGTGCACCTTTATGCAGGCAGCACCAGGCTCTACCTTGATTCATTTTCCAAATTCCATGTCAAATTGGCTAAGTCTTAACAACTGGAAAGTTTTCAAGATGAAAAGCACTTGTCAACATGACTCAGCCAAGAAATATATGTAAAAGCAGAGAACTCAATTACATTTGGAATGTTGGTGCCCTGCTAAGGACAGCAATTTCAGGTGTGACAGAAGTTTTAAGGTTAATGATTTGGAAGCCCTAACTGAGACTCAGCTTTCTAAGGCCAGGGCAATGGCATTTAAATAAACACCAAGTGAATGCTTAAAACTTAATACTATGCTTAAATATTACTGAAGACAGGAATGCCTGGTAAAAAAAAGGTGAAGATGTGAAATAAAAATATGAATAGCCAGCTTAGATTCAGGGTGATTCAAGTAATTTGAAAGGCTTGTAAGACATGCAGACTTACCTGTCCAACAACATCCAATCCTGTTTACTACCTGTAACCTCAGTAATGAACTTTACTAATACAAAACTCCCTCAAATTAGTTTTTTTTCTTTCACTTGCATGTTTCTCTTTTGAATAGAAAGAGATATTTTGATTGATGCATCATGAAACTCTACTGGTGTCTGAAATTAACATGTGTCACCATATTCAATGTGATCTACCTACCTGTCAGCTGGTTTTGCAGAGGGACCTCGGCAACAGGAAGGTCAGAAATAATAAATCTGTTGTGTATTTTTAGCTTGGCAAAATCAGAACACGTCCAGACACAGGAGTTGGTGCAGAGCTGGGAGTGGCATGAACAAAACCATGAAGAAGGGGAGTGTCTGGCTAACACTGCCTCGGGGTAACATGAAACACTGGCTATTTTTGTAAATCTAGCTGAAGAAAAGGTTATAACAGCATCAGGAACATCTCAACCTTGCAAACTCTTTCATGAGAGAAGCTGTGAAAGGAAGATTGTGGTCTCTGGCAACATCCTGCACCAAGTCATCCTGAATAAACAGCCTCACAAGCATTCCTCCTCCTGCCCTGAGATGTGATGGTTGATTTGGTATCTTTTAGAGCAGAAAAGGTGTAGATGCATACCAGGCACGCAGGAGGCCATCGTTTTGTGCCTCTCAAGTGTTGTGCTGGAGAGGAGAAAGTGGGAAGGCAAATAGAAGACTGAGAGGTTTTACACAAAGGAGTGAATAAACTCATTGGGCAACACTATATCCCTCTAAAACTGAATTCCATGTCACCACAAGCCCTCCAGCCCTTACAATCCCATCCCTGTTTATTTCAGTGCCCTGACATAATTTTTCCAAGTCTCCTGCTGTGTCATTACCTTTGTTTAGCCTTGTCAGCCACCACCTGCTCACTGACAGAACTCACCGGCCCAACCAACCCCTGCTGTTCCCAGATTTGGGAAGGACAACACACACCCCAAAGGGAAGTTGCACAAACTTGATGTATCTGTGGAAAGAATGTTTTGCTCTCCTGCCCTCCTGTTCTTCCCCTTGCCTCTCTCCCTCACCACCATCACTGGTTGGCGGATACTGGTTTGGACATTCTGCTTACACATTGAGCTCTGGGATTGCTCTGAGTAACACTGATAAAAAGTTGATGCTTTTGCCTCTTTTTAAAGCTTGAGAGCTCACAAAGTATTTTGAATCATTTAAAGAATCAACACGGAACTCATCACATCCTGACAATATTTTACTTCTGTTTGGAGATCTTCTGTTTGTGTCTTCAAATCTGTTTTTACTTCAACTGAAATAACTGCTCAGGTTCTGAGCAATTTTGTCAACACAACCAGGTATAATCTGACTTTTTTTTTCCATTTAGTTTTTAGTCAATGCTGTAGCCACACAGCTACAACTAGAGCAGAGTATTAACACCAAGATATTCTTCCCTAATCTGGTGTTTCTGAACAGTTTGACACATAAAGCAGCACTTGAACAAAAAAATAATTCCATATTTGTGACAAACAGCAAACCCACTAGGTTTACTCTTTGTAGAAATGTTTTCCTATTCAGAGGTGGTTTTTAGCCTAAAGGATTGAAGATTTTCTTTATGCAAATATAGAAATAATCAGGATAGTTTAATAAAAGTGGAATTCTGTTCAGGTAGTTGAATAGTTACCCAAGGAGCAACTCCAGAGGGACTAAAGCAACAACCCTCTGGATGGTTCACATCACCAGCAGAAGCTAAATGACGTGATTTATCATCGCTGTACTCCAGCTTTACACTTGTGCAACTTCAAGGCTTAGCGAGTTGTGGCGGAACACTGAAGCGACGAATAATGAACCACTCTACTCTCTGAACAAAAAACAACCCCTGTGGAAACATTTTACAAAGTTGCTTAGGAATAGGGGGAGTGGGGAGGATCACAATGCGAACTTGGTGTTGATACAGTTTTATTCCTGTGGCCAAATCATAGTTCAGATCTTGGTAATGTCAATTACTATGCAGAGAACTTCTTAATATGCGAAAAAAAACCCCAAAAAAATCATCTTTTTTCAAACTCTTGCTAAGTTCAGTGAACACTCTCTGTGTTCTCTGATGTCTTTAGAACATAACATCTCTGGGAGGTAAAGCAAATTTCTTTCAACCTTTTTCCACAATTAGCACCTTTTTCAACAACCTTCTCATGAATTATTTTCTCATGTTAAATACTTTCTTCACTTTATCTCTTCTAGATAAACACAAGGCCAGAGGTACCATTTTTTAATTTAACAGACAGGTCTCTTACTTTCATGTCAAATACTCCTTGGGGGATCTGTGTAAGTGGAATATAAAATATTTATTTCTATACTCTTGAATAATTAACACCTTTTAAAGAAGCACATGAGAAATCTCATCTCTTTCTGGCATGGGACCCAGAATGAAACCTACCCTCACCAAACAGTGGAGTTTTCTTGCACTTTTGTCCCGTTTCCTCAGTTTGAGGCATTATTACTGTGTTCATTCTAAACATGCAGGACGAAATACTGATGTCAGTGGTTACACTACTGATAGATTTTAATTCACCTTAGTATTTTGAGTCACTAAAATAATTTTGAAAAGAGCCTTTAATTTTATCTTGCTTCTGCTCTTTAGGATGCATCATGACACTGGCTCTGTTGCTGATCATTTTTGAATACTGACCATTTTCCTTTAGTTTTATACCAAGTCCACTCATAATAGCTGATATGCAGAAAACCATCTGAGGAAAATACAAGCATGTAATTAGTTTTCAAATTACTGGTTGTATGTTCAAGCTTGAGTGATGCAACAGCTACATGACAATTGTTATGAATGGTTTGATGGATGAATAAAGTAAGGAATTATTTTAAGTGTTATTAAGCAATCAAGGGAGTGTGTCAGCAATATACTGTGTTAACAAGGATCATATTAATCTAATTCTGTACCTCCCAGAGCTGCTAATAAGCACATTTTTATTTATGCTCAAGCAGATTGAAAGGTAGTTAAATAATTATAACAGAGACCCGATTTGTGCAATTCTGTCTGTAATTCTGTACGTTTTTGGAGTGATACATGAGTGTGTGCTGCATGCCCTCCCACAGATGGCAGAACTCATCAAAAAGGGCTCCTGATTAATGTCACAGGGATTCTGACACAGGTTGGCAGAAACAGATGAGTCCTCTCACCCGACCATGAAAGTGCATTTGCTCAGACCGTATGCATTAGTCACAGTGTGTAAATCCATGAATATTTATCCATTCGGGCCACATTTGGGGATGCTCTAAATGTCATCGGAAATTCGCTGTCATGGACTTCCAGTGCTTGATTTACTGCTTTGGGGAGACGTTTATAGGTGGTAAATAGGAAAACAAATGCACAGTCAGTGTCTCTCACGGAGAGTTCCCTCTCCTGTGCCTGCTCAGAGACGTGTCCAGTGTCACCTCTCACCCTTTTCTATGCTCTAGACTTTCTCCTGCACCTCCTCCAAGTCATTCTGAAGCAGAAACAGGACTAAAATAAAACTCAGTGCAAGCCCTGCTCCCCTTTTCCTCTGTTTTTGTACTAAACTTCAAGCATTCTGAAACAGAAAATGTCCTTACATCTGTATCCTATTCAGTTTCAACACCATCCTTATGCATCACACACAAGATGCCTAGAAGGACACCCAAGTCTGATAAAATATTTCTCATTGTCTCAATGAAGATCTTCACAGTCAACAGCAATCAGTGAAATCAGGCAGGTGAAGAAAAATAAACAATCTGGACACAGCCTTCACTGCTTGGGGAGTAAAGTCACCCCTGGGAAAATAAGTTCCATGCATTTAGTTCTGCCGTTTTAAAGCAGAGGATTAAGCACTTATTTTAGCCTAAAGAAACTGAGAAGTCTTGCTAAATCTAAATGGCAGCTTTTTAGCCCTGCTTTGCTGAGGTGGGACATTTTTGGGAGTTTAAAAAAAAAAAAAAACAGGATAATTCGTTGGTAAAAAGTAAAGAAAAAAGGACAAATAGAAATAATACAAAGATTAATAGCTTCATGCAGTCAATCTGAATTTGAAAAGTGCACTGAACTGAGCCATCACCTCAGCAGAGCAGCAGCATTTGCAGGAGTTTGTGAAATCATTTCCCAGATCATGAGTTTCAGTGTATTTCTGTGTACAGGATTTTCTCCAGCATGTTTCCTGGGGTCCACTATGATTTAAGGGATTACTGGCCTCCACAGACAGTTGTGCTATACAGAATACTCCAATTTAATGCAGTAAAGAAGCCTGACTTCATGATCAGTTTAAAGAACAATAAAAACAGATATTTGAGGTAGCTTTATCTCATTAATATAGCCAAGCTTTCATCTTCTTCTTTCCCATGCTATCTCTGACATCAGGGCTGAGCTGGCAAGCAGGCTACTTGGGCTTTCCATCAGCCTAATCTTAATCTCCTGCCAACATGTAGTCAAAATCTCAGGCACCTACATTACCTGCTTCTTCCTATTATAAATAATGTGAAAATAATTCTGCCTGAAAAGCTGCTTTAGCAAATTGAGGTTTAATGGTACCATCAAGAGCCCTTTACAGAAGTGTTCACGCAGAAAGTGCAGTTTGCTCCTGTACCCTGATCACCAGGATGCACATGGAATTTCAAATATTGCCTTCTTTGTTGTTTTTAACACAATCTCCTCTTCTTAGCTTCCCACCTTTTCCCCTAAAAGGCTGAAAATACTGGAGCATGGTCTACTTCAGAAGCCAGCATCTCTTCCAGCACTGCTGGTTACCTCAACCACACACAATCTTCCCTCCTTCTTAGTGTAATTTACTTCTGAGGAGAAATTCTTTGGCCTCCCACGTTAAAACACCCCATTGAGGTTCTCAGAATTTAACAAAACTAATGCACAGTGTGATAAATTAAACTAAACCAACCCACAACCTCCCCAAGAGGGGTTTAAAATATAAAGCTCAGGTCAAACATCACTCCATTTAAAATCTTTGTTAAAAAGGCAAGGGAAAAGCACCAGAAAATTTACCAGAAAGGTAAAGGAGGATGATATCATTTCCATTTTTAAGGTCTTCTCTTGTTCTCATAGCCTGAAATATGAAATAAATTTTCTGAAATGTTCCACTGAAATGCATTATAGATGAATCACTGGAGACACATATCTCACCAGATTTGTCACAGCAATAAAACCCTGCCCTGGAGAACATGCCCCGAGACAACAGAGGGTAGAGTCCTGTCAGTCTCACTGAGTAATAACTTCTCCATCAGCAGTCAATTATTGGGCTATTACCAGTGACAAAAATCGGTGAGATGTGCTACAAACTGGAGAGCTGAGAGACTTTCCCCCGGAGAAATTGCAGCCTCTGAGGTCAGCAGACAATGTTCTTTTCCGGCCCTGGGCCTTCAGCCTTCATATTTTCCCACCTTCCCCTGGGGAGTTGACAGAAATGGTGATCGTGGATACCAGCTCCTTCCACTTCCCATGGAAATAAATCACCCCTTCCCACGTGGACGGTGGAAGCCTAATTATCTACTGCCCAGTTAAAACAAAGACACTGCACAGGTGCCACCAACAGAAACAGCTGCACTTTGTTGTATTTATTTCTGCCTTATTCCTTCCAGCTGAACACAGATTTACTGCAGACTTTTTTGCAAACACTTTTTTGCCCCAATGATTCATTTCTTGTACATTTTTTTGCAATACTGTAGTCAAAGGCTTTATCCCTTTTTTAGCTCTGACAGCCTCCAATTGTTGCACAGGTCACATAACACAGCCCTCCTTTCCACCCCTACCTGAAATATTCTCAGGTTCAGATAATGAGGGGCAGTTATCAAAGCTCCCTTCAGGCCACACGAAGTTACAGCAACAATTTTAATGTTTGCACAGGTGGGTCAAAACTGTCTGGTATGAGTGATGTCCAGCTGGTGCTGCCAATGTCATGGCACAGAAAGAGAGAAAGAAGGAGAGAAAAGGAAGGAAGGAAGGAAGGAAGGAAGGAAGGAAGGAAGGAAGGAAGGAAGGAAGGAGAGAGAGAAAGAAAGGAAGAAAGGAAGAAAGAAAGAAAAAGAAAGAAAGAAAGAAGACAGAAAGAAAGAAAGAAAGAAAGAACGAACAAACAAGAAACTGCTGAGCATGCATGAAACACAAAGAGGCCTTAATTCACTATTTAAATATTTTTGGTTTAATACTCACATTAGAATCTCACACGAACCCAACTATCCACTTCTAAGAGATTTCTCAGCTTGTTTACATTTCAGCCTGAATGAGTGATCATCAGAAAGCTTCTAAACTTTGCATTCCATAAATTTATGATGGCAGGAATGAGCTTATCACTGCTGCACACACTCGCTGCAGTGACTCACTGACAGACCAGTGGTCACAGCGTTTGCCACACCAGGCAACTTCTCTCCTATTGTATTAAATAAATGCAGTTAATGAATAAAAAAATGACATGTCAACATGAGCTCTTAAATACATCTTTCTCTAAAAGTGGGTAACTTTGGCGTAAACTTCATAGCCCCCCTCTGCAGCATGGAAGGTCATGGGTTCATTTTTACTTGGCTGAACTTTTACGAGAAGAATCAGTTGTTGTGTGAGACACCAGAACCAATGTCTGTGTGTAACCCCTCTGAGAATGCTGGACTCCAGGACAAATCTATGGTTTCTCTTACCTGAGTCACTGGTGGTTTCAAACCACACTTTAAATAAACCTTGCGTCAGAACTTTAAGAATGTGAACCACAAGCAGCAAATTAAACAAATGCAGAGAGAGGATCCCCGGGGAGCCCCGGGCTCGCCACAGGCTCCCAGTGCTTTCAAGGGGTGGAAGGTTATCAAAAGAAAGGCAAGTCCAGATTATTACAGTATTGGGATGTAATGCTAAGAGATTTCTTTCCAAATAAATTACATATACCTGTGAAGACTCGAAAAAGCCTTTTGAAGGTACAGAAAGGGAGGAGAGCATGAAAACTGAAAAAAACCCCCACATTTATCATTAACAAGCAAAAACTCTGCAGCAGCTCGTTCTACCCACAATTACACACATGACTAAGTTTAATCAGGCCCTGAAGTCAAGAACAAACACCGAGTGTGAGCACCGTAACAATCGTGTTTAAAGTAAAAATTACATTCTCTGTTTGGCCTCTGATGGAGCAAGTGGTGGCAATGCAGGTGGCACAAACCACCCCCTGGCAGCTCCTGGGACCTTCCAATACCCACTCAGAAATCTGATTATGTTTTCTTGACTTGCTTGGGTGTTTCTGAGAACTTCTAAAAAGATGTTGAACCCTTTGAGCTCTCTGAAAAAGCAGGGTTTATGTGTAAAAGAGAAAGAATTTAATTAGTGGTGGCAAAGATCCCATCAAACTGACTGCATCTCAAAATTTCAGCAAAGCCAAGCACAGTGAAGTAACTGAGAGCAGTTTAAGTGTGGGCCTGATTCTGACAGTCACTCCATTTTATCACTCAAGCAAGAGGTATCAAGCCAGCAAAAGTCAAATTTCAATTTTAAAAAAAAAAAAAAGACAGTAATAGCTACATCAAATGTACTAAACTAGACTTATGAAACTGAAATTTTTGACATGCAGAACAACTAGTAAGTCAGTCACAGTGCTTGGTGTAAACAGGCAATTCTTTATTAAAAAAAAATACCTGTTACTTCTCAGTCAGTTGAATTGAGAGTATCTCTTAACACTTGCTTCTCAGAATTATTAAACACCTCCTCTGTAAGAACATTTTTTTTTTCCTGATCTTATTCTCAGGAGAATCCAGCACATTTGCATCCATAATAATGTTTTTCCTGTAGTTAAGATGCCTTCCCCCAAACCACTTCTGTAATTCTACATCTACTCAACAGTAGGTCTGCATTAAATAGCAAAGAAATTATGAACACCCTCGACCAGAAGGAATGGATTATATTTTGAATTATACAGAGTAACTTTTAGAAATTTTGAGTGTTATCCAGAAAAGCCTTTCTCCTAGGAAACACATGTGTGAACGAGGACCATAAAACTAGATCCTTTCTTAGCAAAAAATAGCAGACAGACAGTAAAAAAAAGGGGTTGTTTTTCTTAACTCACTAAAACAAATTTTTTGATAAATCAAAGCAGAAAGATGTAAGTTGCACTAGAAATGGAAGCTTTTTCCTGATTTATTTCTATTTTATAGAGACTCCAGCTCCATTCCACTGTATTCTATGACTACAGATTGCATTCAATGACTACACTTCATTTTTAAAATTACATTAAAAATTTTGCCATCTTCAGTAGGTACTATCTACTCTCAAGTAGGTTCCAACACTTCTGAAGTGAAAATATTATAGAAACATCCAATTATTGACAGGATTCAGGCTGACAGGCCATACAGTTAAGCCTCTATACTGAATGCACATTCTACATAGCTAATAGTGCCATTCACATGCAGCCCCTGAAGAGATTTGGGTAATGCCTCAATAAGCATAACTTCTAACTGTGGATTGGGAATGCTCTTATTAATTTTTTCTCCTCCAATTACGAAATGCAAATTGTGAAAAGCAGAATTTGCATCTTAACTCGACTTGTATATTATCTCTGCCTTGCACCTTAGGAAATTGCCAGATATTAAGTTACAGTTAGAGCTGCACCAAGACCATCAAAGTTTACTGGAATCAGAACAATTTTATTTTACTTCCTGGCTCAATTGTGTTTTGAACAGTAAGATCTATCTTTTGTCACATTTTTAAAATGCGCAGATTAAGAACCATAGGTCAACTGTTATTAACTGAAAGTAACATCTGCCTGCCTAAAGAAGCAGTTCCTTTCACTGGGTATCTCAGATTTGGAGACCAACCTACTAGAGAGCAGGATAAACCTCAATCTTGGCAGTTGACTGACCAACTAAGTATTCTAAATTTCTACTTTATCCTAAAGTACATCTTAATTTCAGCAAATAATTAAACAGTTCATTTAGCAACCTTGTTCCACAAATCCTAGTTCAGTTCTTTGCTGATCTCATGGCTACTTTCACTAAGCTTAGTATTATCCAAAGCACATTGCCAAGTTTCATTAAAAATGTTGATTTAGCCCTGGAATAAGTTGCCACAGTAATACTAGATGTCTATATGGATAAATACAATTCAACTCCTTTTCCTGCCACTGCACCCACACACAAAGCATGAGAAAGGCAGCACTCCTTTTGCTCTAATTTCTATGTCAAACAGACTTTTATTTGCATTCTTCTGAATATTTTTGGTCATATCTAAGAATATATTTTCATTCCAAGAACTAGAGAATTGCCACACAACTAGCCTCAACACCCATAAATCTAAAATATTTGCAGAAATAGAATCCTTTAATTTTTGATGATTCAGTATTTACTTTAGATGCTCTTAAGTTTAAGATAAATGCTACTTTCTTAGCATACTTTAAAGTCTTACGAGAAATATATAAAAGACATAATTTTTCTTACATGAGAACCCTGTGTTGAAAAACACTGTGTTTTCAAGAAACAATCCCAAAGGCAAAGAGAGAAGAAAAACTTGGATGCTTTCCTTTGGTAAAGAGGTATTTTTAATTCTTATTTAGGATCTTGTACCAACCAACTCACGGTGCAACAGCACCAGGGCAGCATGAGGCTCTCGGAGTTAGGTTTGTGGCAGCCCTTTCCTTGCCTGGCAAACATGAAACGGGCACTGGTGATGTCACCAAAAGTTCCAAATGGGAAATGAGCTCTATTTGCCAAAGGAAGAACTGGGGGAGACGGTTTTGTGTGAGTTGGCCTTAAAGCATTTACATTTGTATTTGCATTAAAGAGCCAGCCCTTGCTGCAGGTCTGAGCAGGAGAGCCCAGGAATGAGGACCTGCTGGTGCATTTGCAAAGGTGATCACAATCTGCCATTTGATCCTCCTGCCAGGCAGAGAACCACGACACGCTCCCCAGGGCTGCACCTCTCCCCTGTTTGGGATGGAGCACTTCCAGAGGGGAAGGAATCTGGGGGTCACCTCCCCCCCCATCTCCCCTGTTTGTGATGGAGTGCTTCCAGAGGGGAAGGAATTTGGGGGTTACCTCCCCCCTGCTGCCCTGGCAGGATGGGTTGGTTTGCTTGGATTAGTAATTTTTATGTACTTTTTTTTTTTTTACTCAGTGACACAATACTGGAAAACATTTTGGGCAGGACCCCAACGTGCTGTCAGCTTAAGGTAAAGCCCTTTGCACCACGTAGGATCCGGCATTCCATCAGCACAAACTACTGGAGAGGCTTCATGAAAAGAACATCTATATTTGTGAACTGGATTATGGTACTAATTCTACATCTCCCCACTTTTGACAGGCTGAGGAGAACTGAAAATTATTAGCCAAGCAAATTGACTGAAAACTTGATTAGCAGCTGGCAAAAGACTTCGGATGGAGCTCAAAATCCTCAGCGACGCTGAGAAAAACCATCAGCAAAGTGGAAATTATCACAGCTCAGCTTTTGTAATGCTTCAGGTAAATGGGGAGATCTCCTATCTCCTTATCTAATCAAAGAATTGCCACTGCCACACAGTGAAAAACGAAAAACTGAGATAGAGACTGATGGATGTTCCATATGGCAAGCCTTAAAATATAACTGATTATATTACAGCCAAGGAGGAGAGCCACTCTTCAGATTCAGCTCTGACTCGATCTCTAAGCACATTAGAAATGCTTTGCACAGTATGAAAACCGTAATGTTGCTCAGTCTTTTTCTAAAATTTTCCTTATTTACAGGAATTACAACAAAAATATTATCTTCTTAGTCCTGCCCCTACTCACAGGACTCAGATATTCATAAACAGGCAATTACTCAGTCCAAGGCCTCTGTATACTCCTTTGCAATCACTTCCCCCCATAGGTTTTCCTTCAACAACCAAAACTAAAAAGAGTGAACCTGAATTTCAGGCAAACACAGGCAGACTTTCAAAACCAAACTGACTACAAGCATTGGGGAAAGGGCCTTTTTCATTGTAATGTGTCGGAGTGTAAAAGAACAAAAAAGCAAAATCTGACATTCTTCTACACCACCCCCCAAAAAATGCAAATTTTTGACTAATAAAACAGGATTGTAGATTCAAACATTCCCAGCTGGCATCAAGCCACAACCTTCTACGTCAAAATGAGATAATTCTCCTGCTGACTGAAACAGAAATCTTTGCTAATCATGGGAAATGTCTTTGTAATCTACTTGTGGCCATGTCTGTTTAAAGAGTTTATTATCCATGGAATATTACAGACAAAAATGGAAAATAGGTATTTTCAAATGTAATTTGCCATGTATTTTTAAAAATGAAAATGTTTTTGAAGAAAATACTACCAATCCCACTTCTGAGGTAATTTTATGCATAGCTATAAGCACCTCCCAGAACAAGTGAAAACATTTCCAGAAGTTGAAATTGACATATGACGAAAAGTACTTTAAGTCTTAGAAACTCCTTTGTGTCTAAGAGAGAACTATTTTTTCTCTCTGGAGATTAATTTTCAAAAGAAGTCTATTAAAGATGGAATTGAGAGGTAATTTCCACTGCAATTTCAAAGGCAGAATCACAGGGTGGTGACCACAGGGTGGCCAAGCCCAGCCTCCCTCCTCCACCAGAGGCTGTCCATGCCCGGTTGGGTTTGGAATTCCACAAACTCGATGACGCCTGTGAACGTAAAAACATTTCAATACATCTAAAAATCTTGCTTACTTTTCTTGGGCTGGCTGCTCTGCCTCATAAGCAGCCACCTTAGCTCCTGTCCCAGCAGGTTTTGCTGTCCTTTGTCTTCGTTTCCTTTGTGGAGCTGGGTCGACCACGTCTGGGCTGCCCAGGAGGGAGGAATCCCTTCGCTCTGGAGCTGCCAAAAGGAAAACAACCCAAGCTGAAAAGCACTCAAAAGTCAGGTATTACAGCACAACCCTTAAAATGCTTACTGTTTGTTTCTTTCTTATGAAAATCCCTACACTGCCAAGATGGGCTCAGAATTGGGAGCAATTTGTGTGACATTCAGGCAAATTCAAAAAGACTAAATTTTAACTAGAAAGATAATCTTCCCTCAATACCTTTTCATAGCCAGTGGGGAGAAAGATCAGCAACCCCAAACAGGACAACCTGTCTGGATTTTCACTGACTCCTTTGCTGGAGCTAAGTAAAGCAGGCTCTGTCCAGGTGCGTTTACCTAAACTGTGGTTTCATGCCTGGTTTGTATTTAAATTACCATGTAAATTCTTAAAATATGCTTTATCTACACTTGAACAACAAGCCCCTCTCTGCTTTGACAATTACCTACTCAAAGCTCAAATGTCAAGACAAACAGATCCTTCCTTAAGCTAAAACCCTCCATAAAAAAAATATGAATGCATTCAGAAGTTATGCAGACATTTTTATTCCAGCTATCAACATCCTGCAGCATATTTTCATTTGGTATGCTTTAAAAATGAAATCTTTAATTACCTATAATTTTCAAGACAACGATGTCCAGAACAGCACAAATTTCAACTGAAGTATATTAAATAATAATGTGGTGACTGAGGCTGGTGCTAGCTGATGCTAATATGGTAACTTCCCCGTTTATTACTTTTCTGTGCATTTTAGGGAGGTTTAATCTGCATGTGGATGAAAGACGCCATAATTTGAGATTCAGTACAAAAGGTTTTCACAGAAGGTAAAAAATAATGGGTCCTGTTTCTTCATTCCTTTCACAGTTGTTATCCATGTGTACTGAAAATTAAACAGGGAGATAATATACAACCCACAAGTGGCATTTTCACCATTTCTCAAAAAAACATGTGTTTCTGGCCAAGAACACTGATAAATTAAAGAGAGGTTCCCCAGAGCCAGTGCAGCCACTGCTTACAATGCAGCATGTGCTTAACATTTAATAATATTAAATATTCACCAGCATGCACCACACCACATCACAGACTTGCAGATATTTGTAGGGTAACAACAGGTTTTAGCTGACATACTTCCAAGGCACAAGCTAATTAACAGGTTTCAAAGTCCAGTACAGACAAGATACATTCCCACAATAAATGCTGAGAAGGGTCAAACTACAGCCTACTTCTCCATACTAAACTTTAACTAGATATGCACACTTTTCCACTGTTCAATGTGGAAAATATGTTTATGATAGTTACTGTTTACCTGTCTGGGGCAGTATGTCCAACATTTACACAAACACCATTTTATATATTTCAACATCACACTGTCTAAAGTTGTCCTCTTCATAATTAATACACATAAATGGTTTGCTGTCAAGAACCCAACAACTTGAACAATTTTACTATCATAACTCTTATCCTTCCTTTTTGCTGCTTTCCTCCCACATCCTCTAATTTGGCCAAAAACTAGATCCAGAGGTGAACCTCATATACAAAACCTGCATTTCCTGAACATAATTAAAAATGTCTCTGTGTTTTCACAGAGCAATATGCAATGGTGACCACAGCCCTCCAGCTCAACACTGTTTGCTGTTGAGACACAGAATTCTTCTGTGTCTAAAAAGAACATTTAAAAAGATTCTTTTGTTTCTAAAATAAAAGAATTTTTCTATTAATAATACCAAAGGGCTTCTCATTCAGGCAGTCCAGAGTTCAATCTTAAAAATAGCAGTAGACTGGGGCACAGGTGAGGGTTGATCACCACAGGTTTGGGGCTTTTTGTTGTGTTTGTTTCTTTCTTTTAAGCCAAAGTACCTCTCAGAACTGCTAAAGAAAAGATGGGTTACTCCTGAAGCTCACAGTGTCATGCATCACCACTGGACTTTAAACACACACCCACGAGTGCTGCCCAAAAATAATTCCCATTAATGAATTCATTTATAGTACTTGACTAAAAGCCAAAGAAAGCTTCAGCAAAATATTATTCACTGCTCAACACAAAATCTTTTGGAAAAATGAGAGACAGTGTTAGGCACAAACCTAGTTTTTCATTCTGAAAATATTTTCTCTCTAAGTTTAAGCACCATTTTAAGGAAGTAAAGTTCCTTGACTCCTCGTGAAATTAGATTTCTTACTTTTATATCATGTAGTTCAGTACGAATGGTTGTTATACCTTTGAGCAATTTAAATACAGACAAGAGTGCTGTCTGATGAAAACCAGTAATTAAACCTCCTAAACCAAACATTGATCAGGAAAAGAAAATATTCCCAATAGATAACACACTTTCTGCAGGTGAGTAACTGCAAGAAGTAAGATTGATAAGAGAGCAAGAAGGGAATCATAGTTCAAGCACTAAAAGAATATTTGTGCTAAGAAGATTAAAGACTTCAAATAAAAGCTCCTGCTGGTTGGGGGTGGTTTTTTGTTGGTTTTTTTTGGGGGGGTGTTATTTTGAAGAGTGATATTATTTGGTGGGTTGAGGCAGTTTTCAAATAAGATAGGATATCCTAGAAAATAACTGAAAACTAAAAGTAACTTTCATTGGTTTGGAAGAGCCAGGATGAAATTAAATCAATACAACCCCACAAAGCTGGGGACCTGGAAACAGAAGATGCCTTTAATACAGAAAAATGCCAGGGCTTATTCTCAAGACTTCTGGTAATACAGCATCACAATCCCTGAAACGACAGAAATTAATTTCTGTAGCCTACTTAAAGACAGGCAGTCCAGTCAGATTCTAAAATCCACTTCTGCATGACTTTATTTTGATATACAGAAGTCAATTGTTTAAAAAGAAATACCTTTCAATCTATCACATCCACTTTTCAGTTTGCACCTTCATCCTCTGCATCATCACCTGTAATGAAAATTCTACAGCTTTGACTTGTCTAATTATTAATGACAGTGTCACTGAGAAGGCAGGATCCACATACTCTCAGTACAACAACAAAGAGCTAAAACAAGTACCAAAAGCTTAGTTTTACCATTAAAATATATATACAGGGAGGAAAGAAAGCAAAGAATGAGTAGGAGGTTTCCAAATTTAAGGAATTTGTTTGCCCACAATGACCTAACTTCACACAGACAGAATACACAGCCTCGATGTGCAAATTTTGAATGGTGCACCACAAACAAGAAAAAAAGCTGCAATTCATCAGATTTTACCTATAGGAAATACAGTCACAGACATCACTTCTCTTCAGCTTGCTATTATTTATTTAAGACATAACAAAGGACCAAAAGGATTCAAGGAGCATTCACATTTTTGGCCTGTACCACCAAATGAAATAGCTTTGCTCACAATAAAAAACTTGCAGTTATTTAAAAGAAAAAAAAAAAAAGGAAAAAACCCAGGTTTTTTGGATTGGAATGGAACTGGAAAGATTTTTAAGGAACACAGGCATTTATCCTCAAGAAAAGTCTTTACTTAAAATTATCTCCTATCCTGGAGATAGTATCAACAGCAGCACAGAATTCTGTCAATTTTAATTTCTCTTCCGAATGAAAATTCAGCTTTTTCATTTGAGGAGTAAAGACTTAAGAAAATTTGTTCAGATGTTCAGATATTAACGCTATGGTAGCTCCCCAAAATTCCTCCCAGATCCCCCCTGTTAGGAGAGTAGGATTTCCTGGCTGAATTCTGCCTAACTCCAGGCAGCATCGTTGCTCCACGGAATTAATCAACAACTTCCAAGCTCTGCTGTGCCTCTTTGAGGAAGCTGATGATTCAACTCAAAATCAGCACCAATATTAGACAAAATGGACTGACATGTGACGAAGTGGTCACACAGCCATCACCTAGGGAGCACCAGGAGTGCCTGTGACAGCTGTCTCCCAGCTACCAAAAAAAAGAGGAAAGAACAGAGAGGGAGCAGAACTCATCACGTTAATCCTTGACTGCAGTGTAACTTCAGCAATTACGCAGTTTCTCAATCCCAGCCTAATTCCCCAGGGATCACCACGGCTGATAATAATTAGCATCTCTTTGACAGTCTCAGCAGAGCCTTCTAAATGAATGGGTATGGAAATTAACACGTCCCACTGATGCAGGCAGTATCTGCAAAGCAGGATTAAGTCGTTCCTGACAGGCAATTTAGGAAACACCACTTCTACCTTCGCTGAAGTTACCCTGTGTGTACAGATCCCGGCCATGGCGGGGCATTTCTCATAAGGAGTAGATCTATTTAGATCACTCAAAGATCCAAAATTAAATATTGAATACCCTGGTATTTACGGCCCCGGCGTCTGCTTCAGTGAAAGTAACAGGAATTAATTAATATGTCACTATATTAATTTTAGGAAAACAGTAAGAGCCATTCCCCACTCCCTTTGTTCTGCTCTACTGTGTATTTCATTCTTTGTATAAATTTGGGTTTACTGTACCGTAATCCCCCCAGGGCCGAAAGGCAGCTGAGACTGAGGTTCTGTAAATTCTCTGTCAGCTGGTTATTAACGTTTATTTTTACAAAGAATATCTCCATGGGAAGTGTTTATGAAGACACATTTTAAAACAACTCCAGCAAAAAGTTTAGATCCAGCTATACAAAATTTATAAATTGTATTCAGCTCAGTAAGGAAGTTTACATTTTGCCCTTCTAGGCTGTATTACCACTGAGTTTTCTACTTGCAAAGTCTATGCTCTTCCTGATGTCACCCTTTAAAAGCTTTTTTTAATACAACACTTAATTTAAAGAAAAAAAAACCCACAAAAAAAACCTGCAGAGAAACTAATCAAGTTCTAGTAAAAATCTGGTTGCCATAAGGTTTCCTTCTCAATGCTTATTTACTGGAGACAACTCAGGTGCTCATCTGTTGCCATCTCATATTGTCTCAGAACTACATGGCAAAAAAAATTAGGGTAAATTTGACAAGCAAATAACAAGTTTGGTCAGGAAGCATGAAAAAGTCTCTTTTCATCTATCAAAATGTAACAGGGTAAAAAAGGAATGCATTTTACACATATCTGCAGAGACTCTGAGGGAGCTCATTAATTTTAATCACCAAAACCATGATCTGTAATATAAATCCCTCTTTTACAAAATACCTTGAGAAGGGAAATTTCAATGAGCCATATAATCAGATGAGAGATATTAATTTTCAATAATCCATATTAATGTGTTTTGCCGAAAATACTCCAGTAATATTATAATTCTAAAAAAGACTCTGGTATTAATCACTGCTAAAGGTTATGATTTAGCTCAGAAATCACCGCAATATATAAATACTACAAATTTATAGTCTCTCCAGCCCCTAAAAATGAGTACCTCCCTCACAGCACTTTAGAATGTGCTCAGATCTCTCCTGACATGGGTCAGGTAGAGGAAGCTCCATTAAGAAAAGGCAGCATTTTGCCATTTGAATTCTGGTATCTAAAAATCTCCTAACAATTGAAGTTGCTTTCCCTGCTTTATTTTCCACGGGTGCTTGACAGCAGCAGCATCGGGGCTGGCGACTCGGATGCCGTGGTGGTTTTTGGCTCGGCCAGGGGCTGTTTGGGGACGAGTTAGGCTGCTCAGCAACAGCTTTTCAACAACCCACTGCAAGTCCTGATTTACTGCATGAACCTTTTTTCCATCTCTGGCCCTCGAACCTTTTCGAAACCCTGTATTAAGGTAATGAGTTTCTGTGCACTGTGACTGGATGTGCCGTTGTCCAGCACACAAGCACTTCCAAACTCAGGCATCAGCACTAAAAAGGTCGTTGTCTGAGAAGGCTTGGATGAGCTCACTGTCCTGGGTGTGACCGTGTGCTGGAGTCATCCTCTGCACTCCTGGGATGTCCCATCTGGATCATCTGTACCACCCAGGGTGGAGGTAGGAGGCTTCTGGACATAACTCCCAGGAGACATGAAGCACCATGCAGGTCGAGTAAACAGAACAACAAAGCACACAGACAGAAGAACTGAAATCATGAGCCTACGGAAAGCTTTGCAAAAGACTTCTGGGCTGTGATGTCTCAATTCAATGTGAGGTAGTGGAGCCCAAAGCAATTTCTCACCGGGCATGTAAAACATAAACCTCATGCCTGGAATTCCATCATTTTTGCTCTACTTGGATTTTCTGGTGTCTGAGCCGATGTTGCTCAGCCCGTCCAGCAGATGAACACCTGGACATGGCACTCAGTGCTCTGGGCTGGTGACTGGGTGGGGATGGGCACAGCTTGGACTTGATGGTCTTGGGGGTCTTTTCCAACCTCAGTGATCCCGAGATTCTGTGACTTGTTGACTTTATTTTCTTATTTCTTCAGATGAAGCGCTGGATCGCCCTGGTGCTTGAACAGCCTTTAGATTACCTGATCTGTCTCCTGGACATGCACATAAAAGCTGGTTTAGAGCATCATCATCCTGACACAGTTCATTCCCTAAGAACCCCAAAGGAATCATGAGGGCAGAGAGATTTGCCTCTGAGTACTGAAGGCAGCCTTGGAAAACAAGTGTGAGCTGCACTTGGGACATCCCCCAGTGCCCTGGAGCTCCACCAGGGGCTCTGAAATAGCTGCAGCTCAGGCCCCTCTCCCACAATAATGATTTCTTTCCCCATTAAACAATCTTTGAGGAAATCAATACAACTCAAGGGAGGCCATAACTCTGGAAAATCTATGTTTTCATAATGATGGCATTTTATGGTGGACAAATTAGTAACCTCTACCAATAACTTTATCATGCTGTACTTATAAGCCTAAGGTTTTTTTCAATAGTATTGCACATTCCATTTTTTGTATCATAGATATTTCTACCTTACGTTTAGAAAACATTTCAGGTGGAAAAACCTAAAATAAAAAACAGCTAACAGTTAAACACGAACTTTGCTTGCCTGTATTTCACTAGATACTTTCAAGGAAAAGTATCAAATACTTTAAAACAAATACTACATTCAGATCAGAAGGTATTTTGCTACTTATGTTATTTATATAGCAACATAATTCTGTGGTGTTATTTTAGAAATAAAACAGCAACATAAATATGTAGTACTGTACCTTTTAGAGAAAAAGATAGATTTAAAGCTTTAAAATAATCCCCTCTAAAATTAGTCAGTGACACAAGACCTATGACCCTTCACAACGACACACAACTTTAACCTTGGAACACTTTAAAACTGTCCTTACATGTGAACATAAATAATTGATGATGGCACAGAGCCTAATCACTCAAAATTTCATCCTCAGAGGACAAATGTGGAGATGAGTAAGAGGGAAATGGTGATTCCTGGGGTGGGCAGGCACGAGGAAAGGGCCCGTGTTGCTGAGCAAGGCTCAGCCATGAACAAACCTGGGATCTACCGGCCCAGTGAGTCACCTTCATGGCCAACAGGACTCTTCAGCACATGAAAGAGTATAAAGTGTGCCCATAATCTTTCAGTTAATGCTGATGGAAAACAGCTGAGAGTGAAAAGCCTAATTAATACCATCAAACAGTGCTACTGACAGGACCAAAGGTCATGTCGACATCATACACTGACTAATTAAGGAAACAAATTTAGACGCTCATGGATCAAAAACGTGGTTTGGGTTTTTTTTAATTTTTATTTAAAGTAAGCCTTTTAAAGATTAAACCACTGCCCAAAGTATTCAATGTCTTGAATACTTAAATGAAAAAAATGGGAAGTTGGACGTGACTCTGGGAGACAACCTCAGAAAAGTCAAGCTTTGCTCCTGCATCCTGCAGGCTTCAGTGATGAACATCGGAATCTTGGAGTGAAGCTGTAAGATTTCGTACTGCCTTCTCTTACAACCATTCTCCTTTCCTTTCTCTGCCTTCAGCAAACTTTGAGACAAACTGAGCAGACTGTGGTGACTGGTAAAAGCAGATCAGTGACCAGTGCCCAGAAAGTGACTACACAATGTCCTTGACAGAACCATAAAGAAGCCCAAACCCCTTCCTTCTCAAAGAATGCCCTTTCCAAATAACCTTCCTGCTGAAGGCATTTTTGGAATATTTATATTGTGCTTTTTGTATATATAGACCTCATTTTTCCTCAAATTTAACCTGCTTTAGATGTTTTGCTTGTATTGTATGTTTTTTTAATTTTGTACAACCAGCTGATACAGTTCCAAACTCTGTCAAGCATTTTCCTGTATTTGCTGTGAAACGAGCAAGCTGAACTGAAGTTTCACATGTCACTCACTAGGAACAAAGTTCTATTTACACTATTAGCTTTCTGGACCCATTTATTTCTCTTGAAATCAATATAAAACCTCCCCTAAATAAAAGACATACCATGAGTATTATCTACAAATTGCTGTCAGCTATCTGCTGCCTTTTTTTTTTTTTTGTCATATGGTATTCCTAAAAGGCTTTTCATGCTGTGAATTTAAAGACAGCATTTAAGATGTCATTATGGCATGTCTTTATATACAGCTGCCATTAAGGTCTTTGTAATGGATTCAGGAATGATGAACATGGAAGATGCCTCAGTCAGACATGACATTAATGTTCTTATGGCAGATGCACTGGCACAATCTCAATCAACATCACAGGATAATTTTGCTTTGGAAAAACGCTACAGGTAATTCTGGTTGCTCTAAGAGGCTCTGAGGATATATTTGAAGAATTTTAAAGACCTCAGTAAGTACTTTGAGAGCAGCAACACATTAATATTTATTACAACACTTACTGAACAATGAACGTGAAACCTGGGCATGTACAAGACGTTGATATATGATGAACAAAAAATTATCAATCAGCAGGTCTCAATCAGAATGAAGAAGTTTGTTTAATCTGTAACAACTTCTATTTAGATGCTTTTAAACACAGAGACATATACACAGCACAATTTCTAGTCATCATTTATTATTCATTGTAAAACCTGTGACAGGACTCCAGGCTTGTGCTTCCTCTCTGACTTGAGTTGTTTTCCTGCACCAGGTCCCTGGACATCTGCAGGGCTGTCCTGGTGAACATGAGCAAAGTCCAGCACTGACAGGGCACAGTTAGAAAGGTGCAGTTGGGAAGGAGCTCAGCTCCAGGAGATGTAACCCACACCTTGAAAACATCCACGGTGCACAGGGATCTGGACAGGCTGGAAGACACTCAGGGATATTTCAGAGGGCAGTGGTGAAGATGAATGGCAGAAGACCATGGCAAGCAGCCTGGCCCCAGTCAGACACAGAGAGGCAGAGCCAGGATGCAGGATGAAGTAATTGCGTGGTGTGATGGAGTCACAGCCAGACTCGTTACACAGAACTGGCCCTGCTCCCCCGGGACCCACTAACTCTGGGATAGTCTTTCCATATGGCAAAAGCTGCAGCCCTCAGTGAGAAAAAACAGGATCACACCCTGAGCTGTGCTAATGTTCCATGGATCCTCCCCCAGCCAGAGTCCCTGAGAGCCACCAGTGCCAAGAGGCACCAGGAAAACTCTTTATTAAAATGGGAATGACAGGGTTTTGATCACCACCAAACCCACTTGGGAACACAAACCCCAAATGCCCAAGCTTAGGAAGCATGGCATTTTCTTCCGATAAAGAGTCTTGCTACTAAGTTTTGCTGATATTCAGAGTAGCCTTCTGCAGGGTGCAGCTGCCTGAGGAATTACCAAAGGGTAAAACACAGCCTGGACTGGCAAAGCTTGATGCAATTCCTCTACCCCTCCATCAGCATGCAGTGATTCTAAAAAAAAAGAGGCATTTCTATATATAGGGATAATTTATGGTTGCTTAATATTTCATGCAAGCTCAAAATATCTATATGAAAGAAGAAAATGCTGTTCTATATTTAATGTATTTTTGTAATTTCATTAAAGTGGGCAATTCTCATGCCCCTTTACCATCAAAAATTCATTTAAATTATTAAGGCCCTGGGGAGATTTTAAACACTTGCTGACATTTCTCCAAAACAACAGTTACTGTAATGGTGAGGTTTGATTATAAAAAGTAATACAGTCTAACTAAATAAAGCTTAGAGAAAATGGGATTTAAATACAAAGAGTGTGTAAACACACACTCCTTTCCCCACCACAACACAACAGACTGGTTTAGACTGAAAGGAGTTTTTGCTCTGGCACCTTGCTTCAGGAAAAATATCAAGGGATGACCACTGTGATATAAACCACATACTAAATTGTAGTGATGAAATACTATAAAAACATGATGTCGTCAAAGAAAGAATGTCAGTGGGCTATTTCCAGAAAACTTTGCTGGAGATGTTGGAAAGTATGAATGATTTTATGACATTTTCTAGAGAACCAAGAGAAAAAGAAGGTGTTTCAGTCTACCAAGACTCAAAGAATTAAGCTCACTAACAGTAAAAGCAGAATAAAGTCGCTAGGTTAAGCAGGTGATGTGTGGGATGACAGAAAGCCGTAACAAGGTTCTATAAGCACAAAATATGGTTTTGTTTGAACTTTAACTCTTTCCAGGAAAAAAAAGGAAATGTACAACAGAGAATCCTGGTATCACATTTTCTCAAATTAAAGGCTCCATCTTAGAAGCACTCCAGCTATTCTGAATAGTGCTATATTTGACAGCTCGAACCTTAGAAAAAACAATGTTGATATTATTTAAAGCTAAAATTTTTGCATTTAACTAATACTGTTTGTAACCAATATAATACTTGTCTAAAAAGGCATTTGAGAACCTGTAATTTTCTTTTATTGCAATGGATTAATCATTATTATACTGGTACACTTCACTTAAAAAAAAAAAGTTTAAAAAAAAAATCACACAGAGTTCCAAATCAGACATTTAAAAAAATATTTTCCTTCCTCGTGTGCTAAAGTTGGAACAGGGGAAGGCTCCACAGTCCTGCCCTCAGTCCCATGGTCGCTGGCACTGGGTGTTATTTTGGCATCCTGCCCCCCAGGAAGGCCAGTCCGGTCCGACTCCTCCTGGAGGAGAATGCTGTGCAGAAGAGTGAAAAATGCCAGAACAGAGTTCAAAAGCAGAGAAAGATACATCTAATCTCTGCCCATGCACTCCCTGCCGTGCACAACACCCTCTCTGTTGACCAACAAAAAGCACATTAAAACGGCCAGGACCGGGCACAAAACGCTGATGTGAATAACGGCTGCTCGGATGAGTAACACTTTCATTGCACATTCAGAACTGAACACTTCGGCCAGGGACGGGGCCAGAATAAGCCAGAGCAGCCTCTCTGGAAGTTAATGGAGCCATAATGAATTACACCAATTGAGGATTCAGAGTATTTTTCTGGGGTAGAGCTTGCCGATGAAACACACAAAACAAAGCAAAAGGCTAATTGCATGCTGGGCATGAACACAGTCACTTCAAATTGTGTCTCCTGAAAAGGCAGCTGAATTATATCATTACCTGAGAAACACCTAGAATCCTTCTTGACCATTCCCTCTCTTGTAAAATCTGTACACAGCAGCTTTGTGCTTTTTTGTGAAGTTATACAAAACAGCTTAAAGTCCATCACTGTTTTCTTTCCCTTGAGCCAGCAGGAAAAAAGTATCACCACGACTATCCTGTAAAACACCCACTTTTAACTTGCTAACACACCAAACCCATCCCAGAATATGAAATTCTGTTGGATACAATAAATCTTTCCCAGCCTCGGAAAGGCTGAAGGGAGTTGCACAGCCAGGGCTGTTTTGGGAGGACA
The DNA here is from genome assembly GCA_018881555.1 of Amblyornis subalaris. NCBI lineage: Eukaryota > Metazoa > Chordata > Aves > Passeriformes > Ptilonorhynchidae > Amblyornis > Amblyornis subalaris. The sequence continues at coordinate 966,037 of JACAXG010000189.1, read as the reverse complement.
TTCCCAGACGCTATGATGGGCTCCTGGTCCATGCAGCCTGCTGGACCCTGGGCTGCCGATAGCCTGCGTGGTCGCACATCAGAGCCTCTTGTTTTCGTGGAATAAAAAAGGAAATGCTATGTGCCTTCACCATTTACTCTCAACAACCCCCACCACAAAAATACCTGTTATTTCCTCTAACACTGTTTTCACTAATAACAACTACTTCAACTAATAACCAGAACTGTGTTGATCTAGTTATCCAACGATATCTAAGGAAAATAAAGCCACCTCCAGTCTCCCAGACAGGCATTTTAAAGTCCTGCAGGCCCACGAGCAAGAAGGGGGACAATTTGTTCCAAGATGCAGCCATGAATTAAATGAATTAAGTGTTCTCCTGAACAGGACAGCAGCAGCCTGAGCCACTGGGAGAAGCTCAGCTCTGAGGCTCCAGGCTGCTGGAAGGAAGGGTTTGGGGACTGTTTTCCCTTCTGATTTCCTACCCCAGATAAAGGACACAGATACATAGCACAGGTCAGGTTAATACACTGCTGCCAAGATAAGGGTCACCACTGAGTGAGCCAGCGGCTACTGGTAATAAATGTAATGTCACTTCTCTCCTGCAGCAATTTCAGCAAGCCACAGCGAGGAGAATGAAGTGGGAAATGGCTCAATCTCACCAGAATGCGGTGCCACTTCTTCCTGCCTGACATCCCATTTTGCAAAAAAAAAAAAAAAAAAAAAATTAAATGAAAATGCAACTTGTTCTGTCCTTTCCTGCTACTGCTCTTTGCTGCAGAAGGATGGAGCAGCACAGAGTGGAACGGACACGGTTCCCACCTTCAAGCTCATAAAAGAGCTGCAAAATCCCCAGCCTGCACCACGAATTTAATACCTTGTCTCCCACCAGAGGACAGGAACTGTGGATTCTCCCACTGTCCCATTAAGGCACATCTCCCTGTGCCCACTCCCTTCCCTCCAGACAAACAGGGATTTGCTGACAGACACTCTCCAGCCCAGGGGGAATTCACCAGAGAGTTATTTTAAGGCAACTTTACGTTGTTCATCCAGAGAAAATTCTCCTCAGTAGGCTACAGACACAACCTTTACTGGGGATGGGGCTTTAGAATACTATTCAATGTCTTTTAGCCATAAAATAGAATTATCCCCTTAAAGTGCTGGCTTATCTGGGAGCTCAGTGCAGCTCTCCAGTGCCTATGACACGTCAAAGAACAGAGGAGCAGTGGCACAGTTGGCCTTTCCCTGCACATTAAATATCCCCAGTGCACTCAGGAGTGCCTACAATAGGATGGGCGTATTTCTTCCATCCTTAGTTATCCTTGGGGGATAGGCAGGGAAGCAATAACCCATCTCCTCTCCTTGGCTCTCCAAATCTCAATGACTATTTCCCTAAAAGTCCAGCACAGGGTTTGATCTCTTCTCTCACCTAGCAAGAGACAGGACAAGAGGAAACAGCCTCAAGTTGCACCAGGGGAGGTTTCTATTGGATATTAGGAATAATATCTTCACACAAAGAATGCCCACTGGAATGGGCTATCCAGGGCAGTGGTAGAATCACTGCCCTTGGAAGTATTCAATAAATGTGTCAATGCGGTGCTTAGGGACATGGCAGTGCTGGGTTAAGCCTCAGACTCATGATCTTTGAGGTCTTTTCTAACCTTTATGATACTATGAATCTGTAATTCTGTGATTCTGTGACGTGGACAAAACTCTCCTTCCCTCAGGATGCAGGGGGAATGATGCCTGTCTCCAGTGGAACATTGATTTTCTGCCTATTATTCTCTCAGATTATCAAAACTTAACTACACTACAAAGCTAATCAGGAAGTTCTCAAACATTAATATGCCTAGAAAGACAGAAGATTTTTTCACCTGGCAGCTCCTGAACCAAGTGTTGTAATCAAGTAAAGAACAAAGCATCAGTAAAGCAGCTCAATAGCCTAGAAAGGGACATAACTCCTTCACACAGGCACACAAACCAAAGGCCAGTCACAGTTTTGACCTTGCTGATGCTTTGTGAAAATGACTGGCATCAATCTCATGATTCAAATGTCTTAAGGGTAACTTGAAAGCACTCGTAGCCCTCAAAAATTCTCCAGTGGGAATCTTCTAATCTCTGCCCTGTTCCACAGGGAAGGCTGCTGAGACATCAGGGCTCATGACAGAGATCTGATTTTACCCTTGGTGTGATGTGATCAATGTCATCAGCCTGCAAAAATTGAGGTCAGCTGCTCGGTGTGATGGCTATAGCTGTGCAACACCTTCCATTTCTGTCTCTCTCTCAAAAAAGAAATCAGTTTAGGCACAGGCAGGTGGGAAATCGAAGATCACATTTCCATCAGTTACAACCCACCTCCATTTCTGATCACAGGGAAAAGACAGATGTATTCATGTCACAAGTGCCAAAAATCTTTATCAAGTCCTTGGTGGGCAGGAGTGCTTTCTACATTTCCCTAAAAGCTATAAGCCTCAATCATTTCTTGGAAGTTTAAACCAGAAGTTCCAGGAAGAAAATAGTTCTCTGTTCTCCACTTTGATGAAAAGTTAAGCTAAGTGCACAACAGGAGCTTATCCCTCCTGGGCACACAGAAAGGATGTGTATTTAAATTTCTTCTGTATCTTGATGGCATCTTGTGCCTGGTTAGTGACTTGTTAATATCCTCAGAACTTACAAATACCTGGCAGAACACACTCCTAAGTTTCACTGGTTAATGAAATAGTTTTAAACACGGGAGAGACAAAAAAACAGCCAAGTGGAATAAAAATAGGGCACATCACTTGAAAAATAAATGACAGCATAGTGAAATAATTGAGAATCCATTTAATCTAAAAGTCCATCTGCGTTTCACATCAATCCAGAAATTTTCTTTTCCTTTAAACATCAAGGCAGGCGACGACATTTGAATTGACCTTTTTGCTCAACAGAACTGAAACCAAATCAGGTGCAATTTACAAGCAGCTTCCACCGAGGCATCAACATGTTTTTTAAGGTGGTGGATAAAGGCTCCTTTTGCAGGCAGCAGCCACACAAAGAGGCAGCAGTGCTCTGTGGGGAGGTGCACTCAGCACACCTCGGGAACGGTGACTCAGATCGGCTGTTGTCAAGTGAGGACATCAGGCAGCTCAGCCTCCAGGCAGCCTGCCATCAGCCCTGGTTAGAGCCAGGGGTGAGCCAGTGACAGGCCTGGGGAGGGACAGGTAGTGAACCCCGTGCTCTCAGAGGTAACCGAACCGAGCAGCAGCCCTGCAGTGATGGGTGGGTGAGGATTCACCGCCGGACACAGGTGGGAGATGATGGCAAACAATGTCAGTGATGTCCCACAGCACATGCAGAGGCAATTATTCTGCTCGAAGGAAAGCCCTTTGAATAAAGCTGTGCTTAGCATGAGAACTAAACTAAAAATGAACTTGCTACATGCTGTGATGCAATTACACACCAAGCAAAGCAGCCGGGTAAAAACCATGCGTGCTGTCAGGGTGCTGAGGCCTTGGTTTCCCGGAGAAGCTGTGGCTGCCCCATCCCTGGCAGTGTCCAAGGCCAGGCTGGACGGGGCTTGGAGCAGCCTGGGATAGTGGAAGTCGTCCCTGATCATGGCAGGGGGTGGCACTGGATGAGTTTTAAGGTGCCTTCCAACCCAAACCATTCTGGGATTCTGTGATCTACACACAACTATTTCATGGATTTTGTGGGACTTTTACAGATTGGCCAAGAACATTATTTACTACCAAATATCCTTGTCGCACTGCACATCCTGCATTTTCTTTCCTTCCCACGTCAACGTGGTGTTCCTGTAAATCCCAATGAAAAACACTGCGAAGCTTCTGCCTATAGAAAACAGGAACAAAGTGCCTTAGCTGTCAAGGGAAATACAGGAGTTCACAACATGCAACTGCTTTGGAAAAACAGCATTTCCAAGGGATTTTCCCAAGGTTGCCTGTGGAGCTCTTACTGCACACCATGTAGCTGCTAGGGGCCCTGTCAGGTAGCACAAGGACACACATTTTGGCACTTCTTTCATTCACATTCTCCTCAGCACACACTGACCAACGATGCAAGAAGCCACTGTCTCACTTCTCAGAGATGTGTCCCAAATCTTATCACATACCCCTTCCCTGTCCCCTGGGCCACAGGGCAACGCCATGGAAGCGACTAAGTATTTCTATAACGTGCTTTCTTCTCCTCACCTCTTGAATAAAACAAAAACAAAAACAAACAAACAAAAAACCCCCACCAAAAAGAAACCCACCAAAAAAACAACAAAACCCTCCAAAAAAGAACCTTTCCCCTTCATCAGAATTCTCAAGTCTTGCTGGAATTCAAAGACTGCAGACAAAATGTTTTGTTGCTTCCTGCAGGACTAGTGAGCCATTCAGTTAATGATACTGTTCCTAAAACAGACCAAATTTCATGCCTAACTAGAGAAGTTAATATTTGTTGAGGTCTAATGAAGTAAACAATCAAGCAGGCAGTACACAACAGCTTTGTTTTATATTGGAAATTTCTCATATCTTTTTTTTAATTACTCCGAAGCTTTCAGCAAATGAGGCACATTGACACCACACGGAGACGGTGGGAGAAAATTCAAATAACCCACTGGGGACGGTCAGAATGCCAACATGACCCCCGGAAAGAACCCCTGGGGATTACAAACAGGTTAACCACTTTGTTTCTCAACTCCTACTCCAAAGGAAATTGCTGGCAATCAGATACTCCTGACCTGACCCTCCTCCCCCAGGAACCCAAGTAACCAGTATCCTTGTGAGAATCCAACACCTGGCTACAGATTAAAGTGCTATTTTTTCCCTGACTGAGACAACAGCTCACGGTATGGCTAATCCCAAACAAGCCCTGCTTTTCATTTTTGGAATTGGAGACAGTTGCAGGATCAGCAGCAGGAAATCTGGGGACTTTACGAGCAGGAAAAATATTGTAGCCAGGTAGGCACACCTGGAAGGTCCAAATATCAGATGCTGGAGCAGAGCTGAGCTGAGCCACAGCCCTGCTTGAAGGTGTTCTCCTACAACTTCAGTTTATTTCTCCAATTGAAACAAATAGGTTCATCACACAGACAAAAATTAAGACTTTTAGTCTTGCTTAAACTGGTTACATCCAATACATTTCCAAGCTATTGGCAGATCAATCAATTAAATCATGGTTAATTACTTTGGTCGCTCACAAAAGTTGAGATTTTTAGCTATCAGCACAATTACCAAAGAAGTGCTTATTCACTTTTGTGCTGAGAAAGCTTAATATTTTAATCAAATAAAACCTAAACTCTCCTCTCAAACTAAACAAAGGAGTGCCCTGGCAGTAAAGTGGGAGTTATTTGAAAATAACCAGTAAACTGCTTTTCTGCCATGGACATCAACACTGAAGGATAATTTCATTTTGATTGTGGATTTCCAATGATTGAGGCAGTTATTTGGCTAAGAGAGGCTGAGAAAAAAATATTATGGAATAAATGCCAATTTTTTATTTTTATTAATATTCTTAACATATTCAAAAATATTGGTACATAACTGGTATGTTAATGTATCTTTTTAAAATTTTAATTATACTGAAATTGGACACAATTTATATGCCACAACAAGTCCTATATTTTACTCCAAATTCCTTAAAAAAAAAGACAATTAAAGATGGTCACCCATTTAAATTTATATTTAGATAGCCAAGTTGCTAGAACAACATGTACTGAGCTGCTCACAGAGCATCCAAATTTGTTTGCAGGAAGAGTGATATTGTGCCTTTTTGCACGCTGACAGAATGAGTTACAAATGAGCTATTAATCACATTTTCATAAGCCACAAGGGAAGAAAAGGTTTGCAGCTTGACTACAGGGATACCTTCTCAGGAAAAGTGAATTACTGGGTTTAAATTTGGGAAGAATACAAAAGAGGGCCCAGTGATTTCAGTGTGATTGGTCCCAGGTGATCACAAGCACACCTATTAACTCACAGGAACAGGAGCAAAGCTGTCACAAGCTAAAGACTTGTGAAATGGGGAACAGAACTGCAGGAAGATTAATCCATCCTGAGCATATTTATATCTAAATCCACCCTTTTCAAACAAAAGCTAGATCTTCAGCTTCTAAGAGAGGAAGGTCGTACTCAGGATGCCCAGTTTTGCACCCGTATTCCTAAATATAAATGCAAAGCTCTGAACCTCATAAATGGTCATTGTGGTCTCTCCAGAGGGTTAGCAGGTGTCATGTTTTGTGTGTCCTAACAGAGTAAAATTGATCGGATACAAAAAAATGTAAGTAAATGAGGCATTTTTATGTATGAGGAAATACACACTCTATATTTCAGGTATTTTGGGTTCTGGTCTCCACCCAATCAAAAAAGGCAGAAGTTGGAGTTTGCAATAATTTCACTTTGGCATTATATCCTTTATTACTTTTAATTTATACAGTAAGTAAAAAAAAAAAAAAACTAAAAAGATGCTGCTGGCAACTCCAGTTTTGAAAACATCTCCCTTCCATCAGATCCCACATGGGTAAGTTGTCTTTCAGAGTAACTTAATATTTCACGTGCCTGGACACAGAGTGTGTAACTGAGAGCTCCTTTATGAGATCCCCTGGCTTGTTGGACATAAACCAACAACCTCAGGTTAACCATAAAACAAATGCAGAGTACAGCAAAATGCACAACAAAAACTGGAGTAATACCTACAGATCCCATTTGCCTATTGTCTCTGGATTATTTAAAGCCATTTCTTCCCGTCTAAGTTTCACAGATTTCTAATATTCTGCATGGAACTCGTGTATGCCACACATGCAGTGTTATGGATATTGAGGAAAAAGGTCCTCGAGAAGAGCCTTTCATCCTAAAGATTAAAAGGAACTTCTCAGCTTTCCAGTACAATGACTGACAAAAACCTCGATGCCCAAGAAATCTGGCAACGTGCCAAATGATTTATGTGGAATTTTTGTATCAGTTAGTGCTATCATTTAGGGTTTCCATTGAGTAAAGCGTACTTTTCTACTACAATTTTATCACCTCACCCTCAGTATCTTTTAGATTAATCTATGTGCCACTTTAAGAATAAAATCCAAAGGACAAACAGGAAGGTAATTTTATGACAGTACCTTTTACTTGACATGGACAGAAATAACAAAAATACTCAATAAAATAAGCAGGATAGAAGAGATGAGGAGGAAAAAGTGAGAAAAAAAAACAAGAAGAAGTTTATGGGACTATTAGATTAATGACTTTTAGATGAAACAAAGAGATTTCCTGCTTAATCAAATGTGTTTTAAAGGATTAAAATAAAATAGCTTTTCTACTCATATTTTATATAGTGCGATGATTCTGACCTTTCATTAGGTGTAAAATCTGTTTCCAATCAAGCATTCAACAGGCTTGAAGAAACAAAAAAAAGGGCTACAGGAAGCAAAGCCAAACAGAGAAACCAACTCTTAAACCCAGCAAAGACCCATCAGACTCAAGGGGTGAAGCTCAGCTGAGAAAATCTGCAGTTAAAAACAAGGATGCCTGCTTTAACCCGGAAAAGTAATAAATCAAGGAAACAACCACAGGGTTTAGCGCAACCTTGAGCAACCCAGCTTTTAATCAGCACGGGCTGCTTGCTCGGATGAGACATTGTAATACAGTTGGGAAGTAATTAAGATAATTACGGCAGAGAGTGATACACAGGTGGCCAGAGCAAATGCCCTTCCAGGGAAAGAACACTCCAAGCTCACAAGTGACAGCTTGTTAAATAAAAAATAAAATGCTGTGTGCAAACAGCACTGGGAACTGCCCCACTGCCTGACTCACCACCAGCCATCACAAAGCACACAGGAAACACCAGGTTTAAGATACAAAATGTGGATTAGCCACAGCTTTTGCAAACGGAGCCCATTCCATAGCTGAAGATAAGGGCTTTCATCCCAATGCTCAGGATCGCAGAAATGTGCGATCACTGCCCCTGCAGGAACCTTTTTTCCTCAAGAACCAATGCTTCTCTTTAATGAAAGGATCCAAGAGCCAGAAGTTCTAAACCAAATGTCAGCTCTCCTAAAGTACAGCCATATTTCCAAGAGGCAAGGGAATGCAAATGCACTGTGTGCATGTGAATTATCTTGTTTTCAGTATATCATGAAATATATCTACATTTTTTTTACGCTTCTTCCTCTCTGAATTACAACTGGCAGAAGGCAGGGTTAGATGGGATATTGGGAAGGAATTCCTGGCTCTGAGAGCAGTGAGCCCCTGGCACAGGTTGCCCAGAGAAGCTGTGGCTGCCCCATCCCTGGAAGCGTCCAAGGCCAGGCTGGATGGGGCTTGGAGCAACCTGGGATGGTGGGAAGATAAAGCTCTTAACGAAATTGTGTGGCAGAGGTTTCCTTGCCTTTCACTGTGCACCGAATTCAGTGATTCCTGTGGTCCATAATTCATCTACCAAAGCATATTTTGGTATAGTAAAAATAACCACTGCCAGTTCCTTTAATTGCAGCAGATCCCCAAAGGCCCATGACCTGGGTGCTAAACAAATCCAGCCATGGGAGGACAGACAAAAGCTCTGGAATGGCAACTGCCCCTGGCAGGATGGAGTTTCCTGCTCACCCGATCAGCAGTTGCTCTTTAGCTGTGAACTGGAGGAGGATGAGGCAGGACAGAGGAGAAAACAAGGAAAGGGTCCTCCTCCTTATTTCTGGCTTGTAGATGGCCAAGTTAGAGGGTTTTTCAAAGGGAGTAAGCACCAGGCTCAGTATACAGTTCACTTCCTTAGGGGCAAAACCTGTTTGTTCACGGAAGGAGACACTTGTAAAGGTACTGCTTCATTAATGGACTTAATTTTCATTTATTTATTTACTTAAGAACCGTAACTTTGTTATTTATTCTCCTTTGCATGAACATATTAACACTCCTCCACCCCTCAGAAATGAAATAATTCCACCTCTGCTCAAAACGTGCATTGCCAAACTGTTTAAATTACCTTTGGGTTTTAGTGGAGGGAAAAACCCCCAAGTATTCATGGGTGTGCATCAAGCTTGGAATTACCAGCTTGGTCTGAAAATGACTCTAAAATAAGAGGCTTAAAATTTAACTTAAATTTGATAAAGACAGTCAATTTGATGATTTATGCAGAAATTTAATCACACTTGAAAAGATTTCACAACTCACCAAGGAAATAAAGTTCTTTCATATACAACATTTACTAGTGTGTGGATAATACAAACATTTTTTAATTTTATATTAGTCAATGTTGTTGCACTCAACCTGCAGTGTGATCATTAGCTACTCTAATTTTTTGATCAATCACCGAATTTCCAACAGTTTTAGCAAAGCACAAATCCAACTCTGTCACTTACACAATTTCACTGAATAATGACTCATTTAGAGGCAACCACATTCACCTGCATCACTTTATGTGCTGAAGCATGAACAATAAGAAGGTGTATGCAGAGGTATCAGCAATTTTGATAATTTTCACAATAAAATGTGAAAGTAGTATGCTGTAAATCCCTCTTAGTGCAATACTCACAAGAGGATTTTTAAGGGGACATGGAACACATGGATAGTTATACTGTAAATGTATTTCGACCATGGAACCTGGTATAACACAGAGGGAAAGCAGTTTGGCAACCACAAATATTTTAGAGGCATAAAACCACCAGGTTGTGAGGGGAAAAAAACCAATATCAAGTTTCAGGAGGGGAAAAAAAAAGGTATCTACACCTTTAAGGGAAAGGGAAATGAGATTATTCCTTGGGATGAACCACTTCCAATTATAGCTTGACAAAAAAAAAATAATTTCAGCCTGAAGTAAATTAAAATGGCTAAGTACTAAAACTCTTTAAAAACAGACTTTTAAAGAGAAGCTTTCACAGATGGAACTTTAACTGCACAGCACAGTCGGGTGCTGTTACAACAGGCTTTTTTTATTATTATTAACTTTGATCAAAGCTTATTAACCAGCAGCATCAAGCCATCAGTGGATTGACTACACAAGAGAGCTAATTAAATTTAAAGGGCCACAGGCTCCTGAAGGCACCACATGCAATCCCCACAGCAGGAGCCTGAATGCAGGGGAGGAGAACATTTGCATAGTGAGGCAGTGGGAGATGCCAAGGTGCTTGCTCTTATTTACTGTGGGCACTGCAGAGAGTTTATTACAACCAGTTTTGAGTCTGTCCTCATCATCAAACATGCAGAGCACTGAATGTCTGAGGATTCACTTCATATGGAATATTTCCATACACTCAGCAAGAAACACAGATCATAAAGTTTTATTTAAAGCAGCAGACCAGACCATGAGATCCTTTCTCACCCCACGGAGACGTGACTTCCACCAATTATAATGTGAAATACAACTCAAGAATTTAGGGACAAGAGAAAATAAAACAGAGAGGATGCAAGCTGACGGTAAATTGGTGCACAGTAGCCTTGTTTTGCCTAGAGGCAGACACATATAATAGCATTTATAACTGAATATAGCAATAATAAATCATAAAATAATTTCTTCCATTGCTTACACCCCACCTGCTATGTTATCCTTTATATCTATTATAGATTGCAATATTTAAATCTTTCTCTGCAGTTTTGCCATAAACCTGGGAAGAAGAATAACATTCTCTTTGCTGGCCACCTTCCAAGCACTGTGAAGACTAAACTATTACCCTCCAACTACCTTTCAGGCTCCTGGGAAGGAAGCAGAGAGGGGGAATGTTAAGCCAATCCTTACTCATGTTTTAAAAGGCTTCCTGGACACGTGGACCACTAAAGCATTTTTTGGTTAATAAAAGAGTCTAATTTGCAGGACAAAGACATGATTGATACCAAGTGATGTTTTATTAGTCTGATATTCTTATTGTCATTTCAGGATCCCTAGGAGGGAGGGCTCTGCAGCTAGAGTAAACAAAAACAGTAAAATTCAGCACAGAGGGGAAGAAAGAGGAATCAGTAACAGCTGGGTTGTGTGCTGGGTTGTCCTTAACCAGAGTCAGTGTTTCTGGATCCTACAATGACAGAAACTTCGTGCATCAGTGTGGTGGCATCACGCTGAGTCACCCAGGCACTCTGGTGGGCTTACAGAAACACCGACTGGCAAAATCCGGGTTGGTGTTTTTTCCCCCTTAAAGAATAAACAGGTCCAGCTGGCACCAGCACATGAGAAGAGCAACAGCCTCATCCCACTCAACACCTCCCTGTAATATTTCCAAGACTGCTCCAGTTGGTGGAACTTTGCTGAAGCACCAGGAGAGGAAACAACAACTACACCTGGTTTGGGTACCTCAGACAGAATCTTACCAACCCTGGAACAAAACCACAACCAGCCAGACCAAAAGCAACCTTGTCTTGCTCCCAAGGAACATTCCTGACACCCCATCCATGAAGAACTGCTTAGGAGGATTTCCTTCATCTCTTCCTTCCTCCCTCACACAGGAGCTCACAGACATCTCAAGGACCTGACACGTCATCTGTAGCTGCTGCTTAAGAATTTACTAAACTGCAGTGAGAGCTGGAGCTCTGTGCCTTTTCCAACCTCACATTCACAGCCCTAAACAAGATTTCAAATAAATTCCCCCTGAGCTCATGGCATGATGGGCAAAGCTCTTGTATAGAATCACACACAGTATTGTTTATAAATTTATTATTATTTATAAATTTTGTACTATTTCTAAAAGGTGTACTTCCCATTCACATCAGCTTTGAAACACTTACTAATTCAATTTTAATTTGTTCTTTTACAATATAAAGCACTAACTACATCAGTGCTCAAGAGCACTGATCAGTAGATCAATGCTAGTAGATCAATCAGTAAGACAAAAATATCATGTTTCAGTTGATCTTTGCTTTAAGCTATGAAGCAGAAACTGCTCTGAGAAAGCAAACCATAAATCATACCTACAAATAGTACTGGAAACACCAAAAAATATGAAATCTTAGGTAAACTTCTAGGTTACAGTTTATCTGCTGTTTCAAGGAGAAAGCTTCCACTCTTACCACAGCATTATTGTCCCTAACTTGGTAACATTTACATTTTTATTCAAATCTGGATGTCCAAACTTGACATGGCACTGCAGGAAGGAGCTCTTGGCTGTCCCAGGAGAGTCTCCACGTGGGGAAGGTGCTGGCAATCCTTGCGGGCACCCAGCTCTGCGTGGCAGCAGGAGCCGCCCTAAGCACAGCTGGAGGGAGACATGGTTGGTCTTCCCAGGTGAGGTGTAGCTGTCACAGCACTGAAATCCACAGCATTACACTGTGTCAGCTCATCTGGCTTACAGTTCGTATATCCCAAAACACAGAACTGGTTTAAATAAATCATTTTCAATTTCAGACTCCGCAGATACAGGGACTGACAGCTCTCCATTTGTAATTCTAGACAGAGGGATTACCCCACCCAAGAGTGTATTTATCAAGTGTTATGTTAACTTCCGTGTTCTACAATGCTGTGCAACATGATATCTTGTGCAAGTCACTCTGACTAATTAGTCACTTGACTAGTTTTACCTGGATCAAGTAATCTCCTCACAGAGGACACGAGTACCTAGTTTTCGGGTTCCAGATTCTGCCCCTCTCTTTGAAATGAATCATTCTTACTCATTTTCTTAATATTTTTCCTCATTGGGTCTTGTTACAGTATTTGCATCAGATCAACACCAGACTGATAACGAAATGTGCCATTTAATTTTCTTTTAATAAACATCAGCAGGTTTCTTTTCCAAATACACTGGAATACCCTCAGTGCTCCAAAAAATTCAGGGAGAAAAACAATTATTGGTAGTTAGGAAGAACCTTCAGACAGAGTTTTAAACTCTGCAGTTCAACACACCCTGATTTTTTTGCCAATTTTGCAATGACTGGATTTTACAGCTTCTATGTCACATCCCCATGAGTTGCTAGAACAGAATTATGCTGTGAGGGAACCACCCCTAGTTTTCCCCTCCAAACACAAACCAAATCACCTGCTGAGCACTGCTGCTTTTCGATTAACAGTGAATTCTTTGGACATGCACATTTACAAATGCATTTTTACCATGCATCTATGTGTGCATACACACACCTGCCTTCACTTCCCCCCAAAGAAGTTTTTGAATTATGGTCTTCTCTCTTGATTGTGAATCTCACCAATATCTACTAAAACAACCTCAACGATGATCTAATTCTCATTAACTCCTAAAATGACATTTCAAGTCCAACAGGAAAAGAAATACAATGATGGACTAAGAGACAGGAAAACTATAATTAACAGAAAAAAACCCCAAACATTATCTGTATTATCTTTTATGTCTTACAGTCCTTGATGCTTCCGTAAGCTTCATTATCCACTCATTCCGCTCCTCCCTGAATCACCACTTTGTCCATAAAGACATGATCGTCCTCTTTTTGAGAGTGAAAATTCTAGGCCAAACTTCAGATATTCAGCACCTATCTGTGCTTTTCTATTGTTCATTGAAAGAGAAAGCTGTGTACGCAGAAAGAGCATCAACTGACCTAAGTGATACTCATTGTGCAGGTTCAACAATGCCATTGCCTTGGAAAACTTGAGTGTGTTACCCAAAGGATTAAGTTTATAGTCTTCACATTATTTGCAAATTTTGCAGCTCAAAGAACTCTCCAGTCAGGATCTAAACTCTGTATTGCATCCCTCAAAGGCAAAAGAAAGCACATTTTTGTTTACAACTCAAATAAAAACACAGTTGCTATATCTTCCTGTAACATTGATCAGCGTGAGCAGGGCAGTGGGTGTTGTTCTCATTATTAAATACACATGTCTGTCTCAAAGCTCTCACTGAGCTCGTCAGGTCCCACTGATTCTAGAAAAAGACTCCACATCTTCCACTCTCCCTTGCCTTTTCACAAAACAAAGTATTTCTCATCATGTTTTCTGAACTGACCAACCACCACTTGAAAGCAAAGATTTCTGAAGAGCACAGTGCAACATTAAGTGATTTCCTTCCACGATCACAATTTTCTGCACTTGTCTGAAGCTCTACTTTACATAAAGCCAGAAACTCCTCAGCAAACAGGCCCATACGAGTGACAAAGCTTTCTGCCACTGGCAACAGGGTCTTGAACACTTCTGGTGCCCAGTATGCACAGAAAACTGCTGTTTTACAGGAACACAGTGTTGTCTGGATTACCTTCACCTATGGTGGAAATAAAAAGCTCCAGTGAGAGAACCCATAGCAAACTTTGCAGATCTGGAGGGACGTTCATATATATAAATATATATATTTTATTTATGTATATGTATACACCTATTTGTGTGTACATATACATATATATAACCATATAACAACTATCAATGCAGTTTTGAAACTTTGATAGCATTTGTCCCTTGTATTCCCACTAGTTTGTCAAAAACATGCCAGAATTCTGATTCACAGTTAAATATTTTGTATTGTATAATGGGCCATCACAGCAACCCACACACTTTACAAGACTCTAGTCCTGGAAAAATTTGTCAGATTAAGTTTCATGAGCATCTTCACAAGGCCAAAAATTCCCTGACAAATTAAAGTGGATTCTGCTATAAATACATTTTCATTCCATTTATGCACACAGCTCTCTTTATAGCTGTTAAACCTCCTCTCTTTCCCCTTTTTAAACACTATTGAAACTGTCAGGAGCTACCTTTTACACTTTATCAATCATGGCACACACATCATGATTCCTAGAATTTAAAATGGAATTGTTGATGGTTCCGATACTGTTAGACTGTCATTAGTTCAGCAAAGTGTGTAATTTGTCACTTTGCAAGAACTGACAGTGCCTTCACTCGTGCAACATGCTTTTAAACCTCCCCTCTCTAATTTGAAAATGCCAGTATTGTACTCTGCTTCAAGAGAGGTCTTTTTAAGACCTGCTGGTTGGCTCGTCACAGAGCAATCTGTCAGGTAGTATTTTGTCTTCCTTAAGGTTTATTCACAGAAAGCCTGTCTGTGATATCACACAAAGACAATACTTTCTGTCTTACCTGATGGCAGTGAGGCCCGTGTTAAATTTTCACTTTCCTCATCAGTGCTGGCATCATAGTCATCTTCTCTCTTTATAACCATCTGAGTAGCAGCTATACTATCCCTACAAAACATTTTAAAAAAGGGAAAAAATTAGATATTTTTGCTTCCCAAAGGAATCGAGTAATCGAGGGAGAATGTGCATGAAATTACCACCTATGGAAACAGCAGGGACATACTCTGATTGGAAAATCAACTGCAGCCCAGCAGAAAACAAGACAGATTCATCAAATATTCATTTCTTGGCTACAGCATCCCAAGCAATATGCTGCTATTTGCAGGGATGCCAGAAAGAATCCTCCTCTTCCACGATTCCAGGATTGGTTTGGATAACCCAGCACTCAGCCAGGAAGAACTGTCACTCACTGCCAGGGCCAAGGAAATGGAAACTGAACTAAACTAAACTAAAATATGCATCAGGTACAACACCAAGAAACTCAAGGAAATGAAGAAATACCTGGCACATTTGGCATCCACTGCAGATTCTTTAGCTTCACTCAACAGCTTCTGTAAGTTTCTTATCTTTGCCTTCTTTTCATTCAGCACCAAAACAAACCGGCTGTAAAGGTCTGCCTCCAGCTCCTCTTTAGCTTCCACGCATTTTTCCAGCCTGCAGTACAAAATTAACTGTTACACTGATTCTTCTGTTTCCTGGAAGAAAACTCTGTCACGAGTCCAACCTTCCTCTTACAGGAATCCCCACTCCAAACCACGCACAACTGGTCCAGCACCTTGTGCCTGAAACAGGCCAGAAAAAGCTTTTTTTTTTTTTCCTCCACAGAAAAGTGCAATGAACTTTGCAACCAAAAGGAGAAAGTTTCCAAACGTGGACCTTTCTCTTCATGGTTTTTTTTTTTGGTAGGTTCTTGCACACCTCCATCTGAGACAGTTAAAATTTAAATAGGGAAGTGTTCTTAGTTTTCCATGCTGAATCACCCCAGTGGGCATACCTTACCAGAATACACATAATGAGATTATGAATAGATATGATTAAGCTTGACAGGTCTCAAATCTGGACCACACACTGATGCAAAGTATATCTGAATAGCAAAGAAAAAAAACCCAAAATATAAAAATGTTTAAAAGCTCTTCATTAATATCTTCAGAATAAAATATTCTTCAGGGTTTTTAAAAATTTTAGGTGAATGTCAAAAGGAAGCAAAATGGAACTATTAAATTAAGAATATGGGTGAATAAAGTCTCATAAGCAAAACAAAACTGGAATACAAGCAAATATGAGCACAACAAATTAAGTGGTTTGTGGCAAATGTAATTTTGTATTTACTTCTTATATTTCATAACCTTTCAGTCCTTGGGTTGAACCACAAACATTTTATTAGCTGTGTACACAAGAAGCAAATAAACATCTTGATGATCTTACTGATCATGGTAAATATAGCAAATAGTCATAACTTATAAACATTTTTTTCACCAGCCTGTGGAAGGCTGGTAAAAAAGTTTAGAAGGATTAATTTTGCTATTAAACCCAGACATCTAACAGACTTGAAAACTATTCATTTATAAGGTAAGAGATTTCAACAGACTTCCTACATAAATACCAATTATTTTGCTCACAGATCAAAACCACATATGATGTAAGAAGCAAGACAATAGCAAAAAAAAAAAATCCCATGAAGTATTAAGTCTACTGTGCAATGCTTTAGGGATATGCTTGATAGTTGATAAATAATTCATCTAATTTAAATGCAAATAGCAGAACATCATTACCATATAGATCAGTTCAATAATTCCAAAATGAAAGATCATATGTACTAATCAACTACCAGGAGACTTTCCACCTACAAAACGGAAGTTAACTGTTTAGTGGGGAACAAATAGACAATTCACAAAGAATCATAAACCCTAATGCAGGGCCCAGAAGAGCCTGGACATGCTTGATACTAATTATGTCTGTATACATAAAAAATGGAGGGAAAAAGGATTTTGTCTAAAATATGCTAATCTTGTCTGTATCAAATCCTGTAGAAGAGTCCCCTCTGCCACGCACAAACCAGAGAACGTGGTTACTCTGTGCCTTTATTTTGCCAAGGCACTGGTTTATGTTGGAGCAGTTGTTGCTTCAAGTGGTTGCCCTGGGAAATGTTCCTGACTTGGCTAAGAAAGTGCCATTTAAGATAACTTCAGTGAGGCCCTTGAGTGCTGCAAAGACACCTCCTGATGAAAATCCACATAAATGGAAACTTCCAGTGAAGTAAAGCTGATGCTGCCTGGACTGTGAGTGGTACAGTGGAGAAACCTCTTGCAAGACCAGCCAATTTCTTCAGTCTCTGGAGCACATAATTAGCATCTTGAAATATACATACTGATGCACAGATTAGAATATTAACTCTTCCCTCTGGGCAAAACCAATTAGTAGAATGCCAGCAGTTAATCTTATATGATTGTCTTCATTTATGTGAACACCTTTTTTTGATTTTTTTTCCCCCTGTTGTTTAAAGCTATCCACATCCAAATACATTCACCAGACACAAAAATGACATTAATTTGGCAAAACACTCAATGTAAAGCAGTATCACGTTAATGCTGCATTTGCAAGTTATGAGCCTTTAAAATATACTATTACATGGCATATCTGATACTTGGAAACAGAATGGTAAAAAGCAACAGCCTTTTGCTGCTTGGGAATAGAGATGCATTAGTCATGCAGGTGGGGTGGTTCTGTGGAGCCTTTAGGGTGCACTGAGGCATCCATCACCTGAGTTACATGACCACTAAGCAGAGCTGGCTGGGTTTCGTTCCAATACCTCACCGGCTACAAACACAAACTCTAATCGCAACTCCTCACGTGTGCTGCCTGTGTGTGCCTTGACCGCCTCAAACACCGCCTGCCCAGGCCAAAGGGAGGAGCTGCTCATCTCAGAGACAAGGTCCCAGCACCAAGTAACCAAATGGGGGCTAATGGCTGGAGCGGTGCCTTCCAACTTGTGCATCCCCAGCTCTCTCTGCTGCATAAGTGCAATGCTTTTAATGTGCCAAAGGCACCCAACTTGACAGGCATCAAGAATCCTGCACAGCCCACTGAAACCTGCTACTGTGAGGGACTGTGACAAACAGTAAATTGAGAAATTGGTTTTTATTAAAAAACCAAAGTTCTTCAGTGCTGCCTCAACACAGAGAATCACGCATGCTCCGGAGTTGAACCGGGTAACTTTACGGCATTTTTTTAATTATTAGTGGCATGTTTCACACTCCAACGCTATGAAAAAAAGAATTCTGTATCTCTGCTATTCATCCTTGTTCTCAGTGCTCTAAAATAATTCCTAGATCTCACGGCACTGCTCCCTTGCATTTCAGATTCACCCTTCCCCCAGGATTGGCAATGGTATGGAATGTTGATGAGCTAATGCTGAAGACTCAGTTTCAAGCCCAAAGTACCTAGCTTGCATTTTTATAATCCGCTTGTGGTTTAAATATACTGTCACTGCAGTTGACCACAACATAAATTAGCAGCTATTTTGAATTTGGCTTGTCTACACAAATTTTAGACACCCAATAACAAAATACATACCCACATCCAAATCAGAAATTTTATTTTTATGGTTCATGGAATTATCTTGCTACAGATTATTATTAGTTAAAATTTACCACCTCCATTATCACGGAATCACAGATTGGTTTGGGTTGGAAAGGACCTTAAAGCCCATCCAGTTCCACCTCATTTCCACCCGACCAAGTTGCTCCAAACCTCGTCCATCCTGGCCTTGAAGTAATTTGCCTTGAATTTTCTATATGAAATACAGAGAACAGCTACTCTGCTGATATTTTAACTCCTCCATCTCTGAGGTGTGCACACAGACACACACTCATCCCCAGGCACCCACTTGCTCACAAAAACCTCCGTGATGGCCAAGGAAATTAGAACGGGGAGATGGAAATGGGATGATTGAATTATTCCATCCAGTGCCCCGTGATTAACCAGCATAAAAACAGCTCTCAGAAGTCTGCCTGCTATGTTTTAATTCTAATGAGGTCCTGAAGAGAGAGGCTGTGAGCAGAGGGAGCTGCAGGGGCCGGGGCTGTGGAGCTGCTGTGCCTTGGCTGCGGGCGAGGCGGGCGCGCAATTCTCCACACCACGTGCTCCACATTTGATGTTTCACCACTCAGCACCGTGAGTGATGCAGGATGTAAATCCTGAAATCCTGCCTACTGAACAAAGACAGGCAAAGCTTTGTTCAGCTCCGAGGAACTCGCAGCGTTTGGAGCCAAAAGAGCAAAGGCAGACAGCAGGGTAGTGTGGGCTGTGGCAAACAGAATTAAAAAACCTCAAACCAAACCAAAAAAAACCAAAAACCCAAACAAAAAGCTCCCCCAAAAAACAACCAAACAAAAACAAACCAAACCAAAAAAAAAATACTTCTTCAATGAAAATGATTGTTAAATTATTGCTATTCTGCATTTAACAGACACGGCCAAAGACTGGTGACCATAAAACCTCCAGTGTTTATTTTGAAAAATCATGTTTCATCCACTCAAACTATAAACATGCTGAAGAAACCCACCAGCTTGCACCGCTCCTGAGAGCAAAGTCTGTCACGCAACTCTGATTTTTTTTTTACTCCTTTTCTTTGAGGTTACTCTGTAGAAGTGCCACCCCACCATGGAAATTGATACAAGCACTAATGCCTCTTACACATCAGCGTGTAATGCAGTACAGAACACGGGTTATACAATACTCTATTGTTCAATTACACTGTTAAGCAGTAAAACACTACTTAGAGGGGCCCTTTGCTTGTCAGGGAGACTGTCAGGATAAACTGTTACTCATGTTAATGAGAGGGAAACAAAACTAACTCCTCCCGAAACTTGGCTCTCTTTTTCGAGGTAAATTAACGCAAATTAGTTGCATTCTTTCATCAATCTTCCTAGATTGTGTTTGTTTCAGGTAAAGCTACAGAAAAACAAGATAAATCTCTGACTGCTCTGTGCTGAGTTTTATGCTCAGTGAAACAAGCAGATTATTTCACTACAGAATGACAGACAATTAAGATCATAAACGCAACAGCGATTATAAAAATCTCTTGCAAAATAATGGTATTTTTTTCTAGAACACCACACTCATTTTTCAATTCTGGCTGCTTGAACAAAGCAAACAGATGAAAGAAACAGCAAATCATTCCCCACTCAAAAATGTAAATACTTTAAACAGCTAGTCCTAAGAATTATAGGAAAAAATGTTAAGGAAAAGACTTCCTAAAGAAAGTGAAGAGAGTTCCTCAGAAAAGAGGTGTTTGGGGTTTTTTCCTAATTCATAAGCTAAAACCAGCTTTAATTACAAATTTTTAAGATCAGTAGCATCTTTGTCAAAGGGAAGAGATCCACAACTACATGTGCTGTGGGTAACTGAGCTCAAAACACCTCTCAAATGCATAAAAATTTCTGTCCATCACTGGTGAGTTTCTCAGGTGTCACTGGTGAATCCACTTGGGAACTCACCTCTTCTCCACATCGCTCCAGCTGCTAAAAAGCCTTTCATTTTCTCTTCGCAGATGCTCAGTTGTGGCCTGCAGCTTTCCCAGGCTGTCCAGGCAGTAACCAATGAGTTCCTTAACCACCTCTGCTGGGCTTGGGACTTCCTGCAGCTTCAGAGATCCAAGCCTAAACTAGGACACACGGGAAGAATGAGTTATTTCAACTGTACAAGAAAGTTCACTAAAGCTTTGCTCTAATAAACTTGAATACATATTTAATAAGCATAAGGAATACCTTACAATCCTCTAGTTCAAAGGCAGATAATAAATTTGTCACACGGAGAATTGAGGAATATATGGAATAATCTACATGATAATTGTTTCCAGAGGGGCACAACATTGATGAGGAGTCTGGAGCATCTCTGGGATGGGCAGAGCCTGCGGGAGCTGGGCCTGGTCAGGCTGGAGAAGGGAAGGCTGAGAGGGGATCCCATCAATCCACACAAACATCTCCAGGGGGTGTCAGGGGATGGGGCCAGACTCTGCTCAGTGGTGCCAGGGACAAGATGAGGAGCAATGGCCACGAACTAAACCACAACAAGTTTCACCCCAACGTGAGGAAGAACTTCTGTCCATGGAGGGGGCAGAGCCCTGGAACAGCTGCCCAGGGAGGGCCTGGAGTCTCCCTCTCTGGAGACATCCCAAACCCAGCTGGGTGTGTTCCTGTGCCACCTGCTCCAGGTGACCCTGCCTGGGCAGAGACTTGGGCTGGGTGAGCTCCAGAGGGCCCTTCCAGCCTCAGATGTCCTGGGACTCTGTGATTTATGCAGCTAATATCTAAAATCCAGCCACCAAGTTGTCACCTCCAGGGTTCAGACAGCAAGCTCTTAATCATAAAAGGAGTCCTATAATTAAACAGGCAGCCTCATCAATTCAGTGAGATTAAAGCATCTATAATGAACTAACTGCTGTATTTCTTCAGCAGCGAGGATCTTGTACAGGATATACAAGAGGTATGAGCAAATTCTTTCTGTCTGGTCAGGGAGAAACAACAGAAAACTGCCACTTTTATCATATGAGAGGAAGAACAGCCCAGCCATACATGCAAACCAGTGCCAGCTGAGCTATAACCGTGCAAAGCTAGGTGAAGACACACAAATATCCAACACAACAGGTTGAGGCAGAGGAAAAAAGGATTTTGAGGCTGCTTGAAGAGGGTCACACGTGTTATCTTAAACAAGGCAAATCAGGAGTGAAGGGCCCAGGTTTGCTGCTCTGGAGTGGGCAGAGGATGGGCCATCTGAGCTCCCTCAAGGTACACCTCTGCAGCTGATAGAACCTACAGAACCCTCAAGAAGTTTTCTGAGCCCCTCCACATCCAGAGGCAACACCACTTGCCTGACTCTACCGAAAAATACTCAAGGGAGCAGGTTCTGAGAAAAGTAGAGTGGGTTGGAAGCCACAATCATGGCTTTGGTCAGCTTAAGCTGCACCAGAAGCAGACCTTTCTGGAAAAAGGCATTGAAGTGACTTTGGTTGGAAATTGCTGCAGAAACATCGAGTTGGTGAGGGGTACATGGAAGGAGAACGGATCATCTATTGCATGTTGTAATGATCAAAAATATTGACATAAATTTTGTGGCATTTCCCTGTGAACAGAACTATTAGCCATCTTTGCAACTTGAATACAGAGCTATACTTGAAAAATACATAAATGTAAGTGGTACATGCTAGGGAACAGTTCAGCCTGTGTTGTGGCACCTCACCTATTAAAATCAGAAATGCAGTTTCATTCATTTTTCTCCCCATTTTACTCAGGTGGGCATGGAAAATAACTACATGAAAGACATTAATAAAAAAAAAACAAACTATTGTTTATTAACACTCTTTTAAAGGCAAGTTTCACTAATACCATGCATAAGGTTTGGCTGAAACAGGCCTGGTAAAAACTGCTCACAAAGTTTTCAAAGGCTTTGTTTGAAACAAGGAACTTCAGGTTGGACCTTTTATCTGTGGCAGTCTCTGCCACAACACATGATACCATCGTGACCTTCTTCGGCAAGGTCAGTCTATCAGAAAATGTGGCAAACCCAAAGGTTTAATTCCCAATTAGCCACCAAACTCACATGTGCCGTCTCCAACACGTTGTTGTCTTTAGCTGACGTACATCTGATGGCTCCAGATGAAAAGATGCTTTTAATTTATTTTTGGAAATTAGATTACACTATCAGCAGCCCACAGATTGGCGTGCACCCCCTGAATATCACACTTGCTGTCTGACAGCATTAACAAAGACGGACATTCGTGTAAAGGAAACTGTTTTTCATCACTTGCAAGCCACCACCACGCTATTTGGATAAAGAATTCACAGAGATAGAGAGGCACAGTAGCACTGATAAACAGCATCACAACCTTGTACTTACACTGTGAAGGAAACAGCAAGGGGAGCACATCATTTTTGTCTTATGCCTTAATATAATCAACTGAGACAAGGTATAGGCAAGTATGTTTAACCAGGACTAATAAACATTGCCCAAATTACAGTTTTCTCTGCTCAAAAGAATAAGATATGCATAATCCTGTAACAGCTTAAGCTGCAATAGAGTTCATTAGTTGAGCAGCCACATTTCATCTGCAAGCCTGGTACCACTCACAACCAAAATCATGCCAAGCCCAGAGCAGACACTCCAAAAGCAATTCTAATTATAAACACCCAACACTGCTACAGGGACACAGGGAAAGTACCCATCCTTGCAGGTGCTCAAGTCCAACACCGACAGTTAATCTTCAGATCAGCTTTTAATTCAGTCTTTATGCAAAGCAATTGACAATTATCATTGCCTGCCCATGGAAAAGAGAGGAAAGGGGTGAGCTTTAAGGTCCCTTCTACCCCAAACTACCCTGTGATTGCATGATACTGGATATGTAGTTTTGCTCTGCCTCTTTCACGGAAACCCTCTTAGGCTGCTCCTTCCACATGAACTTATTTTACACCACCTATTTGACACACAGAGACGTCAGCACTAACAATAGCAACGCTGCTATCTGAGCAAATTGCAGCTGAGTGGCATTTGCCCCACAAAGGGCCCGGTGCTGAGAGACTGATAAGCCAAAAAGGCAGCCAGGTCCACTCAACTCACAGAGGAGGAGTGAAACAATGTAAAGAAAAAGAAATCTCGGGGCAGTTTTGCTCTGGCATCCTGCTGGCATCCCAAACTGGAAAGCTAGCGGGTAAAGGAGAAGGTGACAAAGTAACAGTTTTACATCCAAGGACTCTGAATTTGGGACAGACACGTAAATGACAGACAAAATCCTCTTAAAATTAAGTGTTGTGGGGGGGGAAAAAAAATCATTAAAAAGAAGGCGTTGGTTTTCCCACACTCTGCTAAGTTTCTCCTTGCAACTAAACCCAGAAACAGCCCAGTTATTTGTCCTTCATCGCCAAAACCACAGCAGTGAAACTGCAAACAATTCTAGGGAGATTCAGTGGAAGTGGTTAAAGATCAGGCTACCATAACAAACAGTTAACTGGGTGGGATATCAAGATAAACAGATCTTGCTTACCGCAGGAGTGAAAGAAAACATCATTAACACCTCACTAAGCTAATTTGACAAGCAACGTGTCTTTGGTTAGGATCACGTTTCCAAGGCGATTTTGTAAATTTGTAACGGTGAATTTTTAATTTTTGTTACCTTTGTAAATTCCTGCACATTGCTGCTCCCTGGATGATTTTGCATTTCTCACCATTCTTACAGCTGCTGTGGCTCTCTGGCTCTGCATCATCTGCAGATGTAACTAATGTGCTTTCTACTTCCTCTTTCAGATCATTCAAGAAAACATTAAGTAAAACACTGAAGCACTAAACACTTCATTTATCCAGAAAAGGAGCAGAGGTGGTAGAGGTCCCAGGGGACAACAGACTGACTGTGACCGATACACTGCTGCCCTTCAATATCTGGTTTATTGTTTGTTGGGATTTTTTTTTTCAAATTGTTAATTTTTTTTAAGACACAGGAAGATGAACACAGAACCATTTAGACAATTGTGTTCCCTTAATCAGAAATCACAGTCACCATGTATCCACCAGGCCTGTATTTTGAACTTAAGAAATAAAAACAAGAATCAGAAGCTCATGACAAAAATGTCATTTTCTCCTGACCTCTCACCCTGCCCACTGTTTGTCTTCTCCAAATGAAGAAAGAAGTGATCTCAACCATAATACACAAAATATTTCAGAAATAACTGAAGAGCTTCTCAAATATTTTTTCTTCTAGATGCTGATGCCTACAGGCATTTGTGCTTAACAAAATAAAAGTTGCTAAAAAATGAGACAACTTAATTTTCACAGAAAATTCCAAAACTACATGAAAATTACTTCATTCTATAGAGCCAGTGAATTTTATTTTTGCATTAAGTAATACATATCTGCTGTATAATCTTTGGATTACTACATTCCACTCAAAATGAGTTATCATATCTAAGGCAATAAGTATCAGAGGTTATGCAGTGCAAGGAGGAGCCATTCACACAGCAATGCCTCTCTTCTGAGACAGAATTCGAAGCTAAACACTGAAGTTAATTTCCCATAAGAACAATTTTTCATTAGATCTATAAGGAAAAAAATTCATGCTGGAAACTCTCCTTGCATCTGCTTTGCTGGTCATGATTTCTCTCTTTATGGTAAAGTATCCTAACAATCCTAATAGTATTTTTTATCTGTAATGTATTTAAGGAATTCTGTACTTCCACAAGGTGGAAAAAAAATATTTAGGTAGTTTTTGTCCTTTGTTGTCTTGGCAGGGTATAGCATATATACACGCACACACACACATATACATTTATAGTGTGCTTGTGAGTCTCCCTCAATTAAATCTTAACCTATAGTGTTTCACTTTTTGAAAACTAATTAACAAATACTTTTTTAGAGAGAGCACACTTACAGATACTTAGGTCTGATATTGAAATGAAAATATTCCCAGCGTGTGAACTAAACGATTGAGCTTTAATTGTACAAGTCAACCTTGTACAACCTGTTACAGGCTCTAACTCACCTCACTCAACTTCCACTCGTCCTACCCCTAACCAAGACACAGAGACCCCTGTGCTCTGCTCCTAAAACAGCACTGCAAACTGTGCTAGCACAGTTAGGAACACTTACATCTTTGCAGACAGATGTGCCTCCTGCAAGGTATTGCCTAAGCAATATCCTTTCACCAGGGAAAAATTAAAGAAGAATTTGAGGGGAAAAAAATAAATTCCAGAGCAGCCCACCAGCACAGAGCAGCTGTGCAGTCCCTGTCTGGCTTTTTCAAGACCTGCAGTCTGAGACAGCAGCTGTGGTCCCTAAGCTGCAGCAGGAAAGCCCTACAGATCCACACAACAACAAATCCTTCTGCCACTGCCCTGTTCCGAGCACAGAATCACAGATTGTTAAGGGTGGGGAGCGACCTTAGAGTCCATCCAGTGCCACCCCTGCCATGGGCAGGGACACCTCCCACTATCCCAGGCTGCTCCAAGCCCCGTCCAACCTGGCCTTGGACACTTCCAGGGATGGGGCAACCACAGCTGCTCTGGGGAAGAATTCCTTCCTAATATCTCACCCAAATTTCCCCTTTCAATTCCTACCCATTCCTCCTTGCACTGTCACTGCAGGTCCCGATGCAGAGTCTCTTCCCTGCAGCCCCTTTGTGTAGTGGGAGGTGCTCTGAGGTCTCCACACAACCTGCTCCTCTCCAGGGTGAACACCCCAATTTTCTCAGCCTGTTTTCGTAGGAGAGGTGCCCCAGTCCTCCTTATCAGCTCCTAGGAAACTCCTGCTAGGAGAAGACAGGAAAAGCTGTACAGGTGAACTGTCCTGAAGTTACCCACCGAGACTTGTCCACTGCCAGTACGGAAAGGAAATCCTTTACTACAGAGTGAGAGATTGGCCATAACATTCAGGACAGAACTGCTGTTAAATAAAATTAAATTTGGATTAATTTAATTCATAAGAAATATGTACCTTACATATAAGATACAGCAACTTTCTTTTCTCAGTTGAGAGCTGGAGCTCTTGCAAGACAGAGACAGACAGGCTGTGATTCCCAGAATCAGCCTTGCTCCTGCCTGTTAAATATCAGCTACCTCTCCTACTCCACATGCACACAGACTCCGAAATAAAGTAGAATCGGACAAAAATAAGTTTTCACTGTGAAAATACCTAAGAATTTAAAAGAGAAAAATGCTAATGAAAATTCATGTACAGGGTTAAAGAATATGACCTACAAATGAATGATGCTGACACTTACACAAAGGAAGTATTGTTACAAGCTTGAATCTGGAAAGCATTATACCATTTTTATTTCTTAAGTCAATCAGTGAGTGGTCTTGATTTTTTAAAGCTGTGCCACTATTATCTCCAGGGAAATCATTCAACAGTAACTATGACATCCCTGGGTGTGGTAATAAAACGAGTACACTAGACTTGCACAATGCAGTGATGACAACGTGAAAGCAGAAGTTGCTTTTGTAACAGCAAACTCTAGGAAGCTAGAAAAAATTACAAAGCACTGTGGAAGCCAAGAAATCTGGCAGGTTACATCAGGCGGCAAAAAAATATGATCACCAACTACAAAAAACAAGTTTAACACAAAAATCCTGCCTGCAACAAAGCTCCCCCCTGACGAAGGCATGACATCTATTCCAGAGCAAAACAGCCGACGTAAGTGATTGATATTTTTGTCAGGTTTTTACCACATGCTGCAGAAACTTTCCACACAAACTGACATTGTATTAGCCCCACATCCACTGGAAATTAAATTCCTTCTGGCTTCACTATTTCGTATTCCACATGTTTTTGGAGAGTGCTCCGCTGCCTCTCACACCCTCAAACCCCCGTATTCATGGCACTGTGGGCCCCGTAGGACTGAGGTGCAAGGAGGCTACACCTGTACAGCAAACAAAGGAGAAATTGGGAACATCACCAGGTACTAGAACACACTAACACCTGTCCCCATCCCTTGCCAAACACTCCACAAGAACATCACTGGTTTAGAACATCCCAGGGACCACTTCCAAGAGTCAGCCACTCTCTTCTGGAGGCTGCAGAGAGTTTAGCAGCACGGAGATGGACTGTTCCCCACCAGCTGGCCCCTGTGCCTGGGAACATCCCCAGGAAATTTTAATTTACTTACTTTAATTTAATTCAGGTCTGGGGGCAACCACACCATATCTCTGCAATACTGCTCCATGAGGTTTGCAGCAGAATCCACTGTATTTTATTAGATTAAGAACAGACTGCAGAAGAATGTCCTAGGCTTCCCTCTCGATGGAATGCCTGGATCATGGGGAAACAGAAACAAGGACAAAGAAGCCTCCTTCCATCCCGGATCAAGCTTTACACTCAGCATGGGCTGAATTGGAAGCAGGCTCTGATCCTGAAAGTTCTTCGTGGAGTCACTGACTGGGAAGGAGCCCAGGAGGACTCCAGCTCAACCCCTTTTCCTTCCCTGGTCAGGCCAGGATGCTCAGGGCTTCCTCCCCGTGGGAAGTGGAAAGCTCCAAGCACTGAGATCACGCAGCCTCAGCAGACAACCTGTCCCAGCACTCCACCGGCCTCACAGTTAACAACTCTCCCACTACATCCCATTGGAAACTGGGAGTTCGTGTCTCCTGTCCCTGTTTCTCCTAACATGCACCACTGCCTGGCTGGGAAACAGGAGGAGGATGATTCCTTTGAGGAATTTGGCATTTCATCAAAATCTGAACGTCGTTTTCCTGGGACCTCAGGGAGCCCAAGCCTGTGCAATCACAGGAGACAGTGTCACATAAATTCCTCTCACAGAGGAATTTAACTTTTCAAAAGAGTTTCTTAATCTTATTAGTCTAGCTGGGATATTTTTTCCTAATTTTTCTCCTAAACACACACACATCCAACTTGTATACATTTGTTCTAGGACATACACTCTTCCCTAGCTTAGTGTTCTTCTGCCTTTCTCATGTTCAGATTCCATAACTTATACTGATTAAGAAATTTTATTTATGTAATTTTTCTGTAAGACTAAAGCTCCACATAGCTTTGGCTACATACATTTTAATTTCTCTATCCCTTGTACCACACAACCTTCCTCCCAATTTCAATTTACGTTTCTTGACTGTGAATGACCAGAACTGTACATGTAATTTGGAATATACACCATGTCAAAGTCGACTGTGAAAATCCACAGAAAACAAACAAAAAGCTTAATATTGATGGTCTTCGAATGTCACATAAATCTATTTGCATGTTTCATTTCTTCTCCTTAACCTTGTCACATGTATCCTGTGTAAGAACCACCAGGATATAGGAATTATGTATATTTCAGGAGGCCTGGTTCTTCAGATGGTTTTAGAATAAAAAAAGGTAAATGAAAATAGTGAGAACATCAGATAATTCTTAAATATCCACCCCCAAAATAAAAAAAACCACAGCCATGTAAATAGGTTATAGTACCAAAGACACCTACTGAGCAAGGAACTAATGGATTTCTTTCATGAATGGCATTATATCTGTCTTTCTTTAAAGCCTTTGGAAAACTTCCTTGTTTAATCTCCACACTCCTCAGAAACATCATATTTCACATATCTATACAATCAGCCACGTCTGTGAAGCTTAATCCCACCCATGCTGAAAGGGTCTTTAGCTACTGAATTCTGACAGCTGTGACATGGTCTGGTCAGGATCTACCCAGGCTGTGATTCCACTGCCTCAAAGTGCTCTGTAACCATTTTCCCAAACTCTAAAAAATGCTGCTCATGAGAGGACTTCCTCGTCTAACTGTAAACTTACATAAAAATACATGTAAATATACAGACATCCAGAGAAATGCTCATCTCTCAAGGTGCTAAGCTACAAAAAGCTGCCACTAATTCCAGCCCCTCCCTCCTCGAATTTTTTGGACCACTGTGCAACTGAATCCCTTAAAATTAGAAATACATTGAATACTAAAATGAGCTGCAGCAGTAATACTCAGCACCTGTAACATCAGGCATTTCTTCCACTTTTTTCCTCTTTTTTTTTTTTCCCCCCAATGGTAATGAGATAAATTGTTCCACCTCAGCAAAAAAAAAAAAATCCACAAAGCAATTGGAGTAAAAAAAGCCAAAGGCAAAAATCTATAAAAATCAGGTGCACTTTTTAGAATAATAAATATGGAATAGGCAACTATACCTTGCAGTTCCACAAACAGCGACAACATGATTATGTAAAGAACAAACAGTTCAAGCAGTGTGTTGAATTTGGGATGAAATTACTCTTTCACCACACAAGAACTTGCAGGTTTGCATTTTATGCATGCACCCCAAATGCTTTATCTCCTTCTACGCTTCTCCTCTTTTATCTTCCCTTCTGTACTTCAGGCAATATTGTCCATTCAACTCCCTGCTACCCCTCTGCCTCTGAAGTGAGCTTACAAAGAGGACTGAAGCAGGACACCCTTAAAGGACCTCTATTTTTTTCATCTTTCCCTCATTAATTCCGTGGCTCCAGGCAGGATCAGATGCGCTCCCACCTCGCCGAGCAGGCAGCAGGTCTGTGAGCAATGGAACTACTGAAGGCTGGTTTCCTATGGCTATGACTCTTGTGCTGGATCCCCTAATGTCTAAAAAGGTGAGAAATCCAGTCAAAGCTTTTCCCTTATTTAATGCATTCATAACTTCTCTTTCCCCTGAGGATTTGCTAGTGTCTAATAATACAGTTGATCTCATTCCACAGCTTTTTCCAAAGCAGGCACATGAATAGGGTCTCTTTTTCTCCATCCAGGCACCTATTTCCACGAAACTAGTAGGAACCTGATATCTTTGAGACCTTTACTCCTGTCAAATCTGTTTGAAATTGTCCAGGAGTTTCAAAAGTTACTGGGGGGAAAGGGGGGAGGTAAGAGACTGGCAGTCAGCACAGGCACACAGCATGACCACATAAGCTTTGTTTCCTTAGGAAGCAGGGTAAAACACTTGCACTTTTTATTATTTTTAAAACCTACCCTAAATGAATTAGGAAATGAGCTTTACTTGGAGATCTACACTTGTTTTCCTCCTTGTTTTTCATGTAATTTATAGGTGGCAATAATACAATAGACTCTAGACATAACATCTGGATTCAGGTCTCAGGGCTTAAATGCATGAACAGTTCACAACTGTGTTAATTTAGATTTCAGAGGGAAAGCCTTATGAGATAGCTTAAATCAGAATTTATTTCCTAGAGGCTAAGAACAGAACATGGGCCATTACCATAAAACAACTGGCACACAAACTTATCACATAGCAACTTCCTTGTGTTTGAGGCTTGAGTCTCCCAAAAGTATTAAGGGCTACCTGCCAAGGATTTTTAATTTAATCTGCTGGCCTTTTTTTTTTTTTGGTCAAATATTCTTCATTTATGTTCCGGTTTCCAACCCAAAAATTATTCCAGGAAAAAAAAATCTTCTTTAAGCAAAATGTTTAAAGGAGAAGAGTGAAGCTTTTTTTCTGAGCAGTCACCAAGTATATGTAGCATGAACATGAAACACTGAAAAAAGCCCCATGCAGGCCTTTAAAAATCTCCAGAGAAGTTTCTACAAACATTTTGAAGGGTAGACCCATATAAACGTGCTTTTAGCCAAAGATCTCCAAAATAAAAGCAAGACTTGCAGGAGTGCTTGTGATATTGCTGTCAGTAAAGGTTCCAAGGTAACAAAATATAAATGATTAATACTTCCAAGATGAAAAAAAATACCACCACATTATGTGCTGCATAATGGGAGTATTTTAATACTACCTGTCAACTGATCCTATTCCTACATGTGAAGTCCAGACTGCAGCTTTCCTTAAAAAAATGTAATAAAACACAACTGAAATGTCTGGAGTAATAACTGTCAGATATGAAGACAACTTGTCTTGGGAGCTACTTCCCTTCAAACACTGACCTTTAGGTTTGGGAAGTAATGGAAACTAAAGTGCTTCGTGAATACACCCTTGGAGCTGACATGCCAACGTTTTGCAGTAATCTGGGTCTGATTCCCCCTGAATTTGCTGGCAGTAAACAGCTCCAGGATTGCACACGACTCTTTTTTTTTTTTTCTCTTTGGAAAGTAAATGTATAACCACGTGAATAAGCATGAGATAATGCCTAGACCGAGGCAAAATATAAAAGTGTTCCTAGCTAAGTACTACAAGCAATTTTCCAGTGTGAGTAATAACACTGCACTCATTTAGAACAGCCATTGACTGTTTTCAGGATGGTATTTTACCCTTTGTTAAAAAAAAAAAATCCCCTTCAGGATGTTGACAGCCACGTGCTAAAATCTCTAAGTTCCAAACTACTTAATGAAAACTTCATTGAATGGAGTTATTCTATCCCATTCAAAAAAAAAGCAAGACACTGAAGGCTGTCCACTTATTCTGAGCAATCTGAACATCTGCGTATGCTGTGCCCCACCCACAAACATGGAAATACTCAATACATCATGAGATATATGTACTGAATATGACAAAATTCCAGTAAAGCCAAAATTCCAAGCAGTGTTGAGTACATAGGAGGACATAAACACTTCTATAAATTATCAAGACATGAATAGCACATTTATTTCCATCCAAGAGTCTACAGAAACAAACACAAAAAAGCCAAAATCTTATTTTCACACAAAAAGAAGCACCAGCTCAGGCTCAGGAATGCAATGCAGGTGAAACAAACTTTACTGATTTCTCTCTGCCTACAGTTAGTCCCTATTCTTATTGTTCAATTTCATCACCAAGGAAAGGTTTCCCCCCCCGCTTAAGATACTCTTTATTTTAAGTAAGGAGTATTTTAAGAAATCAAGGAACGCTTCCCTGCGTTTCCTTGTAAAACGCTGTCAGAGAGGTAAAAATTTGACAAGCGACATTTGTTCTAGACCACATGCTCTAGTAATAGAAGGATAGAAATTTTTACAGTTAGCATGCTGAGATTTTCAACTAGTTGGTGGGTTGAGGGGTGCACCTTTCCCCTTCTTTTGTCACAAGAACACTCCCTAAACTGTTGGTGACCACAGTGCCAGCCTACAAGGACCCACGAGGGAAACTCAGCTCTCCCATGAAATTAAAACACAAGGAGGGCAGTTCAAGCTTGAACCACTTACAGGTTCAGCAGGAGCAGCAGCACATCTTGAACTCCAAACTGATGGTCCTTGGAGTGAACTCCTCCAAAAGGTCTGCAGGAACCATAGTGTGACTCCATTCAGAGCTACACGTCCTATCATGCAAGGATAATTAAAATCTGACATTTTTATTCCATAGGTAAAGGCCATTTCAGAGCATTAACTGACCATGGGTCATTCCTGAGTGATCAAATATCATTTCATACTGACTGATACAAGGTAATTAATTACAAAGTTCTGTCAGATCCATTCATGGACACTACAAATTCAACTGCAGCAAATAGTATAGATCATTATAATGATAAGTGGTATCAAAAGCTTTGCATTCAAGAAACCCATATGAAGTTCTAATAATAGTTCAAATAAAAACAGGTTTTCTGGAAATTCAAATCACCTGAATCTATCTAAAGACAAAAAAAAAAAAATCCCTTATCTTAAATCCCTTACCTAATGCTTAAAATGAACAAAATTATAATACGTCTTTTCACAATGGAGGTTTTTACTCAGATAAAAAACTGGAATGGATTCAATTAGAAAATATTTTCCCCTGAAATCTTATAAATTCTCATCTGCAAAAGAAATATAGTTCACAGATAAAAAAGTTAGACTAAACTGGTTGCTAGCAACACAAACAGAACATTTACTTTTTCTCTACATAACACCATTTTCAAGAGTTTTCATTACAGAGTATTTAGAGAATTAATATTTTCTTAAGCCAAGCCAAACCTGGAAGAAGGAAAGCATTTCTTTCTCACAATTAGGATCCTATAGAGCAGGACTGGAGACTTCAAGGGATGATGTTTTACAACATGAGGTGCTCAGACCAGGCACCAAAAAGCCACTTCAGGGCATTTTATTTGCAAAACACAACAGAGGCAAAAATTTCCACGGAACCCAGCGAAAAGAGCGAACTCTTCTCTATTTTGCAGTCTCCCAACCCAGAGACATGGACAGGCTCCCTCTGGATGGCCCCAGCAGAACTTCACTTATCACAGATATGGCTGAATGTGGGAAGGCACCACAGAATTTAATTTCATCTTTGCAGTAATTTCAGTGGAGGAAAACATCATCGCTCAGGTCTGTTATATTTTTATTTTCTTCATTTTTACATGCCAGCAAACCAGTGCAAAAGGGGGAATGATGGATCTTCTGAAATCTATAGGAGTAACAGTAGTAGAACTAAAACTGTCTTATGAACCAGAAAATGCCGAGATTTTGTGTTTTGTTTGGCTTTGGGTTCTGCTTTGCCACTGTTTGATTTTTAAGCACTCCGCATTATCTTATTAGGATGCTAATGTAATATCTTATTAGGATAATAATACTATAAGATAATAATATTCCCTTATTTACTACAGAATAATAAAATACTGGCAGTGGATTACCTGGAACAAATTCTAGTTGAGCCAGTGCTAACATAATCAACAAAAAAACCCCAAACCAACCACCAGCCAAAAAAGGAAAACAAAAACAAACCAGACAACAATGCATACAATGGGGTGCTAAAAAAGGCAAAACTCAATCAAAGCATGTATTTCAGTCAGCAACAAGTTGGAAAAGAAGACACACAGCAGCAAATGCAAGCAATAGCCAGAAATGGAGAGGTAATTTTTCCCTTAAAGCTCAAAATGTCTCCCAGTGTCACATTTCAAACATCAGTTATCAGCATTAAAAAAAAAAAAAAATCGCTATTTTAAAATATGGGCAAAACAAGATCTAAAGAGACACCATGTCTGCAAAGAACCACCAAGAAATCAACCATGTCCAAGGGTGGGTTCTGGTTCTGGTGACTTGGTGAAGTCCTGCCCAGGATGCTGTGATGGAATACCTGACTGAAAATCCACCCTACACAGAGCCCTGTGCACAGAAAGAGTAGTAAAAAGCTTAAATTTATAATTTGAATTTAATTTATATCAATATTTCACTGCCAAAGGGACATTGCTCAGTGAGACAACAGCATGTCTGGAGCTCAGCAGGCCTGACATGTTCACATAGGTTCTTTTTTGACAAGGATAAAGCAAGTACTTACATGGTCTGAGCTCTTCTCAGGCAAGCACGTATCACACATTGCTAAATATAACTTCTCTGAGGTTCTCAGCAGCCTCCTGCACTCTGTGGTCAGCCATAGACCTGCACAACTTGGCCCCAAATAACATCTAGAACTATCCCTGGCTGAGGAAACAGAAAAGACCCACCACTATTTCTGAAACTACAAAGCTGACCACTAAATTTGCTTCCCCTCAGAGTAACATGAGGGGTTTTTCTGGGGATACAAAATGAAACTGCTCCTTTGAGCAAATCCCACGTTGTGCACACAGAACACATGGATATACACTTTTGAAAACTTTTGAAAAGAAGCCATTTCACACGCCAGGACAGCTGGTTTAAACACACGAGCTGCGATCATTTATCCTGAGATGCAAGCTGGAGGAAGTGGTGCTTTCAAGACCTACATAGCTGAACTGGAATGACACTGGCAGCGTGAAAAAGCCCAGGCTGGGAAGCAAAATAGCGTTAGTGACTACCCCAGCCCACACAAACACAGGCCAGAGATGAACCAGAGCAGCAGCACAGCAGACTGCAACAGGACTTCGCTGCCAAAACCCCAAAGTATAAGAACTCATAAAAAAAAAAAAAAAAAAAAGGAGGAGACTTGTCACTGTCCTGAGCCTGACTTGCAAATTGAAGAATATTTCATGTTTTGCAAAACTAGCATCCTGTAGCCAGTAGCCAATACCACTCAGACCAACCTCAGAGCTTGCTGGATTTTTTTGGCTGGCTAACATTTAAACAATGACTAAAATAAATAAAAGTTAAGTAAGGATGCTCAGCACTGTTAGATAATTTGTTTCCCCTTACTCTGAGCCATTGGAAAGTGATGATGGCAATTACAGCAAATGTTGCTTGAAAATAATATCAAGGAACAAGACAAAATAGGTAACTGCTATCCAAATTTCTCTTAACATTAATTATGTCAGAGGACAGTGCAACTTGCAAAAGCAGCATGTTTATTGTCATCATATTTTGCTTTTATCTCCTGGAGTGTAACAATTCAAATATGTTGGAAATTAAAACAAAAATGATGCCATGCTAGCTAAGCATGGAGATGAAATTTCCAAGAAGCTAAAAAGATCTGATAATACTTTCATCGCGTTTGTGTGTTGAAATCTACCTGCAGCACAGCCTTCCACAGCAAGTGAAGAAACTTACATCATTAAGCCTTTAAAAATACATTGGACATACTTAGGTATTCACAACCCAGAAGTGTAACTTCAAAAACGAGTGGAATTCATGCACCATCTGCCAGCCCCCACTTCCAGCAAGCTCAGGTTCCTCAGAGACAGTGAGTGGACTAATCCAAAATGCCAAGCGCCTGCACCAAGAACCTGCACCAAAAACCACAAATCAGTTACTCGGAAAACAAACATAAAGGAGAAAGGGTGTTGAAAAGGTTACTGGAAACTGCACAAAAGCGCAAAATGGACACTGCCTCTCCAAGTTTTCACTCTTATCAGAAAGGTTGTTTCTAACAGACCTGGGCACTTATATTTGGAAGACTTCATAAGGTGCCAAGAGAAAGAACACCAAATGAAGCTGTTTCAGCTTTCTCCACATAAATGTGAGCAGAATCTTATGAGATATATCTTATCAGACATCTTAAGAACCAACTTTCATGTGTGTAGAATCATCTACTGTGTACAGAACTAAGTAGCCCCATCTCACAGCACTCACAATTTCTCTGTCTTAAACCTGAAGTTAGAGGTAGTTACCCCAAAAGATCACAGTCATGAGCACCTGTGTCACGTCTGAATGAGACTCATGCAGCCACTTGCAGGAAACAAGACACATCACCAACTGAATAAACCCTCTGTGGGTCTAGAGATTAGAAAGTGTAAAAGAGATCTCCAGGAAATTAGGCTTCTGTTTTCAGCCAAATAAAGTCTGAGGGATTAACTGATGTCTTACCTACACACAAGTTTCACAGACTAATAATTTACTGTAGTATTCTATAAAAATAACATGAACCGCACCTAAAGCCGTGCAATTGCACAACTGTTTTTAGGGACATTATTCTCTCGCCCCTCCCCCCACATGGTGAGGCAGCTCTCGTCAATGGAGAACAAAACACTTTTGTCATGCTCCTCCCAAGAGGGAAGAGAGCTCTCTGCAGAGCTGCAAGATAACTCACGTCAAAACGAGGAGGAATCATAACTACTACGAAAACAAATACTGTATTTCAAAACCCACTGGGAGGATCCCATTGTGCAAGAGGTCAGGATAGTTAGTGCTCCTCTACTTCAGTTCATTAATTGTAGCTAAGGATAGATTTATTTATAAAAAGGAGATAAGTTCTCTATCATGCCATGATTACTGCCTTTCTTTTCTAAACCAGTACCGTAAGTCTTATACACAAGCTTCCTCTTCCTTTCCACTGGTTCTCAAGTTAAAAAATAGCAACTGAAAAGCGAAATCCAAACAGGATGACCCCTCTCACTTTTCTCCTTGATAAATTAGGAGCAATATTTAAATACAACATTATATTTAAATAAGCTGTAAGTAAAACAAACAATAACACAAATCAACTGTGATGGTTGACTTGTCCAGAAAGCAGCCACTTTCTGGCACAGAAGTTGGGAAGTTGCAGTGTTGGAGAAGTAGATGAAACAATCTCTCCTAGCATAAGAACTTCAGCTCTACAGCTGTAATTTCACTGAAAAAGAAAACACTTCTCAGTTCAAAGGAAGAATTTCTATCTCTACAATTCTTTTTTTCTTCCTCCTCTAATTGGATTCATAGTATTTAAGACCGATTTTGCAAAGGACACTCAGATATGATGATGTCTGGAGAGCTGAAACACAGAATCTCAGCAGTTAAAGAACAGCAGCTCATGCTGTTCTGAACACACAGGGCTCCTTCCACACACTGCTTGTGGTGAAATCAGATGTTGGATGGATTCTGTGCTGCCCCCAGGTCTGGACAGCTCAGCACAAGAAAAATGTGGAGCTGCTGGAGACAATCCAGAGGAGGCCATGGAGCTGCTCCGAGGGCTGGAGTTCCTCTGCTCTGGAGCCAGGCTGGGAGAGCTGGGGGTGTTCACCTGGCGAAGAGAAGGCTCCAGGGAGACCTCAGAGCCCCTTCCAGAGCCTGAAGGGGCTCCAGGAGAGCTGGAGAGGGACTTGGGACCAGGCATGGAGGGACAGAACACAGAGAATGGCTTCCCACTGCCAGAGGGTTAGATGGGATATTGGGAAGGAATTCACCTGTGCGGGTGGTGAGGGGCTGAGATGGAGTTCCCAGAGAAGCTGTGGCTGCCCCATCCCTGGAATTGTCCAAGGCCAGGCTGGACGGGGCTTGGAGCAGCCTGGGATAGTGGAAGGTGTCCCTGCCCGTGGGAGGGGTGGAACTGGATGGGCTTTAAGGTCCCTTCCAACCCAAAGCATTCCATGATTCCATGACTTTAAAGTGAGTCAAATCAAGTAGTGAAAAGCAATGATACACAAAACTCGGGGCAATTTCATCCCCTAGAGTGATGAAACATAACATATTTTGGCCCTACTCAACTTGTAAGAATGTAAGGGGATTTTGGTTTTCTAGCATTAGTATTTTAAGTCATGGCAACATCATGATTTCAGGAAAGGTATCTTGTAACTTCTGTAGAATTACTACATTATGACAAGGTTCCCCGCCGGTCTCTCATCTTGTAGAATACCCAAGCAACAATCCCTCCCACTGCAAAACAAAAAAAAACCCCACGCCAAACAAAAAAAACCCCACAAACAAACAAAGCTCCAAAATAAAACAAAGAAACAAAAACACACAAAAAACCCCAAACAAAAAATAAGACTAATCCAATACTGTTTAATATTAATCATATTCCAGAGCACAAGGGTTTAGAGTTCCATTTTCCATAACATCAACCAGTTTGTAGCTTTGATAGAATCAGCCCTATTTCAGAACAAACGCCTGTTTACAAAGACTTACAATAATATGCCAGTCATGGAAGAGTTTTTGATGTCAAGGACTCCATTATATGTTTGGGTGCAAGTTCAACAACAGCTGCTCCAGATTTAATGAAGGTAGTGCTCAAGGGACCGACATTTCCTGGATTTATTTATGGGAGCTTACAGAAAATGTTCAATATGTACCAAAATATACATTGTTCAGAGACTTTCATGCTTGAGAGTGAAACTCTCAATGTTTGATTCATAATGGCTATTTCACAAGGGCTTACAGGAAACAAAACTGTTTATTTTAATTGCATACAGCAAAAATGTTAGAAAAGAAAGATTTATGTTCTCTAGTGACAGTGAATGTTTTGGGCTAATTTGTCATGGTTACCATGGACAGAAAATAAAGGAATACTATTCAAGCACTACTCCAGTTCAAGCACTACTCCAATTCACAGACAACTTAAAGTATCAGCAAATACTCAGTCCTGTGGGCTCTCTTTTTAATCTTTCATGTTAACACACAGCACCTTTTAAATACAGCATAAACTACCAGTGCAAACTATATTTTACCTTTATTTTTCTTTTCCATTAACACGGCTGTTTGCTCGTATTTCCTGCTAATGGAAAACAAAAAAATAAACCCTTGAATTTATCAGAATTTTGACAGCAATTACACAATATTTAAAAACGACATAGTAGTGGTATCGAATCATGTCAAGGTAGTTTTCCACTCCAGGTCAGGATTTCTATTCTTGGTTGACTGTAATATGACAGTTTCTTTTAAAAAAAACCAACCAAACAAAAATAAAGTGTTTTCCCTTTTCACTTGCATATTATCCAACACAAGAATAAGACAGTGACTGAAGAAACAAATGGAAAATAATGCATCTGCCTACAGTTGTTAAAAGATCGGGGAAATTACTTGCATGAGGAGACTTTTGAGAAAGATGAACACTGAAAAGTTGATTACAGTGTTCCCTAAAAAGAAATCAAAATGAAAATTTAAAAAATTTTGTACATTTTACCTTTTGTTTTCTTTGCAGGTTCCAATACCTTTCAACATCTGTACTGACCAATGCTTTGAAAAGCAGAACCGCTACCCAGAGGTTCACACCTAGTCTGTGAAAATTTTAGGTTTGCACTATTTTTTCTTTCCTTTTCTTGATTTGTGATCACAGTGGTGTCTGGTCACGCACTGCCAGTTGTTATTGTCTTTTGTTACACGGTTTCAGCTATTGGGGTGTTAACTGGCAGGATGACTGAGCAGAAATAAATGTCAGAGTATTACAAATGCATTTTGTCTGGCTGTCGAAATGCTTCATTTTCAGCATCGTAACACCTATCCCAAAACCTTTTTCCTCCCATATTCTGAGCTGCCAACTCTGTCCTCAGCAAAAAGAAAACAGAAGATCTCCCATACACACTCTGCCATCGCAGCAAAGGACAAATTTCAGTACAATTAAATGAGTTTAATTATCTTGTGAAATTAAAACTCCCAGGAACTTATTATCTTTCAGCTGTTTCTCAGGCCTCACAAAGCAATAGAAAACTCAACTATCCTTCTGCCAGTGTGACTTTCATTGTGCCTTTTTTGCTACACATCACCTTCACTGTGAACTACGAGACAGCAAAACTAGAAGTGTGCCTTTCATTTTTCTTTCCAGCATTCCACTGCTTTTCTTCTTCCCTTCAAAACTTAAAGGTTTTTGCCACAATTTCACTCCCACCATTTTTTCACACTTGTTCATCAGTACAGATGAGTGTTTTCTCAGTTGAAAGTAGTTCTTTTAGCGCAGATTACTTGTTTGAAGTATTGTTCAAATTGAATTGTTGCCACTTCACTGTTTTTGAGAAAAATGAACTGAAAACCAGAATTCCATTAAAAACCAAGTGCTGTTCTCAACTTGTTTGTTCTTTTCTAACACTTGCATTAAAAAAGTGACAATACACAAGAGCAAATCCATTTCAAGCTGAAGCTGAACAATCTTTCCAGTTTAGAGTTGACTGACAAATCAGTTATTTACACAATTTCCTTTCCAGAGGCATAGAAATCATGATTATTTAACTTAAAGTTACCTGAACAAGCATCTCCTGAGAGCAGACGGCCCAGGATCCACATGCCTTCAAATTTCCCTCCAGTAACACACAATTGGATTAGACCATCTCAGACTCTGCTGAAAAGGGATATCAACAAAGCACAACATCCACTTCTTCTTGCCTTTGGCAGTGCTAACGAGCACTTCTCCAACTTTTACTCACATTCTCCACAGTTTGGGCTCTAATGTCCTCAACCTCTCTCTCTTTCCTTAAGGATTTGTCCTTTCTCATTCAAACATTTCAAACAGTTGTAATTCAGAAAGAAATGCAAAGGAAGGAGTCAGTAATGGCACTGGAAGAACAAATACTTGTTTGCTTTTTTCACATCAAACTTCAACGACGCATCAAATAAAATCATAAGACAGATTCTTCATTATCCCCAAATCATAATGTCAGGTTAAATTAAAATTTTTGAAAGTAAGTATTAACTTTAATTAACTCTTATCTTTTTTCTATATTGTTTTCTATAATTTTGAGCTTTTAAAATGCGCATTTTTCAGCTCTGTTCCCTAACGTTCACAATGGGGACTGCCAAAACTTTAGTGAAAGCTAAAATTCTTCCTCAGCTAGACAACTCTGGTAGGTAGAGTTCAAATAAACAAATAGTAACAATTAAAAAAAAAAAAAAAGTAAAAATTTATCCGCTTCTCCTTCAAATATTTCTATTATTGTTTAGGTTGGATGTTTCCCATACCAATACTACCTTTTCTTTAAGACACGATCTAAAGGGGTCTAGATACCACAGTTATACACAGGAACTCCACACAAAAAATGTGAAGCATATTTAAAATTATACTTTGATCAACAAATACAGGAAGTAGGCTATAATCTCAACGAAGCTAAGCCATACAATTGGCATTATTTTTTACAATTTCCTCCTTCTCTGTAGCATTTAATTCCACAAGTATTTTCCACACCAAAACTTTGCTGGGGTAGCACAGGATTTAACATCATCCCCTCCAGTCCTTAGAATAGCCTGAACCTATTTTTCATGTATAATAATCCAGTTACCAACACCAGAAAGCTCGTCCTAAGTCCATTAATTGCCTTTCCATCACAATATTGATGGCAGTCAGCAGCTTTAATCCAATTTGTAAATAACATCGGTTAAAAATTTTTAATTAATTTTTCCTTAATATTACTGCTCAGCTTGCATTATTCTCTGCATTTAGTAGGGTTGAATGAAAAGTGAGAGCTATTAACAGCTTTCTTTTTAGTAGCAATTAGCTAATTAATGGGCTTTTATAGGGCTGGCTCCTGTCACCACCCGCTCCAGCGGCGCTGCGGTGACTCAGGGCACCACCAGGCAGCTCCAGCGAATCACTGGATTGGTAAAAGGGGAACTTTTACGATGCAGCTGAGGATTTTCCCTCAGCTTTTTCTACCCCTCCCAGTGGGCCAGCTCCTCCCTGACAAGGCAGAAACACTCTTCTTAGGAATTACCTCCTGACCAGAAGGATTGTGGAAGAAGCCTCAGCCCATTTAAACCCAGACTCCCCATCACTCAGCAGGCATCTGTAGTTTTATTCTGCAGTGCTATCCTTCCATTTGCCTACAGCTGCTGAGACTGTTCTTGAAAGGCTGAGTTGTAAAAGAACTGTTGACCTAAAATTCTAGGTACCTGTCAAAAAACCATCACATTTTCAATCTTAACCAGCATGCTTGAAGTGAGCTCAGAGGATGTACACTTATTGTTAAGCAACATACAACCATGATTTTGATGTTTCTCCTTACAAAAGTTGTGCTTTGTATATCACTTTTTTTTTGGTTGTTGTTTTAAAATTGATGTAAATACACAATACTTCCATTATCCATTCAGAACTAGCAATTGGTTCATATTGGATCTTCTACTTACAGCAGTCAGGTTTCAGGAGTTACACCCCATT
Source organism: Amblyornis subalaris (assembly GCA_018881555.1). Classification (NCBI taxonomy): domain Eukaryota; kingdom Metazoa; phylum Chordata; class Aves; order Passeriformes; family Ptilonorhynchidae; genus Amblyornis; species Amblyornis subalaris. The sequence goes on along the minus strand of JACAXG010000189.1, from coordinate 923,580 downwards.
TCAGCCTCACTGAGGCTCAGAGCACAGTCCTGTCTCTGTGGTTCTTCAGTCAAGCCAAGAAAGAAATAAAATGTAAGTTTATGTGAGCCTTAGTACCACAGTTGAAAGGAACTTCCTTCAAGGAAAGACTGGAATTTTTACTCAATTAGACTGCTAACCTGCAGAGCAATAGCTGGAGGACAAGGTGTTAAAGCAATACCAATCAGGATCAACTACGTCAAGATTTTTAAAACAGCCGCTTTCCCACAGTTCCTAACATTGTGCATTTGTCATACTAGTCAGGAGAGAGAAAACAGTCTGGGCATGGGAGTTGAGACTACTTTCTACTTAATCAGCATCCCAATACTCCTAAATTAACTGCTTGCTTACAGGGAGGGGCTGAAGAGGGCTACCACATCTGGCTACCACTTTACTAGGATCATGGAATATCCTGAGCTGGATGGGACCCACCAGGATCATCAAAGTCCAGCTCCTGGTCCTGCACAGGACACCCCAACAATCCCACCCTGTGCCTGAGAGTGCTGAAGAAACCCCACATCCAACCAGACTGTCAGGTCTGCTGTGTTTTTATTTATAAATAAATAAAGCTGCTGCAGATATGACTGAAGCAGCATTGAAGGTTTTCCTCTTCATTACCCAAGTCGGCAGTAACCAGATCCATGCAAGTGAATGAAAATAGTCTGGATATAGCCAATTTGTAACTAGTCTTGAAAAGTCACATTTAACCTCTTAACTTATGTGGCCTTTTTTGAGGAAGAAAAAGAGAAGTGAACACATGTTCACTTCTCCTTTTGAGAAGTGAACATAATTTTTACTCTATTTAACAAGGTGCCAATAAAAATCATCATGGAATTATATTGATCTAATAATCTTGATTCCAGGATAAAACTCAACTAGTTGAATTCCACAAACCTGAATGTGCTCATCTATGTAATATCTTCCTTAGTAACCAATGGATTGTCTTCGTGACAAACAAATATTTTTACTTTTCAGATTCAGGAGATGGATCAGTTGTCCAAAAATTTGCTAGAGAACTTAAAAATACTGAGGAAATTATTTTAAAGATCAGCACAGAGTACTTCCAAAGCAGTCTACATTAGACCAGTACAGCTATTGCAACCCACCAAGGCGAGTTCTAAACAACGCCTCCAAAAACAAACCAGATACAATAAAAGCAGGGCAAGAGCAGTGATGGCCTGCAACCAGGGCTGAACAGAAGCCCTTCATAACTCAGGAACTTGGTGAAAAGAGCAGTGCTGCAAGCTTTTCCAGCATATTGTCCAGTGGGTGAGTAACCAGCAGGAACCACCCTGTCCTGGACCGGCGCTGCCTCCCCGCCTGCCAGCTCAGGCTTCACATCAGCTCCAAAATCCACTGCTAAGGTACAAAGGCATGGACTCAACACTGAGATTACCTCCTTTTGTTTGCTTGTTTATGAACCTGGGGTGACGTCTGGAGGGAAAAAATTATCAAAAATGAAACATGACACCATTTTCTGTTCGGTTTCTAAGATCATGAGAGCCAACCTCATGCTGTTTGTCTTTAATTATGCAATCATCCTAAATATTCACACAATATTTCTTAGCTGTATTGAAATATAAACTTGTACAGATAAAAAGCAGACTGACTGAGAAATATCAGACATGTTTTACAAATATTTAGTGTTGCTACAACGTAGTGATCACTCTCTTCAGAAGATAATCTTGTTGAATGAACTAACTGCTTGCACACTGCGAATTTAAGGGAGATTGTCTTTTCTTTTCACTTGTTTATTGTCTGGTTGCCACAGCAATACACTGCCTGTTTGTTTTGAACATGACATGGAGAGCACATTTGCTAAAGGCACTATTTTCTCAGCTTTATACTGTATGTGCACTGACGATCTGGGGCCAACGGAGACGCAGGACTTCGAATGCACAAAACCCAAAAGGATCCAAAATGAACTTTGGCCAATCCCGGTTTTAGAGCACCAAAATGTCAAGCTACAGCTGTTCTGCCTTAATGAAGGCATGTACTGCCCAGCTTACCCCAGTCCTTCTCCCCATCTTCCCCGGAGGGAGGCTGATGGCCCCATGTCAGTTTATCTCACTAAATGCATATATCTCACCAAGAGTTTCCTGCTTTGTGTCCTCTTTTTCTCACTTCCCTTTCTGCCTTCCACACAGGCACACACCACTTCAGAAAAAACCATGTCTCACACAATTTTACAACCACACAACTACTCTTATTCATTCACAGAACTGCCACTACCAGAAGTTTACTGGGAGAAAACAATAATTTGCTTTTCCGAGTCTCAAAAAGCATCCACAAAATTTAAGTATCAAGACATAAAACATACCCATTTCATTTCCAATTTCTAAGTTTTGATCTTTGCTCAAATCTCTCCAAGATGGAAAAGCATTGGCAAAAGCCACAAGCCCAAACTCCCCTCAAACCGTTTCAATAGGGCTCCTCAAAAGAAACTTTAAAATATTTCTCTGATTTCGAACAACTCTTTCTGCTGAATTCTAAAGCTGGTCGTGTGTTTTCATTCAACTTGCTTTTATTGGGAAATGAAGAAACAGCCCAGTTTCCTCATGATAACCATTTCCACCACTTGCAGAATGCACTCACACACTCCTATTTGTTGTCGCTTTCTTCACTATTTCCACCACATTTCTTCGCTATCCAGACGATAAGCCTAAAAACAGGTAAATGAGTTAAGAGCCATACCACTGCCCAGCACTTCTGAAAATCCTTGGTTTCCGATACAGCTTCCATTCCTAGATGTTGTTCTGCCTTACCCAATTCACCAGAAAGGGGGAATGAAATGCAGAACTCGCATAGCAGATTCTTGTAAGTTTCAAAGCAATGCAGGAAAAAGACAAAGAGTAACACAAGATACGAAAAATTAATGTTAGAATTCACTGACATTTCACTCTCCGAACACATGAAAACACAGCAGTGATACCTCAGGGACCACAACCTGCAGGGATGTCCCCAGATTTCATGGGCAGACGTACCGGGAGACTTTCTATCTACAGTAGACATGAAATATGTACCACACTTATTTTAGGCTTGCCCAACAGTACAAATGTAAGAACCACAGCCATTACTTATTTCACTGAGTCTCAAATCCTCAGACATATCATGGGAAATAATTAAATTCAGCTATCATGTAAAATATGGGAACCTCTGAAATGCTATGTCAAAAAAAATCTACTGCGATATTCCTCATCCACAGATTTCCTTCACGATCCTTTTTTTTTTTTTCACTTTCAGGTCAGTCTAAGTGATCTTGACATTCTCTTCCTTGGACATGAATAACTAAAGGTGTGTAAACCTTGATCCTATCCTAAGGCACTCTGAGATGCAGAGGGATTGTTTTGTAAAGGAAATTTACCAGCCAGAATTACATTTTCACTCTGTAATCCCTCAGTATTTTAGCAGACTTGCCTATTGCTTCAATTCCAGACTGACTACAGCACAGGCAGCTTCAGATTTCAACACCAAGAAGTGGGATAGGATACCCACTGCATGCTGACAGAACAGTAGCACATTCTCAAGTCTTCCATAACTTCCCAAGGATTTAGCATTAAAACCAGACTTGAGTAAGCCAGAAATCAGTTCAGCCAACTCTTTTTGCTCTCTTGGACACCATTTATTTGAGGAGAATGATAATTTAAATGTGTTCATCTATGTAATATCTTCCCTAGTAACTAATGGATTGTCTTTGTGACACACAAATATTTTTGCTTCTCAGATTCAGAAGAGAAATAATAACGGAACATCTTGGTCTGTTCTGAAGTGACAGCAACTTTTTTCAGCATTATTCAGTAACAGAAACCCAATAAGCCTAATAGGAATATAAGCCTAGCACAATTCAAAGAAAACTTTTTAAAAAAGCATTTCTGCTCATAATTCTATGAGTTGCAGGTTTTTCCCTTATATTAATCTTACCCTGATTATCCTTTGTAAACTCACTTCTTTCTATCTATTCTTTTGTACTTTTACACTCCCACTTAAGCAGGAAAAGCCTCATTTAAATGTGTTTTCTTAAGTAAGAAACAGTGAGATTTTTGATCCTTTAAATGTTTTAACTCTTGCTGATACAGATCTATGTACTTGATTCAACCATCTGTATGGTCTTTATTACCTTTTCTAAAAGCAAGGCAGCATAAATCAAATTAATCAAAGAAGAATCAATCATCCTTTATATCTGTGTATAGGAAATCCACCATAATCTACACATACAGAACACACAGCTAAAGAAAAAAAATCAAAGATACTGGCTTTGTTATAAAAAAAAAAAACGAACCTCAAACCTACATTCCCATTATTAACTCACAGCATTATTAATTCAATCTCTTGCTTCTGTAATATTTTAATAGCTCACTTCAGGGCAGCCATGAAAAATTTTCATAACTTCTGGAGTGATGGGAAGACAGATATGAGGTTAGCTCTGAACTCCAAAAACTCCCATGCAGCAGCCCAGCCTGCTGCCAAAAGACCACAGATGGATGCCATATGAGCAGCTGAGACTGTGATGCTGAAGGGGAGCCATGGAAATTCTTTGCTTGCAATGTACTCGTGTAGTTCCAAGGTGTAACATGCACCAACTCTGTGTTTTAGCAGTTTTAATTTTCAGCTTGATAATCTGATAGCTGTACTGAGCAATAAGCTTCAAGGAAGGAACTCAAAAAAGCAAGATGACAGAAAATTAAAGTGAAAACAATGAAAAAGAGGTGAATGTTATACGCAGACCATGAGAGGCAGAATCACTTTTGAGATTTTTTTTTTTAGCTGATTTTTTTGTGCTAACAGAAGCTGGTGCAAAAATGTAATTAAGTTTTTCTTTACAAATACAGACGCTAATTTTATCACAGTGACTTTTTTTTAAAGGAGAGGAGCAGGCTTTCTAATCTGTTCAGAATGAAGTCTCCAAATTACAAGATATATGTCAATTAAGTCCTTTTGTCTTTTGACAATCAAAACTATCTGCAGAGAGAGCACAGAAAGAGCTTCTCTAACACTGATAAATTGCATATGACTAATCCAGGGGAGTGGGGTGGAAAAGGGGGATGGAAATCTGCCTGGGCTGAGTCACTGTGAAGGCACAGTAAAGAATGGCTGCTGTACAAGTCCAAAGCTATTGAGACATAAATTGGCTGACCTAGTAGCCAGTTTTTAAGGCTTAGCACAAAAATGAGAACCAAGCCCTCCCTTGACATCTTACACTTCCCCTTTCAACAAATGAAACTTCTGAGTTGCGTTGAGACATAATTTTCAACTTATGAGGACGCCACATAGCTGAAATGATCAAAATTTAGAAGCTTCAAACTGAAAAGCTGCTACTTCAGCTGCATTTGATTGTTTGCTTCAACAGGATCCAGCTAATGGACTGAATAATAAATAGTATTTCTGAAACCCAAACGCACTTCTAATTGTGTTTGACAAATAAGTTAAAAGTTCCAGGTTCTTTTTCTTGGCTATCTGTCCTACTGCTGACTTAAGTACTGCACATCATTCTGTCTCACCAGTGTGACCTTCCTCATGTAACACTTGGAATAGGTAAAAAGACAAAAAAGACAGAATTCTTCAGAGAATGTGTACACAAAACCTCCCTAAATATGAGAAGGACAACAGGCAGATAGATCGGTTTTGAAAGTCATCACATGGAGAGCACTATGAAAAACTGATTTAAAAAAAAGCCTCAACATTCTTTAGTGTTATTCCCAGTGGAACTTTCAGCAAAAAGATATTTAATTTGGAGAAGTGTCCAAACAGAAATACCTACAACAGCACTACTATAAAACTATCTAGTGTCTATGCCATTGCCTGCAGCTGCTGCCATCTCTACCAATTACAATATTGCACAAACTGAAATAAAACAATAGTGGCATGTGACCTAAAATGCTCTGAAACAATCAATTGAAGGGTTTATCTACAGAATGTTCTAAAAGCAGTTTCCATGCCCATGGGAAAGACCTGATGGAAACTCAAGATTTTGCCTATCTTCCATAGGTGTCAAGTTGATAATGAATGGAAAATTTAGGACCTGTGAAACAGCTGGGCATCTACTCCAACCAAAAGATAATCCTTGAAAACAAACACTGAAGGAAACCAGATCCTCTCTCTTAAACAACCCTCCTTAGCCCATGGCTATGAATACTCACTTTTCTTCACTGAGGAGAGCAGCTGGGACCTGTAACAGGATGATCTCCCAGCTGAAATGCCCAGCTCCAGGGCAAACCAGAAGTCCATTCACATGTCACTTGGGAAATTATTAATTATTGCAAAATAAAACTCCAGAACACACTATGGGCTCGAATGTGTCTTAGTCACAACTTCAGGTTTTATTGGCACCTTCTTTTCCAAAGTCAAAACAGATGTTCGCTTCTCAAAAGGCAAGTTCCTTCAAAAAAGACCACATAAGTCAATTAACAGGTTACATGTATCTTTTCAAAACTTGTATAAGGTTCCAGTGGAGTTTCTCCACTGTAGAAATACCAGAACATTTCAACTAATAAGGTCATTGCAAATCCAAGCTGTGCTATTGTAAGAGACAGGGTTAGTTTCCAAACTACCAAAAGTCTATAGCTTGGGTGTTAGCAACAGCCAGTCTATGGCATTTGTCAGCCAAAAGCTCTAGGGACAAATACAATCTCCATCTTGTCACCCAGTACTCTGAAAACAACAACTACACAGCACTCGTGATAGGTTCAGGCAACCATCACAGACTGCCACCACATAAACGTTACCTTAACACTATAAATTTACTTTTCTGAATTCTAAGAAACAGAAAAAAAAAATCACTTTCCCACAATCTTCTCTGCATTTCCCACAACATATCTCAATATTTAAAAAACAAGTTTCAAAATGTTTTTTCCTTAGCTGCGACTTTAGCCTTAGAGGAAAATACATATCTCCTTACCAAAATCAATGCATATTGCTACCATCCTGGTTTAAGTCTACAGAGAGCTCAAAATAGTCTGGTAAACCTGGGGTTTCCATCATATAGTAATAAGTTGTATCATTTTATCTCTCAAAGAGTGCAAACAATAAAGACCACTTCATCTTGACTGCCATTTTCCCTTCAAAGCTATTAAAACAATAAGGCACAGAGGTTTTATGTCACCCACCAGACTACTGAAGCATTAACAGTTTTATGGAGAAGCCCATGTGAATTTTTCAACAAATATGACTACATTTCTTTTACCATATGGAACTGTATTTCTTTCCAATGTCATGGTCCGGGTTAGGTTTAAAGTTGTAGCTGAAAGGAAAACACTCCTGCACTGTGGAATAGATGTTATTTTCCTAAAGCATGTGACCTGACATCTAGGGACTTTTTCTAATTTCTTTTTTAATTAAAATAGCTGCCATTTATTGAATGACATCATTTTCCAAGCTCAGGTACATAAAACTACCCATTTTTGTAATTGTCACTGAGCACAATCTGCACAGCCACTTATGTGCCATGAAATACAAGAGTTTCTTTAGGTAAAAGTACCAGAGAACTAAAAACTAATTGACTAAAACCCAAGACTGGCAGATAACTGGTAAATATTTGATTGCACCCAGTTTTGATAAATCAAAGCCAAGTATGTCAGATGTGGTAAATTCAACTCAAAGCAGTAACAGATTTTATTGACCTCTGAATTAGCTGTGCAATCACACAGAGAACCTCCACTACAAAATGGTATCATGAAATATTAACCCATGAAAAACACACAGACAAGTCACTGACTCAGTTTCAAGCTTCTTTTTCAAAAAGGAAACTCTAACACTCCTGAAGGAGCAGTATGATAAACCTTGAGTACACGTCTGGATTGATCCACCATTAGACAGCTGGATTTTGACCAGTTGAAAGCCTTAAAACTGCAATTTAAAAATCAATTTAAAGATCAACTTTAAAATTTAAAAATTTTTTCTAAAAAAATTTGAGTTTAAAAGGGAGAAAGATCCAGGGTGGTTGTCTCACCCAGCTACAGGAATACTGGGATTAACTAGCACAGCTTTATCAAGCACAACAGCACCATCAGAAAAGCTGAAAACATTTCCTCCTGCCTCATTATTGACTTTCATAGGAAAAAGAAACCACAAGCAAACCCACAACAAAATATCGACTTCTCAATATTTGATATGTTGTTAAAACAAAACAGCTTTAATTGCCATTAAAAATTTACAAGAAATTAACAGAAATGGTCTTTAAGGTCCCTACGAACCCTAATCGTTCTATTATTCTATGAAAAAGATAAAATTTAGTCTATAATTATGAATACATATCATAATATGTATGATATATATGTAAATCATACCTATACCATGACTATCATCTCTGAACACACACATTCTCAGAACACTGCCCAGCACACTTCAGTTCCTGGCTCTTACCAAGGGAATTAACACCATCTCAAGCCCATCTGCATTCTCCACGTGTTCTTTTAGTACCCAGCAAAAAGTACCAGCAAAAAGTTAGCAGAGCTTCAACACAATGAAGAAATTGTTCAGAAAAATATGTGGAACAAAAAGCTCACGCTTTTGTAATATGAAGAAAGGAGTACAACAGATGTGAAATGGTTTAGTGGATGTTTCTGTTTAGACAGACCCGGAAAAATGGAGTCTCCTAACAAATAAAAGATAGCAGGCAATTCCTATAGGCTTACAATTCTCCACCATGACTCTTGATTTGTTATTATTACCACAGAGCTCTTTAAACAACTTGGACTCTGAATAATATACACAGAAGTACAAGAGATTATGGATAAAGGTACTAATTCCAGAGATGTGGTACTCTCTGGAAGCTTGTTACCCCGAGTGTGACACGATGGGGTTAGGAAAAATGCACGTGTAATTCTAATTTTGGCATCCTGCTGATTATGTATACTGCTCCTGCTAGCCTCTCCACAAGAGTGGTCTTGATTAAAGACCATTGTTCAGGAAGGGGAGCACATGCATTTACAGATGGCATAAATATGCTGCAGTGACTAAACAACATTTGATGAGCACATGCCGCCCTGGCAGAGCCCCAGAAGAAACCGCTGCACTCGTGTGCTCCAAGTCCTGCCTGACAGACTTGAGATAAACCACACAGCTCGGCCAGGATGGGCACAGGCACCAGCCCCAACCCAAAGGTTTAGAAACAGTTGGTAATAAACGTGTATAAAAAGATGTCACACTCTCAGTTTTAGGTATTAGCTTGTCCAACAGAAGTTAAACCCAAAATTAGTTCAGTATCTGACATCCTTCCTCTTGTGTTTGGGTTTTTGGGTGGGGGAGTGCCCACTTTTTACTAGACCCTGACCAAAAAAATACTATTCTTATTTTCTCCACATTGTATCTGTCAAAATTATTTCCCATAAATCAAGATCCTCAGTGATACTGAATAGCCTCAGTCTTATCCTGTGGCAAATACTGTGTAACTTAACAAGGCCCTGGCATTCTTGCAACAAATATAAATTGGTGCTTCAGAAAAATTGATTAAAAAAAACTCTAAAGGACCACATCCAAAGAGGAAAAATCAAAAGGACTGGTACCCAAACATTCTTTTCAAGCGAAAGAACGCCCTTTTTGCAGTCATGCTGGTTTTATCCCCAGATTACTTCATTAAAATAAGAGCTTTTAAAATATAATTATGTAAGGTAAGTCCTATGAGTTACACCTCACCTTTCACTGGTTAGCACAGCACTTGTATTACCACATGCCCACATAAGGGCCCCGTTAAAACATCTCTTTCACAAATATCATTAGTAACTCACCCATGCTCTGCAAGGATTTTTGAAAACAAAACACCTTAGTTTACAGAATTTTCAAGCTAGCACACACACAAAAGAGCAGGCTGATTATTTCTCTGATCTCTTGAACAGACAACTCACATTTAGTTATTTACAGTCAAAGAAAACATGGGGGTTTGCCCCCCCATCACAGCTAACAAAAGCTTCAGGTGGTCTCAGAAACATAACTATTGTACACAAATTAGCACATATAAAACCAAAATAAATACTACGTATTTTAATGCAATTCTTGTTTAAATTCCTCAATTTCGACCTGTGTCCTAGACAATATCTCATTAGTCCTTAATGAGATGAAAACTACACTGCTCAATGTGTTTCAGCATACAAAGTCAGGAACACTTGGCAAAACCAAAACTGCAGTGGTGAATGGCTGATTTAGAAAATCACTTCAAAGCAGGTCACAAGGCTACACTGTTTTAACTCCTTTACGAGCACAGGGAAGTAAAAGATGATAGTAAGTTCTTCTAGTTTCACTTATTAGCAAACAATATAACAAAACCCAAAAAAATCTCAAAAAACCAATTATCGTCTGTTTCTGGGTTATTTAAAAGAAGACACACTCTTGTGATACATATGGCTGTTCAGTAGCACTTCTGTTTAGCTTAAACAGTATTTTAGATTGCAAATAAAACACTGCTTGTAAAGGCTAGACAAGCTCGCAATGCTCCTTGAACTGTACATCTTCCCCACATCGCCTCAGCCTCAGACCTCTCACCTAGACTAGAACTTTGACTTGCTAATCAATAGCTCAGGTTAATCTCTAAAACATACTAAATTCTTCTCTTTTTTTTTTTTTTTTTTGTTTTTCCCAGCAGTGATTCAGCTCAGAGGAGAAGAATATGGATTCAGGACAGACTGAACGAGTTTGAATCAGGTTTATTCCAAACGAATAGGAAAATTCATCCCTATGATGTTTCTGGGATGGATTAGCTACATAGAACAACAAATTCTCATCCTAGCTAAAATTGAGCAGGTACAAAACACAACTGCAAGGTAACAAGTTCAGTGTGAAGTAATGAAAATAAAATCTATTGTTTTCCAAGATGTAGAGCCATCAACTAAGTAAACAAAGAACTAGAATAAAAAAAACCTGACTGTTTCCAAATTCCACTTTTTGGTAACTGTGGAGCTCCTAAGAGTATTGGCAATGTTCTACTATCACAAATGAGCATTTGCTTACAAATTTATGTTAGCCTAATAACCTACAGGTAGTATTCGCACACTGAGAAGACAACGTGCTTGTATGAACAGAACAAAAAACTGCACCTGAAACTCTTAGAAAAACCCCAAAACTTAGACTTGTCAAGAGAAAAACATGTGCAGAAAGACAGGGATTTGGGTTCCAAAAATATAAACCCCTCCAGCTACACCTTGTACCCAACAAAGCAATTGACATTTAATTTTAAATGAAATGTCAGGCATTATTTGCAGAGACACCTGAGAGGAACACAAAAAAATGTAACCAATCATCTTCTGTGGAAGAGCTTTTTCCTGGAATGATAATCCCCAGAAACTTATTCTTGAAATTGTGTACTGTATCTACTTTTCTGGGAAATGTTTTTTTGCAAGAGAACCACATTCAAGATTCGGATGTAGAAAACCTGCCCACCAAAGAATTTTCCAGAGATACTAATGTATCTTAGAACAATTCTAAATGAATATTTTACTCTCCAATTCCAAATATATGTGCAATTTGGCTTCAAATTTTAAAATTCAAAGACCCTTAGGCTTCGTCCTCATAATGAAAAACACTCATTCCACATCCTGACATGTAAGAAGCAGTAATTAGCATTCTGTCAAATCCTATGGTCAGACACAACAGCTCACAGGGCTTTTAGGGAACCAGCAAGCTTATGGTAGAGCCATTTCACCAAAAAAGAGTTGATCTTGCTCTGCTCACTGGACACAGAAATTAGGGACTTGTCTTCACTGTTCAGAGGAAAGTTCATTTTTATGTCTGGACTACTAATATAACTTCATAAGGTAAGCTGAAAACCAAAGATATGAGTTTAAAATCACTGCAACTTAAGGAAAGAAATCAACAGGTAGTGTAACACCTCCCTCACTGCACATACTGCAGCTCCTTTACTTCTGCATCACATCACACAGCCATACTTCTGTATTTGTCACTGCTTTTAAAATACAGGACATCTCAAATTTGCCCTTTTCTTACATTTCAAGACACTATCTGTAACTGTGGCAGAAACAATATATGTGTTGACATTGCTTCAAGGGTTTAAACATATCCATTCAATATTTTACACTGGTAAAGGTCCTGTTCTAGTGAAGGTAAGAGTTAACAAAATATTATTATCCTGAGCTTGAGAGCTGTCCTGTGCCTTTGCAGGTAGGAAGACGAATGTTTCCTCTGGAGCTGTGAAAGACTTTGTGAAGAGAAACACTGGTGAGATTCTTGTTGGTTTTCATGCTCTTACTGCTGTTCATCCTCACAGAAAATACAGGACTAGGGTCTTGCACTGAAGGTTTAGAGCCCACACACAGTAATCTCTTTTCCAGAGCATCTACTGTCCTCTGTAATTTTTGTTTGGGAAACTAAGACTTGTCAATATGCCATGATTTAAAGATTTTTCCTCCTAAAAGGAAAGCATTTGTACTCCGTTCTGCAAATGCAACTAAGCCTTGATGTCTACACAGGGATTTGAAATGCACAGCAGGTATTCCAAAAAGGGAAAACCTGAAGGAATCGAGAGGAAAGGAGGGGAGACAATAAAATAACACCAGGAGGGGGAAAGGACAACTGACAATTTTTCTTGTACAAATCAAAATCTGTTATTTTATGAACATTTTACGTGTACTTTTGATATATTTCAACTCTCATTGCACTCGGGAAATAAGAATTTACCCTTTACAGCATAATTTACAGTAGGCCTTAAAGCAGTTAAATTACCATTTCTGTTCAGCTGGATAGGTCCAGTGAAACATACAAATCCTGACAGGTTGAAGAGAATATACTCATTGCAGTGTTCGAATCTTTCGTTTTCAACAATACCTCAGTTTTAAAGGTATAAAATACTAGTATTTTAAATTAATTTCTCCAAAGCGCTTCTTTTAAGAAACAGCAATCAAATACATAAGCAATCAAAAAGGTAAGCAAGGAAAATAGTAGAACTTAATTACCTACTTCACCAGGATTTCTGTCAAATATTGTATACCTACTAATATGGTGAGGAATAAGTCTTTCAGATACGGTTTTTTTACTTCAAGGCTACAGAAGGCATCCACTGCATTTCCAGTGTACCTGAGAGACCTAAAGGTACACATGAGGCACGATGGGGAAAATCATATGGCACTTAGAAGTCTGAGATTACAAGATGGCACTTAATGTTTTTATTACATAAGGCACATTAGAAGCCAGCTATTTCTAAAATGGGCTTCCAAGAAACCCATTCAAGAGTCCTCTCTCAAGTCCTGAAGCACATAGAAATAAGTGATATAAGTGATATGGAGTCATTACTTTCACGCTGACCTAAGGATTAATCATTTCATCTTCCCCTCTTCTCAGTTGAGCAGTTTGGGGAATTGCCTGGGAAACAACCTGAACTCTCAGTGACCTCTGCTAACCAAACAACACATCCTCAGTGGTTTGGAGCAGAGTAACTACTCAAACTTTGAACCAAGACAGTTTGGACAGCACAAAGAGCTCTACCAACTCCATTTCTCTCATTCAGCATGCTGTGAAAAGTTTTGGTTAGCTTCTCCAGCTTTCTTTCAACTTTTAGTAAACTTATAATGAACTCACAGGCCTGACCAGGGAAAATCAGCCACAGGAAATGGGAGAGACAAGTAACAGCATCTCTTCCATCATCCTAATTAGCAACAGTACTGCATCTAAGGTCGAATTTGTTAAGCTCTTATCCTCCCTGTTTACAAACTTAAGCAAAAGGCAAGGAAAAAGAAACCCCAGAGCCTGTCACATCACTGTAAAAAAAGAGACTGCCAGCACTCAAATAATTGTTTATCAAAGGCTATTTAGTCTATTTAATTGCCAGCCCTGAAAAAAAAGAGCTTGCCGGATTTCCATTATTTATTATATGTGGAGTGACTCGCCGAAGCACTTGGAAAGATTTACTTCCCAGTGGTCACCTACTTAGATCAAGCGCTAAATCACTGCCTCTGTGGCTGGTGTTTGTTTAGGTGGCAGCAGTTGAGCTGGACCAGCCTCCCAGCCCCTCTCCAAGGGCTCCGTGTGTGTGGCCCGTCCGGGGCTGCAGCTGGAGCCGCACACAATTCCCACTGTGCTCCGCAGACATTGTTATTCCAGGGTCCCTGCGAGCAGCCCCAGACACGGCTCTCACAGGCAGAGCCACCTGTCATAATGGAGATCAATCACAAACACGCCAGAGTTTTCACCAAACGCGCCGGGATTCTCCCCAAACGCGCCGGGATTCTCCCCAAACGCGCCGGGATTCTCAGCAGCACAACTTCTCAGGCTCAGCTGCCCCAGCCTGAGGCACAGCCAGAACCAGTGTTTCTAAAACTCAGACATCATCTTATCTCTTCCCGACCAACATTTCAAAAAGAAAGTAATAAAGTACTAAAACACTTACGGACGGCCCTTAAGTTAGATTATTATTCTTATTCTGATACTTCTAAACATTACACGCAACTAGGACACTACAAAATAAACACATTACACTGTATTTCCTCTAAACCAGACAGGAATTCTTTGTGACTTGGGGAAGTTCTCCATCCATTCAAAAAAAAAAAAAAACAGAAAAAACCCAAACCATTAGCAGTCACTCATTATATAAACCTTACACACACATCACTACTATATATTAATCATTATAAACACTTTTTCAGTGATTTGAAGATTCAGATTTGGTTTCATTCCATTGGAACAGTGCAGAAGTAAGTGTAAGCATGTACTTTTGAACACCTAGACACCAGTTCATGGAAGGAACCTATTTGTTCATTATTCAAACAACAGGTGACTCAAACACCTTGTTAAGTCATCAAATACACTACACTGCCATGGCAGGATAACTGCAATGCATTTTCCATTCCTCTATCCAGTCCCTTTGAAAGTGAGGGACACAATGGGGCTGCCACCCCCTCCTCCAGAAAATACCTGGGCAGTAAAACAAACTTCCATACCAGAAAATATTTCCCAATAATATTCCTATGTTTTCCCTTGCTTAACATCACTCCACTAGTTTTATTTGCACTTCCACAGACCACCCAATACAGTTTTGGCACATGATTATATTTTATGGAAGCAGAGCTTTGGCAAGATGCTCCAAAGAAGGTAAAAATTATTTCAAACACCACAGTTTGGTACAGCCATGAAAACAAAAAACCAGTAGCACGTTTTATCATCCTCAAGGGACTGTTACCAGTCACCGGTTCCACATAGGAGGGAGAACTGTGACAGAGCACAGCTCTGGAAACTACTGCCTGGGATGGCCATAGGTGACTGTTGGTGGTCAGCATCTAGGCAGGTTTCACTAAAAATAATTAAAATAACAAAATTTGTGTATATAAGCATGCATATACTTTTAAGAAAAAGGCATTTTCTAAGACTAAAAAATTTGTTCTTAAGCACCCGTGTATAAATTCAATGAAAACATTTTGCAATAATAGTTACCTACATGAATTGATAAGCATTTTATAGCTCAAAGTATAACACAGAAGATTTTGTAATTTTTTACTAGAAACTGTTCATTATTAAACACTACGCAGAACATTCACTATACAAACACAGCCAGCCAAATCTTCATGCATGCTTTTCTATAATCTCCCCTTTTGTTTTATACCAAGTGATAAAAACATTAGTTTAAGAACAGTAATCTCCTATTTATTCCTGGTGGTTTGATGGAATTTTTTCACCCTGGTCCTGCAAGACTCTTCCCAAGACTGGGAAGTTTTAATTTCTTTATCTAAACAGTTGCTGAAATATGAAAGGAGAAAGAGAAAACATTTGTAACAACTAAATAAAAGACGTAAAGACAAACATCCAGAAAGAAAAACAAGGACTGATAAGAGAGAAGCACCAAATTTAACTTGTGTTTAAAGCTGCAGAGTAGTTCCTCTACGCTTCCTCTGTGGTGAATTTACATTTAGCTGAATATAAGCCCTCTGGATGTAGAGACCAGGAAGATTAATTTCCTAATGTGATGCTGAAAGAGATAGATCACGAATACTTCCACAGAGAATTTGCAAAATGTTTGGAAAATATTCTATTGCACACCTGAAAGCTATTTCTAATATTAAAGTCTATTATTTAATTCTATATAATTGCTTTGGCAACTTTATTTGTAGGCATTACTTTAGTACCAGAGGGAAAAAAAAGGTGCATTTTCAATCAAGAAATACCATATTTTCTAAAAATTCTTTTGACACCCAAAGGTAAAAGCATACATAACAATCAGGGGTCCTTGTATTTTCACTTTCTTTGGCCAGATTATTATTTTCCCAAATTGACAAAATTTGTTTTCATACAAATTAAACTTCTCTTAAGACTTAATTGATGGAAACATGTATTAGGTGAGCCCACATACATGAGGACACTTAATAAAAATATTATATGTATTTAATATATCTTGTATTTAGAATGTATTATGTGTGACACAGACAAGAAAAAAAGGATTCTTAATCTTACTGCTCTCAATTTCTGAGTACAATTTGGTCCTAACTTTGCAACCCTACTGCAAGACAGCACTTCCAACTTCTTTGTGAACAACCAAACAGCTCGTAACGAGTGCCAAGAAGAGGTTTAGAGTCAATATGGCCCTGGGTAAGTTCACAGAAAGACTGATAATGCAGACTGGAAGACTTACATGACCCAGCTTTAGGCTCCTCAAGAGCCAAACTGGACTGAAATTTCCTATACTGCACAAGGAAAAGGGCATGTAAAAAATTACAAAAAATAATTACAAAGCTAAGGAAATTTACCTTAAATTAGCTTCTTCCTCAGCAAGGTTTTAACACCAAACCACAACCTGAAATAACAAGAAGTGTCTACAGATACAGACTATACTGGTTTCTTTCTTGTTTTAAGAGGGTCCTTTCCTTCGCAGCCAAGCAACCAGCATGGAACCACTTTCCCATTTGCAATTCAATGCAACAATTTTATCCTTAGCTTCTGAAATAGCTAAAGTAACAGAAAAGCTACTTTTAGAAGTATGTTTTAGCATTTGAAAATCATCTTGCCTAAACTTTATTTTTTTTCTTTTTTAGGTGAGTAAATACACAGAGTGAGAATGAAGAAAGAAGGCAAACAGAAATGCACAGGAGGCTACAATTTCAAAAGGGCAGCAGCCTTCCCAAACCACAAACTTTCTTTGTAGCATGGCCCATGGCAGAGCTCACAATATTCATTCAATCTGAAATAAGTATCACAAGTCTATCTGATTTTAAAGACCTTAACAAAATACAAAAATGTATTTCATCTCATTGTTCAACCAACTTAAACATTTATCTACTTACAGAGCCATCCTTCAGGTTCCTTTCATAGGAGAAGTGACAAGCCTTGTTTTGCTCATCTCTTGAAATCACAAAGTTGTATTTGCCAGCTGACTCTTCTCCAGCTATCAATGCTTTCCTCAGCTCTTCCACATACTTTTCTCTGTCCATTTCTATGTCAGCAGCCTCCCTAGAAATGTCTGCTTCAGACACTATCAGAAAGAAAAATGTGAGAAATAAATACTCCTACGTGTGTGAACAAGCATACATATTAGCATTATATATACATGTATTATATATTTTAATATACATTTTATTTTTATATATACTTATATGCACATACAGACACACACAGTAGACGACCTTTAAGGTCCCTTCCCACTCAAGACATTCTATGATTCTGTGATTCTATGAAATATTGGGGGACTACTCCTGCCTTGACATACAACAGTGTGCCAATGTGCCGTTTCCACTAAAGGAAATGTAGCAGGAATATTGTGTTTTTCATAAGTATTTTTGTTTTCTGTCCCTTTTTTTCCTGTCTGAAAATGGGTTTTGCTACTCATCCACAATTTTATTTGCCTCAAGTCCCCCAAAACAGTATAGACAGAAATGTGGAATACCTTGCAGCATGAAGGAAAAAAGTAAGTTTGAAATATTCACAAAAGCAGTGTTTGTCTAGAACAGTGATTTCAATAGCAAGAAAAATTTATATAAGCTTTTAATGGAAAAAAAAAGTTACACAAAGAAAGACATTAAAATACCGCAATGGAGAAGTGTGGAGTTTTTTTTCTGTAGTGTCTGTACAGGCTGCATGTTCCTTTATATTATAAAACCAGCACAATTGATCAATTACTAGGGAAATATGAAATTAATAAATCCTTATATATGTAGTTCTTTAACCCATTACCAAGATAATACACTAGATTATGTTGCATATTTGTGTGCTCCTCCTCCCCTCCAACATTTACTTTCTTCCCCGCCCACCCCCACCCCTCCTTAAATAGGACTCCTAACACTTTTCATCATCACACTAAATATACAAAACCCATAAAAGACAACTCCATCAGCAACTCTCACTCTCTCCCTGGTAGGTCTTGCCAAACAAAATAATCCACAGCATGAGAAACCCAAAAGGGATTTCCCACAGCAAGGATACTTTGACCATTGCTTCCCCTTCCTCCAGGTTTTGAATTTGGAATCTAAGCAGCCTCAAACATGATGTAATAACTTTAGAAAGTGACCAAAACCAATATTTTGTTGTATGACAACACAGATCTGTGCAGTAGGAAAGCCTCACATACAGGAACATCAACTCACAATGAAATTATTCAAGCAATTAGAAATCCAATAAGAATTCCTTAAAAATTGATCAGATTTTTCCAGAAGAAACAGGAAAAACTCTCCTTTGGATGAGTGCTCATGCTGAAGTGTTGTAGGTTTCTTTCTTTCCTTTTTAACAGAGTGAGGTCATCCTGCTTTCACTGCCCCTCCATTTTGAGAAATCATTATCAGCCATTCTGCCAGATGCAGGAAATCAACAAAGTGAGAACTGTGTTTATGTATTTTTTCTATACACTCCCAACTATAGCGACATAGCCTTCACTTGGAAAAATAAGGATCATCTTTCTGTGAATTCCAAACCAAGGATTTTGAAGTCACATAAGAAGAACAAGAAGATCTTTTCAACACAAAAATTTGTATTTATCAGTGTTAACACCTTTTTTGTTATTTTCAAAATCCTTAGTTTGATTTTACTAGTGTCACACCAAGAAAGAAAAATCTTTCACTACAGGGAATCAGGATTGGAATTTATGTATTTGGCTTGTGCAGAGACTCCTGATCAATGGTGTGTTTGAAATGTTAAAAGGAATATGGAAGAACAGATTTAATTTATATGTCGACATACATATATTTACCTCAGGTCTATATGAAAGCTTGCCTTGTGTAGGAACTGGGAGAAACAACATCCACTTGGCAGGGAGAAGGAAGGAAGAAAGGAACTACAGGGATACTTCTTACAATTCAGATAAAGAGTCCAGAAAACGGGTTTGCCTACAGTTTGTTGTAAAATATATACCTTTCTCCTCCCTTTGATATATTTTTGCTACTGAGAGAAAGGCGTTTTATCAAGTATTTGACACATTTCTCAAGGAACACGCAAATCTTTCCTTTTTTCAGTGGGCATGAACGAGAGAAGCATGCACATATGCAAAGACCCATCCTCCTACCAAGGTTTCAGAGTGTGAGTAAAAATCCCACAGGCTACTTTTTTCCTACTGATAACTTATTGTACCTTCCTCTCCTTCCCAAAGATTCACCTCAGTACCAAATGCAGCTACCTTTGACTATTAATATTTTATGAAACCTTTTAAAAAACATCTGCAGTTAAATGCTTCATGAACTCTAATTTGCAAATGGAACTTGCATACACATTTGTTCAAGAATCTGGAGAAGACGCCTAAGTGTTACTTCAGTATCACTCCAAGAAATTAATTATATATTCTTGAGAAAAAACAAAACATTGCATATCCATGTGCTAAATGAATAAGTATTTCCTTTGACACACAATCTCTCCAGATTTGAAAGTTTTCTGGTTCTGTCCCAGATCCTGAACCCCACCTCCTCCATCACTGCGTACATACAGCCCATAGAACGGTTTTCACACAAACTCTGGATCAGCTTAGAAAGTGTCTAAAAAGGAGCAACAAATAGCAGTAACAATTTAAAGTAATACATTTTTCTTTCCACTATTACCTGTCCCAGTCCATGCACATTGACAATCACTAAGAATTATACCAAAGCCAGTGCCTAAATCCTTTTTCCATGACACCTGGAGAAAATAGGTTGCTTCTGGATCAGAAACTGGATGAATTCTGTTCAAGGTCTTCTCCATTTTCCCCGACACCTGTTTAAAAGGTAAAATAATCTTGTTATAACCAGTGAGGTGCTTAGCAACTTTACATAACGAGCTTGGGATTGTGTGGGGGGGGAATATACAAATATAAGCATGCTTGTAATTTTATTCTACTTTCCTCCCCAAACTCAGTTTGTCAGAAAACCGGTGATACTTACAAACAGAAAATTCAATTATAATAAGTAAGGTTTAACAGAACAGTGCCAACAATAAATTATATTTGAATAGTCTCAAATTAAGAAGCTGTCAGGAGGCTGGGGGGACAGGAAATTACTACACACAAGCACTTCCCCATGGCTCTGTTTTGAACTTACTGTCTGCTATCACCCAATGTACAGCACATTTAACATAACTCAAAATAATCAATATTCATCTGGAAGACTGCCACGTGGAAGCTGCTACTAAGCTTCACAGCAAAGCAGAGTGTGTAGCAAATGCCAGCAACCCAAAGAAAATATTTTAAGCACTGGATGCTGCAGAGAACAAAATATATGTTACAGTGAATTTTTTTTCTCTATAGCAAAGAAACTTGGCAACCTGTGCTTGACCTAAGACCTTCTCAAGAATCCCATGTATTTATACATAGCCTAAGTGAAGTGACTGAAAAAAGGCTACATGTTCACTCAGAGACTAAAAATAGCCTCTAAAAGGAGAAAAAACCCAGCTGAGGCATTTAGGCTACATGCTGTGAGTACAATGATGCTTGGGCAGGTATTCAGTGCTCTATCGCGATTTCCATCTAAAGTGCAGCAGTAAATAATGATCAGGATCCAGTTCAGGCCCTGAGGGGACTCTGTTATCCAAGCAGCAGCAGAAGGAAGCTCTTTGCTCATGGACATTGAGAGCCAAATCTAGACAGAGATTTAACTACCTCTGGCTTCCCCAGAAGTTGGCATTTTCAGGTTAGGAGGAACAGTTTTAGCTGCAGTTCACTGAACTGTGCCTGACCTTTGCTCAACTCTGCACCCAACAGCATTTCAAAATGTCCCTCCCTTGTCCAGACAAGTGCACAGCATCCAAAACCAGCAAAATATATGAATTTAAGTGTTCGTTTTCAAGCATAAAGCTTTACTATTTACATTTATAAACCATCTCTGGCTTTTACTATTACAGATGTCATACTCCACCTTTCTATTCCCTTAAAACGCACTAGAAACTAAAAAGTTACTCAAAAATATATTGAGAAACTAGCTCAAGTCCAAAAAAAAGTTTTCTATTTCCATCACTAAGCTGGCCATTTCAGAAAATCTACAGCATGTCTGTGCACCTGTAAGCAAGAACAAAGAAATTAAATATTTGGGGGTGGACAGCTGGAACAATGCCTTTGCAATTAGTGATTCCAGAAATAAAGGCATTTTAAAGATTTATAGGGCACTAACTGCCTGGACATGGGTCAGTAAAGAGCACAGGGCAGGAAACACAAGCAATGCATGCTCAAGCACACAGGCATGCATTCTCCTTTGCCTGCCAGATTCCCTTCTGCTTTTTGCTAATTATGGAAAAATACAGTCTCTTGTGAGGTAATTTCATACAAGTCCTTCTCTGAAAGACAATGTTTTTAAACAGATTTCACTTAAAGACTATAAAACAGTAGCAGACAACCCTGACAGCACACAGGGTACTGATGCATATACATGTAAATCAATAGGAAGGTTTTGCTTGTTTTATGTGATTTTTATCACAAAGTAGAGCAGCATTCAGTGAAAAACACCTGCACTAGAAGCTTTCTTGTTAACCCAGACTGTTTATAACAGGAAAAAAAAGCAAGAGAGTTAGATTTTCCATTTATATGATGATAAAGGGAATGAAGTTTTAGTCAGTCATCAGTCAGAAGCGAGGTGAGGAGTACCATAGGAAAGAAACATACTTATTTACTTATTTAAAGATGCACTAACAAGGTCTCTGTGGCCTGAGACTAAATTCCATTCGATACAGTGACACTGGTTTCCCATGTACACATCAGTATTTCACTGGAGTGATGTGGCAGAGCTGAAAATGAAGGTTGTGTTTAGAAAACACTCTCTGTACACCTGTGCCAAACACAACCCTGACAGAAACACACTGAGGAGACGACGCAGAAGAACGTCCTGTACCACAAAACAAATGCAAAACACACCTTTCCTGCTTTTCCACATATTATTGTGCATCTCTGAAAAACACATTTTCCACGAGAGCATTAAATGAAGATACTTCATCTCCTCCATTGTGCTCACCGACCTTTTGAGAGGAGTATATTACTTATTACTCCATGTTTAGAAGCTGTCTCACTAAGCACAGCTCGACATCTCCAAGCACTCAAACTGTTCCAACCCATCAGCAAAAGCTTAAGGACTCCTGGCTGTATAAAAAGCTATTACAGACTTCTCTTCAAGAGGAGGAACAAGCCTCCTTCATGAAAATTAGTCTGACCTGCACAGCACATAAAAGCATCACTGCAAACAATAATATTGTACCTTACTGCTTTCTTTTTAGTAAACAAAACAATTACAACAACAACAACAAAAATAAAAATACGAATCCCTTTTATGTCCTGAAAACATAGCTCTGTCACAGAGTTTAGTGTAGTAAATGGATAAACTGTACACATTTCAAGCCCAAATACAGAAAAAAATAGCAAAGGAGCTAGGTAATTATTTAGCAACTAGCAATTACCACTAAAGAAACAAAAAAATACAGGCACTAAGTCAGAGCATATTTTTTATTAATTTACTATTAGGTGACTGCATGCATTTCATTCACTCTGAAGGCAGATTTTAAGAACAGATGTACAGCACGGTATTTCCAAAACAAGATGTATTGCTCTGTACTTCAAGAGCTGAAATAAAGCACTCTCCTCATAACTAACCTACCCCAATCCACCCACCTGCTCACTAAACTCATCACCCCACCAGCTTCCAGTGTGCCAGGCTTATGTGACCCTTCACAGATCAAATACTTCCACCAAGTCAAAATTTCATTATGAAAGAAAGCCACAAATACAAAGGAGAGGTGAAAGCTTAAGTTATTTTCACATTCACATCTTTGAGGTGGAAAGGTATGAACTGTATTAATGTTCAAAGTGGTTAAAACTTTGAACTTAAATTTTCGGACTCTCACTATTTAACAGGCCAGCTGCTGGTGAAGCTTGTTAAAAAAAAAAGTTAAATCATTGCATAAAAGCAGACTGTATTTTATTGCTACCCAACAAACTGAATTACTGTATTCAGGGTCTCATTATGGAAGCCTAAAAAGCCCCTCTGAGTCCATCAGGCCAGAGGAGCACCTTCAAGTGCCGTTCAACATTCAGCCTCCATGGGCTCTTCCCATTCACCACCTCCATAAGACAAGGGCAGTTGGTTCTTTCCTCCTTCCCCCACCTATGACAAAGCAAAGCTGCAGAGAAGCTGCTGGATTGGGGCCATAGGAAGGCAGTGTTTTATCCCTGGGGTGCACAAGGGGTCACACACTCCCCAGCACCTCTCCATGCCATGGCCAGGGACCCGGGACCAGTCTGCAGGTGGGCACAGCGAGTCCCACCCCTAATCTGTAAATCAGAGGCTTTATTGAGCCCTTTGAACAGTCGAGGATTGAGCTGTTTATCTTTAGCACTTTGTCCCGTTGGTCCTTGGCTCCTATGATCCACATTAGGCAATGTTTCTTTCGGGGGAGGAATCAGCTGTTGGCTGGTGCCTCTGCCCTCCGAACAAACACCGCACACAGGGGCTTCTGAATGAACAAGACACTCTTAAAATGGGTCTACAAAGAATTTTATATGTTGTTTTGGATAGCACTAGGCATAGACCAAAAGCCAAATCTTTCAGGCTGCTCCAACACAGCATCATTGATAATATTTTGAACTTCAGCACTTTATTTTTTTTTTCCTCCACGCAGACTAATGGCTTTTTCTTTTTTTTTTTTCCCAAATTGCTTGGGCTGCAGGTGTTCCAAACCTCAGCAGCTATGCATGGAAGGCTACTTACAGACCAGAAAGAGCTACTATGCCTTTGAAATGGAGCAATTAACTTAAGTGCTTTCTTGTTGAGAAAAATGGGAGCTATCTACAGGGAGTTCATAATAGAAGACCACACACTGCTATTGAAGTCCATAGTTTGATTCCTTCTGACACCGGTCGAACTACAGATCGTAACCTAATAATCAGAAGAAAGTTAATTGTTAACTTATAATCAGAGAACAGGTACTATTCAGGAGATGCTACACGTACTCATAAGTGGATAATTGGAAATTTAAACCAGGCAAGAAAACCCAAGATTGCTTTTAAAGATTAAAACTAGCTATTACCACATTTTCTAACAGAAGGAAATAAGATAATGCCTATATTTATGCATATTTCCAGTAATATATTTCATACAAATTGATATTCTCTTGTGTTAATTTAAAATTCCATTAACTCCAATACTTCAAGAGTAAGAACATTAAAATATCTGACAAAAACTTCAACTCTGACTCCATTAATCTTAGAACTACTACTGATCCAACAGGGACTTCCTCTTCTTTCATTCGTTTTAGGAGGAACATGATTGGGACAACAAACATGAAGAAAAGCAATATAACATCTTTCCTGTCCTATCTCACAACAAGCCTCCCACTCCTTTGGCCACAATACTTGTTTGACATTGAAGAAAGATTCAATAATAACATTCATCTGTAACTTAAAGATAAATCTGAAAGCCAAAGAAGAGAAAAAAATAGAAAGAGCTTTTTATTCCTAATGCAATTTAGGGGGCTAAGACATTTTTATTTTACACGCATCCTAAATCATATTTAGATGCTCTTTTGTTTAACTTTGCTCTATATTAAAAGCACAAGGGTTACAATTTTGTCAATAATTCAACTTTGTGTTGCAGATAAAAGAAATGATCCAAAAATTGGCACTGGATATGAAGAAGCGACTGAATGATTTTATAGCTTTGTGCAGAGGGGTAAGTGGGCCATTTTAAAAATCCAGTCCTACATGACAGCATTTGATCAGGAGATCGTGGACCCAACTGCAGAATCAAGGCTCACATGGCTCACATTTGCACTGCTCCCTTCCCACTGTGTCGTGGCAGCCACAAAAGGATTGGAAACATGCACATACTTTTTGTGCAATTGTCCCAAAAAACCCTCAAAAACCAGATCCAAAACAAAAAACCAAAACCAAATTAGTCCTGAGCTTGTCAGGCTCCATGGGACAATAGGACATGGAAGATTTGCCCCAAGAGATCTGGAATCCACGATAAGGAACAACCGTTGTCAGGCTTATTTACTACAGTCACCAGCTGAAAAATGAGGAGAAACAGAAGGAAGCAGACAGTCAACAACCTTTATAGTAGGAATCTTACTAACAAGCCTTGATCTTAATTGTAGCCTGGAGGCAAAGCCCACCCTGGCGTCTTTCATCCCCTTGAAGTCTCAGGCCTAACCCACTACCCACTGCAGGCATCCAGCCTTGCCAAGCTCACTTAGAACCATCTACATTAAACTATAATAAGGTTAAAAAAAAGGCCCTCAATGTATTAAAATAAACACCAAAGCGGGCAATTATACTAGTATATACTAGCAAGTAAGGGAGTATCCAGACAGATTTATAAAAGGGACAAACCCTTCCTTCTCACCCTTTTTGCACCAATTCTTCCCAACAACAGTTTGGTGTTAGTGCACACTGTCAAATCCTCACGTTCCAAAATGCATAGATAAGCCAGGATAGAATAACTGAATGTTGCAAACCTGCAAAAAAAAAAAATAAAAATAAGTCATGCAATGACATGTTTCCTGATGAAAAAGTTAATTTTAGTAGCGAGGTTACTAGAAAGTGTGTATAGAAGGGAGCAAAGATCAAAGGCAACAACCAGCCCAGCTTCCAGAGGATAGATCTGGGATGAAAAGTCAGCAGGCGTGTCTCAGAGATCCAGACTCCCTTTCTTTGCTGCTGCAGGAAGATGCAAGTCTCAACAAATACTTTATAACTCTAATTTGGCAGTAGGACACCCTGGCTTTCCAAGGTCCTCCCAAAGTGAGTGGTGCCTTCCCTTCAAACCACAGGATATTTATTAAGAAATATAATTCACTTCCTTCTTAACAATTAAAAAAAAAAATCCTAAATATATATAGTTTTTCCCATAATCTCTCTGAAAAGACAGCATTGAAAATGTTTTGTGTTTTGCAGATAAAAACCAGAAAAAAGGAAGTTGTGCCAGATAGAACCTTTCAGCCCAACATATACAATCAGTAAGAACAACGATTTGGGAACTCCAAGTGTCTTAGTCATATTGTTAAAAGCATCTCTGCAGTTTTCAGAAACACAGTATCATCTATTTGAGGATGGTAAAGTTGAGGAATTTTTTTTTTTTGGAGGGGGAAGCAGCAGCATGTTTTAATCACCGTCTGTCCATCCAGAAATACCCCGATACATATGTCTTTTTGATGTATATTTGGATAACACAGTAGTCTGGTTGAGGTATCATCTGTTTTCCAAAACACTGCCTTCTTTAGGATTAAATATTATCAGGATATTCAACACAAATCTGTCCTGCAGATTTCCTTTGTTTTCTACTTTTTAGTCCCCGCACAGATCTATTTATTACAATCCC
Organism: Amblyornis subalaris; assembly: GCA_018881555.1. Taxonomy (NCBI): domain Eukaryota; kingdom Metazoa; phylum Chordata; class Aves; order Passeriformes; family Ptilonorhynchidae; genus Amblyornis; species Amblyornis subalaris. The sequence continues at coordinate 896,893 of JACAXG010000189.1, read as the reverse complement.
ACTCGGTGGATGTGTTTCTCTAGATTTTAAGTTAACATCACTGAGCAAAACGGATTTTACTAAAGTCTACCTTTTTTTTTTTAAATTTTAAAGTCGAATAAATTCAGTGCTGTTGAATCCACAATAGATCCACTGGCAAGAGCACCAAGTCTGAAACTAAGATAAATGAAACAAAGAAATCCGTGTCAGGTAGATATGGATGGATGTAATTCTGTACATACGATTTTCTGAAGAGCTTTGAAAAATTGAGCCCAGCAACCTGGAAAAACAAGTTTCACCAAATGCAGCCACTTCAGTGGGACAAGGGCAGGTATAAATATGAAGGCTTCTCTCCTCCCACCTCTACACCCAAGACTTTTCAAAGAGATGGATTATTTTAATTTCCCGTCCCTGTCAAATTAATAATAAAAAATAGGCCTAGGCTCCAAATTGCTTTATCTTACTAAACAGTTTCCTCAGGCATTTTCTTTGAAGAAAATTCCTGCATTACCCAGTTTTCACTTAAAAAAAGTTTTATTATGTTTTTCTTTCCATCTGCTATTTATCTATTAGAAAAGGCAACATTAAACTCCCTGAAAACAAAGAGCTCACAAGACCTAAATTTATTAATTTAAAAATTGTAATTCATTTTGCTTCGCCTGACCCCCACGGAGAAATAATTCACAAGACATTTGCAACGAGCTGAGATATTCACTTTCAATGCACTTAAATTTCAACTTTGCAGCTCTTTACTCAGCTTTGTTTATAGATAATAAATAAGGACACAGTTCCACCAAAAATTCAGTGGCCACTCACTCTACACCCTCATCTAGCACTTGTGAATCTACTGGTTTGTGCTCAATCAGCAGCACATCTACAAACTACATTTACAAAGGCAAAAGGACACAAAGAGCTTCACAGGATTCACTTGTACTTCTTACATCACAAGTCCTGTACATAAAAAAAATATAAAGCCTCTCAAGACTCATCAGCTCTCTGCTTTTCTAAGCAACTTTCATGAGTCTTTCACTCTTTCATTAGATTTTTTTTTTTTTGGTTCTTACTACAGAGTAGGGAAAAATAAGCCAAAACAACAAAACTCTACTCAAAAATTTAACCCTTACCCAAGACACTTGATGCCAAGCAGGGGGTCTACTCCAGGAAAACAGCTTTTCAATATTAGTGTTCCCTTACAGCTCCTAAAGAATGCTTGCACTGGAGTGAAAAGAAATCTGCAGGCTAAGATGCGGACACAGCAGGGGCACACCAGTGGAAAAATGCCACTAGGACTTGAGCTGAGAGGGCAATTAAGCACTCATTAGTAAAATACAGCACAAAAGTGCTTTGACACTGCACCAGTTAGACACAGTTTTGAGATGTTAAAATGCAAATTATTACACAGCAGAGATGTGAAGCACCAGAGAGGTCTCTGAGTGCTGTGTTAAGGATGGAAGTCGCTGCTTTCCCAGATAAGTTAAATCAGTTCTTACAGAATGATGGCATAAAAATGGGGAGGGGGACAGAAATGGAAACAGCACAGAAGGGATCAATATTTTAAGAACAAGTCTCAGTTTATGTTAGGGGGCATTTCACCTTTGGGTTGCTGGGCTTGCTGGTTCCCAACTGCAGCTGCACATCCCTACCTGGAATGTGAGCAAACACAATGGCCCTGAAACAAGGCAGGTACCTGAGCATAAGAAAACCAGCCCTTTGTGCACAGGAGTCACTTCTCCACAGCTCAACAACCTGTTTCAGTGAAGGTTTAGATAAAGTACCTACCACAGCATTTTGCCCTCTTCAAGTGTTACAAATAGCCTTATTTGTTTTGCACCATCAAAGTACCAAACTGAAAACATGAATCTCAAATTAACACCATACACTAAAAAATTCCTCCTCTACCTCTTTACTTCAAGCTAAGAAAATATGTATTACTAGGATAGTCAAGGTTAATAAAACAAATCCCTGAAACAGACAAGACTAAAAGAATTACAAAATATAAAGCATACTTTTCATCTATATAGTTCTCTGACCAGAAGAAGAAAAAGGGAAAAAAACACCTTCTCTCTAATACTCCCTTCAGAAGATTACAAAACATAAGTCAAGCAGGTCTATTACCAAGACACACAAGAATGCTTCAGCTAGTTCTTTGCCTCTTGTTTCCTAAAACAATTATCCTCCATGTCAGCTTTCACTGAAATTAACATTTCTGCCCCATTTCCTGATCTATGGCTGCTGCGTGCTGAACTCTGAAAATTAACATTGAGTTTCTCAGCTGGAGTAATTTAATACAAGCCTCCACAACAGAGTTTGATGCTTCCCTCCTTGGCTCGGCCAGCAAAATCACTCCCCAGGTTTTTGTGAGGTTTCACTCCAAGCCTGACACAGCTGAAGACGTTTGGAAAGCCCCAGGCTCCCTCTTTCCTGTCCAGCTACTGTGCTGAAAAGGGTGGCCTCTAAGACCCCTTTGTAGACCTGTAAACAAACAATCCCTTTCATAATCATTTGAATCATTTAAAAAAAAAAACAAATGCAGCCTGTGATAGGATATATAGCCTCACTCTTCCTCTGGTTGCACTAATTTTTCTGTCCCAAGATAGCAAACAATTTGGCTGACGTCTAGATCAAGGGCACAAAAGTTCTCAGTCTCTGCACTCTTAAAAATCACATCAGATCAGTCTCCCTTTTTTACTATTTATTTCACAATCTGTGCTCTATCTGTCTGCTCTGCTGGAGGGCAGTCCTTCCCAGAAAAGCCACCTAATACTCAGCAGAGCACAGGCAGACATATTACAGTGCTTTACAAAGCTTTGTAAATTCAGACAATTTAATCAAAAAATATTTTATGAACACTGGTACACACCTTAGGAGACAGTAACACCACAGGCCTTGCTCAGGCACACACTAATGATTTTCTTTTTTCCAATTTGGAACTTTTCCTGTAAGGCATGTTCTTTGTCTTAGGTTAGCAAACAACAGCAACTTGTTTAGTAACTATTTCCTAAATTCTGCCTTGGCTTGTGCCAACATGGCACCATACATAATTCAGTGAGTCTTTTGCACCTTGACATATCTTGGACAGCAGTCCTTGCCATTACATTATCTGATACTACATTCTATTAATAATCTTCACATTCACAGGAGCTTTTTGCTACCTTTCCTTTTTTTCCATCTCATAGATAGAGACAAAGGAGGTGGGGAAGACCAATATCCACAAAGACATCCTGATTACAAAGAGCAGGAGATGAAGGCCACTGTTTCCTAACGCAGGAAAGGGACACAGCTCAAGTCAGGGATGCAAGTAGAGAAAACACTCATTTTGGTGTGAATGAAAAAAAAAAAAATCATTTCAAGAACCATTTAATGGTATTTTAGAACAGCTGTCTAAATTGGATTCTTGGCTTTTCAGGGATGCCAGTTCAGAATTTATGCACATGATTTTATGTCTTCCCCACAATATCAGCAAGAGCTACATTACATTTTTGCCAAATATAACACTGAAGAAATCACAGCTGCATCCTACTAACCTTGAAGAATCAGATAATGGGTTTGAGTCCTTGAAAATCTCACCCTCTACTCAGGGTGGTTCCACTCACTCAAGGACATGTGTTGCTTTTTCATCTGGGGCTCCTGAGCTCTAACATAACCCCTGAAAAACATTCTCCACCTCCTGCTAAGCCGTAGGTGACAAGAGTAAGGGATTAAAATTTCTCATCTTCAAGTGGCACTGCAAGATAACGAGGACATCAGAAACAGGCATTGAGACAAAACAGCAAGTGACACTGCAAGGCCCATGGCACACCCATGAGCACATAACACGAATATTTACTGTATTGCTTTAACGAAGTCAACATGCAGCACAGAAAACCATCTTATCCATACCAAAATGAGATGGGTTTTGATCAAAACAGACCACTGTAAGAGATCCAGTGTTCCTGCACACCAGCAGCAGGGATTGTCTGTGTCCAGGAGAGGGACTGAGGTTACCCGTGTCAGGCTCAGCATCACTATTCCTACAGCAAGGCCATCACACCTTGGGGGTTTTAAACAAGCTGGAGTGCCTTGCTAAGTGGTGCAGTAACCTTTGCATCAGCCCACCAGTTGCATACACCTATCCACACAAAATCTACCACAAAAAAGCAGGAATGTTAAGGTGCAGGAATTCCCACTGCTGTAGGAACACTCCTCACCACACATCATCTGACCCAGTAAGTTCCTGTAAAATGTATGCTTAAAATATCAGGCTGAAGCACCCCTGATGTGAAGACTGAGGTCCATTCTTGCTCAGAACAGCTGCACACTCCAAGTATTTTACATCTACTGTGGCGCATCCTACTATAGTGGAATATCCTGTGTGCTTTTGGCAGGTAACAGGGGGAGACAGGGAGAAAAAGGAGCTATACCTAAATGCAGAGTTTGTTTTTCTTCTCAAAACAATGTTAGCAAACAAAACACCACACTCTAATTACCCCTGTCAGCACACAGAACACCACCTGCCCACGACATGTTTGCCTGCAAAATGCACATCCCTCGTGCTCCACCACCTCCTCATTCCAGGGGGAGAGCACAACAAATTTGTAGCTGCAGCACAAATGCAAATCAGTTTTTAAGCATTCATGCCTGTGTTTGAAGACACTGGGAACAACAGATGTGGGCACCACGTAGAAGCCAAAGAAGAGCAGTATCAGCTCTTTGCCAATCACTCAAACCAGCGTTTCTCAAAAAAAACTCCAACTGATTCTATTTATAGTTTATTTGCAAATGCTTCTTCCACCTCATGCGCACACATGGATGTGTTAGGCACAGCAACTTGTTTATACAAATGTACCTGTCACGTCAGTCACCCACCTGTGATATTTTTAAAACCATTTCCTCCAACTTCTCATGAAAGATAAGACACACAGGAGAAGCTAAATACCAAGCCTTCCACATGCAGTTGTCATTGTTTTGTGATACTTCTTCCTGCATCTGGAAACAACCTAGAAGTTTGATCTTTTTTTACCTTTCATTATACACACAAATTCCTTGGTATGCTCTACTACTCAGCTGAACAGTATGTAATCCTTTCACCACTAAAATATTTCCTAATACCAGGAAACACAGCCAAGACCATGAAGCCTCCTCTTAAATAACCAAACAGCAACAAAAAACCACCCTTCATCATATGTTTTTACCTGAATATTTGAATATTGCTATATAAATCAATACAGTTGTTTAAACTCCTGATTTATTCTGAGATTTCACCAGACAAGAGTTGATACCTAACCCATTCCTGCAGACAACACCGACCAAGCTGTCCTAGACATTTGTAGCTGGTTTTCCATGGCAAGATATTAATAGGAAAAAAAATACCAAGGAAACTGGAACAACACCATCTGAAAGCTGATATTTCAGTCAACGTCCCATGTCTATCACAGCTGCATCCCAAAAGACACTGCCAGGCAAGGTGCATGAATCTTTTAAATTATGCCACCAAGGCTCCCACAAAATCTCTAACAACCAAATGGTATTTCTCCCACAACAGCAAATTATCCAGCTGAAGTCATTTTAATACAGCATGTAAAGAACAAAAATTCTTCTTTGAATACCCGAGACTGTTGGAAACTCCGCTTGAAAATTAAATGTGTGAGGTAAATAGAGCATTTTTTGCGAAAATCTGCAATGGGTTTCAGGTGGGAGCTGGCTGGAAACCACCAAAGTAGAAGAAACTTAAAAAATATATCATAAAGGGCATGTTTGCAAACAAAACTACACTAGAGGAAGCTAGATGACCACCTGAAAGCAGGCTTGGCCATGGTATGATCAAGAACTGACAGCTGGAGTCTCCTCAGACATTACAGAATATGTTTTAATTTAAGTAACTAATTCACACTGAGCATCCAAAAGTGAGTCCAAAAAGCCAAAACAACACAGTTTTCTCTTTCCATCTCAGAGATACATAAAAGTATTACTGTCTTTAAAGTCTAGGGTCATGTTGACCATCAGAGGTTGTACTGTTCAGTGGTTATACTGACAATTTGTCTTTACAAATGTACCTTAATGTGACATCATTCAAACCCTTTAGCATGAGGTTATCCCAGATGAAAAGGCCATTTTTAGAACTATCTTTAAGCATTTAATTTTTTTTAACCCAAAACCTTGACATGATGAAATGAAATTGATCCAGTGAATGTAATTCAGTAACAGGAGTAAGAAGTACGAACATGAAAATGAGCACGCAGCAAGATGCTGCTTATCTGTTAGATAAATGGATAAATCTGCAAATCGATGGACCTTGATAGTTACTACACTTAAACAATCTAGAGAAAAATCAGAACAAATCCAAAACCAACACAATGCCCTGAAATCCTCAAGACAGAAACACCAGCTATACAAGAGAACCCACCTCGAATTCTACATCTGCTTATGCTGAAAACATCCTGAAACTGTAAACTGTAGTGAACAAATCTACTGCTGCAAATGAAGTTGCTCTGTAGAAGACATAAACATCATTTTAAGTGGCTTGTATAGGTCTCAAAGTCCTCTGCTTTAGTACAACACTGCCTCAATTCCATGGGACAAACACGTTTTATACATGTACACCGACCCTCATCCTCCCACAGCAGCTGCAGGACGTGTATCAGACGTTACCCCACAATGTTACCCTTAACTGTCATTTTAGGGTGAAAAAATGTTTCCCCTCACCAAGGGAAATAAGCAAAAACCGTCCCACATTCGGAAGACACGAGAGAATTTGGTGCTGAAACACAGAGAACGACAGAGACCTCAAAGCCAGGCCATCCCCTAGGGACAGGGGGATGCTTTTAAAAACACATTTATAAGGAGGAACAGGTTCTGCGGCCAGGCTCTTTATCACAAACTCATCACTGTGAAGCTCTTCCACAGAACTCAGAGCTCACCTTACTCAATTGTCACAGTATCAAAGGCAATTCCTTAAAAAAAAAGTCAAGTCTCCTGCGCGACAAAGAAGTTGAAAATTCTTGGCCAGGTGCAATTACAGAAAAAGATGATGAAAGGCTCTTCAGGGAGAAAACACAGCACAGGAGCCAAAATACAAGAGACCAGACCAGACTTCCCGAGGGGAAGACAGGCTGGATCCTCCCTACAGAAGAGGGACCTAATTAAGAAATAGCCTCATTAAGGCGCTCTTTATGTAATTAGGGCCTCATAGCAAGGGGCTCACGCTCGCAAGGACCGGAAGGCGAGGCGACACCCCCACACCTCTCAGCCGCCCTCTGGGAGCCGAGTAACTACAAACAACCGAAAAAACAACCCAAAGCACTGCAAAAAAACCCAACTTTTTTGGGTTTCACAGCAGACACGTGGCCACGACGTGGCCGGGGCCGCGCCCCACCGCCCGGTGCAGGGTCAGTGAGGGGCCGACACCGGTTATGCCCACACCGGGCAGCGGCGGGGCCCCCCCTCCCGCTTCCCTCAGTCCCGCCCGTCCCGGCGCGCGGGGCGGGACGCCAGACCTACCTCGCCAGCCGCCACTTCCGCCTGCGCCGCGCCGGCCAATGAGCGCCGCGTCCGCCCGCCAGCCCCGCCCCCCGCCGGCAGCTCCGGCCAATCGCGGCGCGCCGCGGAGCCGGCAGCCAATGGCGGCGGCGCCCCGCCCGCGCGCGCGGAGGGCCCGCCGGAAGGTGATGTGGCCGGCAGCGCGGGGCCATGGTAAGCGCGGGGCCTGCCCGGGCCCTTTCCGCTGTCCCCCCCGTCCCTTCCCGTCCCCTTCCCTCCCCGCCGACCCTGCCGCGTCCCCACCGGCGCCTCCTGGCCCAGGCGGCGCCCCCAGGGGCCGCTCACGCCGTAGGCCGCGGCCCGCGTGAGCGGAGCCGCCCCGAGGCTTTGCCGGGAGTATCGCGGAGCGGGTTTTCATCACGGGTTGGGTGACCAAAAAAGCCCTGATTTGTGTCTGTGCCGGGCTATCCCGAACGCTCCCCGGGCAGCAGGCTCTGCAGGGTCGGTCAGGGGGCTGTGCCTGTCTCTCACGGCCTCTTGACGTCATTGCTATGACGCGTGACGTCATGTCTTCATTATGTGACGTCACCTTCCTTGAGCAGTGCGCTGAACCCTGACACTGGCTGCTTTCCTTGATTTTCAGGAGTGTCGTCAGAGGCTGAGGTCCATTTACTAATGAGAACTTTGCATGGATTATATATGTAAAACTGTATTTTATAGTGATATAAAATTATATTCTATGTCTATAAAACAAAATTTTATATATAAAGTCTATATTTTATATATTTAAAACATACATAGTTATATATATGGAAAGATATTTAATATATGAGTATAAATAGTGGTATAAATATCTAAAACGAGAATATATAAAAAATAGGTAAGTACACAGAATATAATAATTATATATTCTTTTATTATGCATATACGTGAATATGGAGACATTTATGTAGATATTTGTAGGTATTTGTAAATGTATAATTGAACGCATAAAATTTGATGTGTCATATTATCAATATGCATTTTTCTATAAACTATACACGTGAAGTATGTATATATATAAAAATGTATATATGTACACTATGCAGAGAGTTGGCCTATAGGCACATTGTTACTTATTTATATGTTTTCTGCCTTTGTTTCCATTTTCTGTACAGGTAATACAAAAAGATTTGCATTTGTGTCATAGTTAAAGCTGAGCAGTGAAATACTTTTTCTCAGTCCAGGTTTATATTTTTATAAGTGTACAACGTTTATATGAGCAGTGCAAGTACATGATTTTAAAATTAAAAGGAAAACCAGAGGAATAACTGAGTTAACGTAAGTTTTTCCTGTACAAAATTAAAGTTTGTACATAGCTTGAGCACAGAGTTTAAGATGGGAATTTTTGACATTTTTCTGATAATCCCAGGGTGGTTTGGGTCGGCAGGCACCTTTAAAGATCACCTGGTCCCCCCCTGCTGTGGACAGGGATCACAGCCCCACCCAGCCTGGCCTTGACGGGTTATCCATCCCTATATGGACACACTGTGCAACTTCCACGGAATATTGCTGTATTTCCTGTGTATTTACAGAAAAGATCAATATCTCTCGAACTTTCCTATGGCTCAGTTCAAAAAAGGTTCCCAGACTCCAGATCTTGTCACCAGCAGGAAGTTGCTCACCTGAGCATTCCTTGGCAGATCTTTTAGATGAACCTGCTCTAGTCTGTGGCTCCAAGCAGTGAACAAAGGGGTTTTTTTGTGATAAGAGGCATTAATTATCTTGGAAGATCTAAAACACACATGCAGAAAACAGGAGCCCTCTGATCAGTGCCATGGGAAGGTGAATATAGAGAATTACAGCAGCACCTTACTCTCCTTTATAGTACTTAAAAGGGTTTGAGGTGGTTGAAAAAGGGAGGAGAATTTGGTGAAACATTGATGTTGCTCAGTGTAATAATTAAATACAACTAATTATTTAATATTATAAAATGTATAAAATATAAATAATATAATAAGTAGTGTATAAGAAATATATAAGAATAACTTAAAAATAAAACTAATGTTTATATCTAAGAAGATTGTGGCAAGCGTATGAGATTCTGTTAGGATTATTTTCTCCACTTGTCCATGTTCTCTGTTAGAGGTTACTTGGTGTGCTTCAAGGACCCTGAAGCAAGAGACTCTTCTAAGGATGGTTTGCTCATGATTTTAGGTTGAAGGAGGTGAAAAAAAGGTTCTTCAGCATTATTGTGATGTTTGAATTCTCTCGTGGCATAGCTAGGACTTTGGGTCCTCCATGATGCCAGCTCTGGTATCAAGGCTTTTTAGGAAAAAAAAAGATAATTTTGAGCTCACACTTGCCTGTGATACATGAAACAGCTGCTGTTCGTGTGTCGTGAACGGGAAGAGGTTAGAGCTACACCTCCAATTTATTCTCTTTCCTCCGAAGGACATGAGCTGCAACTCTGGCAAATCAGCAGCTCTCTGAATAGCATAGTTTTCTGAAGCATGATTTCCAAAGGACTTTATCCCTTGGAAACTTTTCATCCCATTGTCTCCTGGGCTTCCTTACCATGTCCTTGCTGAGCAAGTCAAGACTTGTGCTGGGTGAATGGCTAGCTGCTGCCAAACAGAAAAAATATATATCTGTATTTTCTTCTCCTGTTCACTGCCAGTAAGTAAAAAAAAAAAGCCTCACTATTTTAACTTAAGGAGCAGTGGAAGCCAGTAGAAGCTTCTCGATGGATCCAAAACTTACTGGAAGTGGAAGGGATCCACCAGTGACACAGTTCCCTCGTTTATGTAGGAGCAGAATTTATGTTGCTTGCTGACTTCCACAAATCAGTTTGTCCTGCCAGCTTTTGGAGTTTTGCATCTGAAAGCTCGACAAAAGTTTTCCTGTTGGGCTTGAAAAGTTTGCCACGTCCATGGATGGAAAGAGGGAACAAGCCAATAGTAACGTTAAAGTTAGTGTTGAGCCTCTCACCTGCTGAGGGTGGTCTTCACTTTCCTTCCTAGCAAAAATGTGTTGTAACAGTCAAATGAAATTTGGTGATGGAGAAAATTTAAAAGAGCTGCAGAAAACATCACAGAAATGGCTCCTTCCCCCTTACCCTCTGGTTGGGGCTGATCTTGGCCCCACATTACTGCCCAAAAGTTGATTTGGGAACCTTCCACGAGGACAAACATTTCTGTCACAATCTTTGTTGCTCTCCTAGAGTGGTGTTTATAGAAGGAAGGGGAATTGCTCGTAGAGCCAATTGTAAAAACATTCATTAGTAAATATTATTTCAAACCAAGCTGTCAGATATAAACATACCAGAACCCAAGACAGTGTTCTGAAAAAAGAGCTTTCAGGAGTCTTCAAGTACAAAGTACTGTGTTTGTCTTATTCAAAATTACGAGAAGGAATCAGTCCTGGTTCAGATTTGCTAACAGCTTTGTTTTTATCGTGGCCTAAAGGTACACAGGTTTAAAAACATCTCCTAGTTCATCTCACAGTCTTTAAGTGTCTTTGTACTGTGAGTTTATTTCACTTGAAGTGTTCAGTGTAGATCCTTCTATCATCTTAGAGGACGATGTAAAAGTACATTGTCACTGTTTTATTTCTGTAACTATAGAGCAGAGGAACATACTTATTCTGCCTAAAGATTCGTCTCTTGGTCTCATTTGGGAAGAGTAGGGTGCAATGAGTCTACTTTAACAGATTCACCCAGAATGACACTGGTTGTGAGAAACCATTTCTTTGCTGAGTGCCATAAAATAGTCAATGTCACAATTTAATTTTTTGATTGTCTGGAACATTAGACACCACCATAACAGCTACAGCATTGAATGCCTTTTTCTGCTGATGCACTGAGCTGAGTGTTCAAACCCAAAACAAGTTTTTGATTTTCACCCTCATAACTGTGGAAACGAGGTGGGAACAGCTGGAATCCTGTGAAAAATATTACCTGTTTTCCAGATGCTAAATACTCAAATCATGCACCTGAACTCTGCCAAGCAAGAGACCTGCAGAGGTGCTGTAGACCTGCCTAGTACCATGGGACATGAGAGGTTTAGCAGAACCTTTTGTTATTCCTTGACTGAGTATATTTTCTCCTGATGCAGTTATTTGTTTTTCACGTTTGAAAGAGGTGGTTACCCTATCAGTGAACAAAAAAAAAATTAGATAAATAGTATGCATAAAATATTTGTGGTTTTGTTTTTTAATTCTTAGGTAAATTAAAATATATCATCCTATTTGAGAACTTAGACTTTCTCCCATGTCTCTTATGTTCACATCCTTGTAGCACCATTACAAACTCACGATTTTTGCATGCTGCTTTTATTACAGTGAGGATATCACCTGGTTCAAGATGTGCTTTAGTATGACTCTTGCCTCTTCCATTCACACACACAGCTGTGACTGTTTTTTCAGTTTCAGTAGTAAATTTGTGGTATACCAAGCACTGTGGTGTGCAACTTTAGAAGGAAGAGTTACTTACAAAAAGGGGTTATTTTAAATATTCCTTTTATCTAATGGGAGAAGGCAGCAGAGGACAAAAATCTCTGTGAAATTTAAAACTGTATCATCTACAAAGACCTGGAGGAAAAGGTATTATGAGCTTTTACTGGCATATCCACCATAATTCTGTGTTTGTTGAGTAAATACGTGGACATAGACACCTTTGTGTTACAGTGACCATGATAAAAGTTTTTGATAGTCACTTTGGTTTATTTTGTAAAATATTTTGGTAAAATGCTGCATCTTCTAGCAAAACCAAAAGTTCAGTTTTCAAACTAGGTATTGGGGCAAAGAGGAAGGAATTCAAGTGAGTGTGGAATTTCAGCCTCGTCACCTTGAGGTGTTTTTTCACTGTTGATCTGTGGATTTGAATTGCAGTAAAAAACCTAAATATGTTAAAAGTCGGGTGAGCCTTTATAGGAGAGGGCAGCTGTTTCCATATGTTAGTTAGTTGTTTAATTGTTTGCGGATATTGGTTGTGTTTCAAATACGTATGTTAGTCTTCAGTTGACTGAAAAGCATACATGGTAGTTCCTGTGTGCTGTACTTGCCTTTTAAACTAGACAATGTACTTCTCCAGCAAATGACTAGGGAAAAGATTCCCTTTTTCTCTAATCAAGCCTTATCCTAGATTTTATGAGTGCAAAAAATGCGTATTTTAGACAGAAATGTGAATGAACATGAAATATTGTACTTAACTTCTTTGGAAACTAAATACTGAGGGGAATATGCTGTAAACACAAATTAAAAACGCTATTTATGCTGGAACAACCAGTAACTGCAACTGGCTGGTACTTGGATACTTATTAACACCCTTTGCATAGTTTTGTAGTGTAGTTTTGCCAATAATTACTTCAAACTTAACTAATTTGCACTTTTTGTATTTTTTCTAATAGAGCTAATTGGCATGCCTCTTCTACAAATGCTTGTTTTCCACTCATTTTGATCAGATTGCATTTGGCAGCAGTGGGAAAAATAATTATTTTTTTAATAGGTTGGGAAATAATACAATTAGATGCGTGTTTTAATTAGTTCTTAGCAATTGCTTTGACTTGCAGGTTGTGAGTAGTACTACATGATTTATATCCTATTATTTTTTTCGATATTGTACTCCTAAAAATTTGATTTAGATTGGGGAAATAAGAAATGTGGGGCCTAATGAGAACCCTAGATAATAAGCATTTTCTCTTTCAGCTTTGTGAGGACCTCTTCATTAAAATTGCATAGCTTGATTTCACTCTTCTGTGATGGAATTTTTATCAGTTCTTGCTCAACTCAAGTTTATCTGCAGTGTGTAAGCTCTTGCTCACATTTCAGTATAGGCAGCTGAACAATTGGGTGTCCATATTTGTTTCTTTGCCTCCAGAAAAGATAACTATCCGTCGATTTTATTATATTGAGGAGGAAAAAAAAGAAAAGTAAATCATTCAAGAAAGACTGAATATTCTGCAGCATGTTACACAAATGACGTTGTACTTTAAAATATTCCAATAATTGATCTGTGTTTGCCCACATAAATTGCTTGTTACAGTAGTAACCACAGGGTAAAGTTCTGCAACTTGCTGGCATTACTATGGCCTCTCCTTTTATAGCACAGATGGGTGAAATCATCATGGTCACGCTGCAATCTGAGATAAAATAATCATTTTGTAAGCACTTAAAGTCTAGGGAAGGTTAAGCTTTGGTTTCGGTGCTAAATCTGGTGAGATAAACTCAGAGAGCTTTTGGTTTAGGCTTTTTACCAACACAACAGCACAGGGTTTATGTTGTCCTGCATGTTTTACTCCCCCTAGAACCTTGATACCGGGTGGGTCATTTTAAACAAAAGTGCATAAAACGGGGAAAATCAGCAGGTCCTTAAAGACAGAGAGTTGCATCCAAACTTAAGATGTGGTTTATTATTGTGCTACCCAGGGGTTGCATCAGCAGATGGTTTGTAACTGGTGCTGTCTGCAAGGACATGCAATAAAACCGTGTCTGAAGCAGAGAATGTTGGGGTGATGGACTGAGTGAAAGCTGCAAAGGTGAATAAATTACAACGTCTTGTCTGTGGCTGTTGTTTTCAGTGCAGAAAAACATTTAGAATTAGTGCAGCCATTACGGCTATTTCTGCTGAGGCTTTAATACACATTTAGCAGTGATCACTAAAAATTTAGGCCGTGATCTGAATGTTCTTTCAGCACATTGAATTAAATACTTTTATGAAGTGCGAGATCCGTTGATAACCAGAACTCTGAGCGGCTGCCTTTTGGTTTTTTTCCTTCTGCCCAAGCATGGTAAATTTAATGCTGAGGGATAACATTGTCCATAACGAGGTTAACAGGAGCTGAGCAAATGTTATGGCCAGTCAAGATTCCCTCTCTCAGCCACATAGGTAACTTTTAACTTTAAATCAACACTTACTAAAGTGTATGAAACTTCAGTTTATACTCAGATGGGAGTGCATTCAGACATCCCTAGAGCTGTACCACTTGATTTCCGACTACTATGTATTCCCATGAGTATTTATTTTAATACATGCCACCACTGCTAATCTGAACACAATAAAACCTTCAGGAGTATTAATTCTTTATGGTTTATTATATGGAGTTTTTACTGAGATATGTTATGATCAGGGAATAATACTGAGGTTTTTTTTAAAGGCCTGGTTTTGGGAAGGATTTAAAACAGCCTCTGGGCATGTAGCTCTCAGAGCTAAAGTCCATGGTCTTAAATTTCTGAAGATGTTGGAATGAACTTGCTCTTGCAAGTTCAGGTGAATACAATCACTCCTTAGTGCTGCAGGTTATGTGGTGGTGCTCCACACCTACCTGGAGGCACCACAGGAGGGGCACCAGGGGTAGTTGCTTAAATAACACAGAATGGAACCACTGAGGTGTTCCCCCTATGTCAGAAATGCACCAAATGCAGATGTAGAAAATTCCAGCCTATAAAATTAAAGCTTGCACTGCCTAAAACCAGAATGAAATGCCGGTGCTGGTTCTTTTTGGTGTTGCAGTGTGAGTCTTGGGAAGTTGGTTGTCACTTCACTCTTGTGGGGACACAGTGCAAGAGACAGCACGGGTTTCCCCGTCTGCTGAGACTTCTTTGTAGCAGGAATGAGGCTCACAGGACCTATCTTAAGCCAACCAACACATTCGAAAAATTGCGATTAATTACTTTTGGATCATAGGAACCCAGTTAAACCAGATGAACTGCAACCCATCTACGTTCTCCAAGTAGCTTGGTATGTGAATGCAGTCTTTTTTTAAAAGGATTCTGAGCAATATGTAACTCTTGCAGCAGCTTTTAATTACATCAGTTGGAGCAGCCAGATGTAAGTCGCTGTTCTCTGTAAATTCAGCTGGGCCATGAGAATTACTTCAGATGTGAGAAGTGAAGCCATCTAATTCAGGAATAAATTCTCATTTCCAGTTTGAAATTGTCAGCAAATTTTGGAATGCTCACATCTGTCCTTTCAAAGTGTCTGTGCAGATAAATGTGTCATTCAGAGCACGTTTCGGTGGAAGGGCATCTGCGATTACAGCGAGGCCTATCTGGGGAAACACGTGAGGACCCCAACAAAGAGCAATTATGTACAATTATATACTGCCCCAGTTGATGGACTAAGAGCACATTTCATGAGTATACATTTACAACCGCTGCTGAAGAGGAAGCAAGTGTGCCCTTCTGCCATTTTCCAGCCTTTGGAGTGCCCGGTGCCGCCTCGGGAAGCAGCTGCAGGAATTCATGGGAACGGGCCTCTGGCAGGCGCTGGGCTGCGAGCTGTCAGAGCAGCTGTCTGTCCCGCAGGACTGATCGAATTAATCAGTTGATAGGCAGTATCTGGCTGTGCTGAGAGGCAGCCGCTCCTGGATCCGGCCCCGGCGCGTTCCTAGACCCGCAGGAGCCAGGGGGAATTGAGACTTCCCTGGTTTCTGGAGCTGGCAGGAACTTCAGCCGAGCACAAAGGCTCCAGAGGCTGCTGGTGGGGATGGCAGAGTGTTGTCCTTTGTGAATAGTCTGCCCATTACTTATGGCATCATGGGACAGAAAGGGTGGCTTAGCTGAGCGAAAATGCTAAATTAAACATGATTTAGCAAAGGCTGTGGCTCACAAGAAAAGCAAGCAGCCTCATGTTTGGGACACAAGGGCTGGCACTGGGCGTGGGGTCACGGCTCCTTCATCACAGAAAGGGTGGATTTCAGGGATGCTGAAGCCTCCCATACAGGGTGCAGGGTCAGAGCTGTTCCATTGCCCTTTGGGCCCTCTGTGATGATGCTCCTTCTTAAAAGAGTGGCCTGTTGGCCCCTGTTGAGTTGGGTGTTTAAATTACTTTGGATATCTAACCCTGCCTAAAGCATGTATTCAGGCAGGAAGCTCTATGCATGTTCCAGAGTTGCTTTGTATTATTCAGACTCCTAAATAAGCTGAAAGTTTTTTTGGTTTGTTTTGGTTTTGGGGTTTTCTTACGGTTTTGGTTACAAAGTTTTTGATCTTGGTATTGGAAGGTGTGTGTGTGTTCCAATGGCTTTGATTCTACTAGAGGTTCTTACTCTCTTAATTTGATGTTGACGCCATGTGGAACTAGAATATTGTGATTTTCTTTTATAATTCTCCGTAACTATGTAGAGAAGTTTGATTATCAGAGCTGCAAAACATTAGAATTTTGTGACATAGGAAGAAAGCGCACGTGCATCAGCAGAGATGTGCCTCAGGCTGTGTGGAAATGAAAGCTCTGATGTGCCCTAAAATATGCTTGAAGAAGGAAACTGCAATGTAATATCCTTTCCTAAGTGCTAAATATTTACCCTTAATTAAATACCACTGCCTGGCCATCTGGGTAGAGCAGTATGAAAATGGGAGACAAAAGTTCATCAGAATTCCAGAACGAAGAGTGAGTTTATTGCATTTGCTTTGACATTATTTTTTCTGGAGTTCACGCTAAATTGGATTTGCAAATGAGGGTAGCAGAGTGAAGGCAAAATAAAGTTTTTTAAAGTAAGCAATTGCCTCATGTACTGCCTGATGCTGTTAAGCTGACCAAACTGTCAGCTGAGACACTTAAAAAAACCCCAAAACCATAAAAAAAGTTTAAAAAAGGAGTTTATGGGATGCAGTCACTGCCTATTACTGATACTTCAGAGTTAACTAACTAGCCAAATATTGCAGCAGTTTCTCAAGAATTGTTTCTTCTTACTGCCACTAGGCTTATCGGTGTTTGCTACCAAACAATAGAACTTTACTTCTCAATCCCAAGGCAGTTCTTCCATTTGTTCAGGATTTACCGTATAATTAGCACTTCTGAAGGTGTATTTACAATAAAGACATTTTGAATTTAAAATCAAAATGTGATTTGAAAATAAAAGTGATCATTGTAGTTCAGATGGGCTTAACTGTATGTATGTCTTCAAATCTGTTGAATTTGGCACGTAGCCTTCGAAAAGTGGTATATTAACAATCCTCCTACACGTTCCTTGTTATTTTCTGCCTTGGCTACTACTGGTTTAGTTGCCAATTACTCCTCACCTCCATTTTCCATCGATGCAAAGGTTTTCTGGCTCATGGCCACTGTAGGTTTCACTGTTGGTTTTAATGGATGTTGTCTAGGGGGTCACCCATTTTTTCCAGCTTGCGAGAGAAGTTCTGTTCTGCAGAGATGTAACTTCTTGTTTTCCTGATTTTCTTCCACAGTCTGCCATCTTCAACTTCCAGAGCCTTCTGACTGTGATCCTGCTGCTCATATGTACCTGTGCCTACATCAGATCCTTGGCTCCCAGCATACTGGACAAAAATAAAACCGGGTATGTGGTCTGAGCATTTTGAAAACACACAAGCTGTGTGGTTTCAACTGCAACCCTTCAGTGTCTTCTGATGAAGGGTGGGATAATGCAGATCCTACTTTGAAAATTTTCTCTCTTTAAAGATAAAAATCTTAATTTTGTGCCTCACAATAGAGTGCAATAAGGTATTGGCAAGCACTTAGTTGCAATTTTACTGGAAGAATTTATTAGCTAACTAACCTTGCTAATACTGCATTATTAATCTTCTAGATTTGTAGCTTTGTTGTTAGATGCTTACTAAAGATACAGAAATGAGAGACAGAAAGAAAACATTCTCCTGCATATGGCTATTGTTGCAATGATTTATTTTTGAATCTTAGGGCGGGTAAAAAACCAGCTGAAGCTGGCTTTTTGTTTGTTTTCAAGATAGGTGTTTTGGAGATACAAGTTTGAAACACAGCTTTAGCAATAATGTAACTAAAAGAAAACTGAATATTTTTTAAGATAAGCAGCACAATCCTCTTGTGTGGTCTGTTCAAACCATGATTTTTACATTCTCTAAGATGAAGGAATTTCTAAAAGAGTTTTTGAAAGCTTCAACAAACCTAACCCATTTTTTTTTTGTCCTGTGGATGCGAAGTGTGATCAGCAGAACTGTGATTTAAATGTGGTAGGTTTAAAGTAACCATTGGGCTGTTTTGACACAGAAACCTCTGGGGCTCTCCATAGTTTTTCAGTAACACTGTTACCTAAGGTTAGTACAAAGAATATGATATTTGTAGAAGTAGGAGGTATTTCTAGGTGGAAAAACAGGCTTTTGGACACTGGGTGTTTGACTTGTCCACTTTTTCCATTAGATCATTTTCTGTTAAATAAAATGTTCTCCTTGCCCAAGTATCTTCTGTCACTTCTGCATTTAAATTCAGAAGTGTCCAGTTTTAAGTAGACTCTTGCCACCGAGAACCCGGAGAGTTTGTCTCCTGAAAACCTTTGTTGTAATTAACCTCTGGAGTTGCTCTTTTATTATACAGGTTTTTTTAATTTCAGCGGTGTAAGACACCCAAAGTAAGCCAGCTTTTTTTTTCTAATTTGGAGTTCTAACATGAAAATACTTCTGTCCTTTTATATGAGGCCATGAAATTGCCACGGAGATGAGAGATTTCTTTTGATGGAAGTAAAGATGGAAAGAAAGGATGACTTCATGAAGGACAGGGAGTGGGGGGACGAGAGGAGTTTGGGTGTCTGCTGGTGGAAGATAACACAATAGTCAATGAGGTATACACAGTAAGAAGTAAGAATGTTTATTTTACTGATTAAAATTTTAGTGCTGTTCTTGGCAAGGAGTATTTCCTTTAATCTGGAGCTACTCTGTTTATTCTTGAGGCAAATCTGTCTGGAGTACAATAGAACTCTCTTCATAAAATGTTTTCAAAGGGTGCTGACACTGTGGAGGAGTTGGGCGTTTGATCTGTAGTTTTGTATTTATGTAGATGTGGGACATACTATTTTTTTTTTAAATATATGTTTGTAGACTACTTTGTACTGGAGAATAAAACCTTGGCCTGGAAGCAATGAAATTTGTTTCCTGTATGGTAGATGTTTACATGGAGCTCATATGATGCTAAACCCGTGCCCCTCTCTTCTAACATACTCCATGCACAAATGGAAATGTCTGGACATACAGGATAAAACAAATTCTAGTGACATTTCAGTTTACCACAGAGATGCTCTTACCCCATTATTCCTGCTCCAAATTAAAGGCATAAAACAGTAGCAATAAAATATTAAAGTGACAGAGAGGAGAAATGTTGCTAGTTATTCACTGTATCTGTGAGTGGTAACTTTGGTGAGGATTTAGGTCTGTTGATAATAAGCGAGGAAACATATTTCTGCTGGTTGAGAGACAGCGTTGCAAAGTGATGTCACCCATCCTCATAACCCTCTATTTCCTCCCCCTCACTTCTGCCAAAGTGTGTCTTTTCCTACCAAGCCAAACAGAACTTTAAACCTTCATTTTCCCTGAGTGTTTCCATGTGCTTTGTCCTGAGCAACAGTGTTGTAAGGCTGGGAAAGCAAGTGGAGATTTACTGTTTCATGCTAACTAGAGGAGAATGTGCACCACAACGTAATTCTCTCCTCCCTGCTAACCAGAAGGACACGTTAGCTTATGTGCAGCAGAGATCTCCTTTGATTTTCCATAAGCCTTGCAGTGGGGTTGTCTCACACTCCCTCCTGCAGTGGCACTGGGGTTGTCCTGGTGAACACGTGGCATTTTGCAGCACTCACGGCTTAGCAGGCTAAGGCCCCACCAACTCCTCCTTGGCTTGATGGGGTTCACTGATTTGGGTTTTTTGTTCTCCAGATAACCAACACCATTTTTCACAATCGGTGCTTTTAACATTTAACACGAAAAGCCAGGAATATGCAGCAGGTCGTGCACGTTTGGGCTGTGACTGCCGGGAAGCAGCAGGTGTCCCAGGCAGACCCACACCTTCACCTGCATCCAAACAAGGATGGAGAGGGACACGAAGGGCAGAGAAGGAACACTGCAATTACGCTGAGGAGTTGCTTCAGGAGGGATTATTTTGGAGCAGAGTAATTCAAAACATCATTTCTGTAATAAGCAAGCAGGTTTTGACTTGAAGAGGTGCCTGTTGTGGACCTGGGATGAGCACTAATGGAAAAATCCAGGGGAGCAGGAGGTCTGCACCGGCTTTTCCTTCAGTGGGAGCTCCCCAGCTCTTCCAGAGGATGTATTATAGCTGCTCAGAAGCTCAATCTGCCTCTGCTCAGAAGCATATTATGTGGACAAACAGAGGTACTGAGCGGTTCCAGTAGCACTCCATGTGCTAATGTACTAAAATGTACTGATATCATCTGTGTGGCTGGCCAGTCCTCATGTCAGTGGCTTTAGGTTCATAAATTGTACAGTAAGGGCAGCTAACGAAACCCATGCTCTGTTCTGAACCCCCCACATCAGATGGGAAACCTGTTTTCACCAGTGGAGTTTTGTAGGGCTAGCAGCAATGTGCAGTAGTTCAGTAATGGCCTCACATTCACAGTAATGGCACAGTCAAAAAATCCCTGAGAAGACAAAGAAATGCCCTTGCTGAGATTGTGAGGCAAATTCAACAGACTTATAGGCTGAATCTTTCCCATGCAAGATTCTTCAAATGTATATGAACAGGATGGTAGTGCTTTATTTCTTTGAGTTCCTGGGCAAGCTTTAGAGAGATGGCAACATGAGAAGCAGAGCTGTGGAAGTTTCTGTGTTGGTTTTGCAGCATGCAGTCTGTAAATTGTAATTTTACAGACAGTGAACAACAGTTTTGAGAACCTGAGGTGCTATCAATGCAGCACTGTGCAGGGCTGTGTATTTTGCTCTGTAAGATTTACACATGAATGCCTTTTTACTTGCAAGTATCTTCAAAAAGTGCATAGATGTCTTCAGGTTACTTTATTGTATGACCTCTTAGCCTGGAAAAGTGTGGTGAGCTATATGCAGGGATTATTACTTCTGCTTGTGGAGCTGCATAAAAACAGAAATAAAGAGCGTTGGCTGCACAGAAATATAGTCAAAGCCAAATATATATGTCTGTGTGTATATATATACTTTTTGCTTGAGGTAAAACTAAAATCTAAAGCACAGATGAAAGTGCCTGTTTTCTAAAAATGGAAATGTTGCAATGCTGTTGGTGATAAATTGGTCAGCAAGAGGTACATTAGTCAAAAAGCATTTCACTTTGACTTTGAAAACCTCAGTCATTTGCTGCCTCACCTGGTTCTCACCTGCCCAACACTGAATCTTTGTTTCAGAAATAAAGAGGAGGTTGCTAGATGGAAAGAGAGATGCTGAAGTACGAGACCATAAAAGAGGACATAAAGTATGAAGTAGCACAGAAATTAATTTTTAGGAAGTGCAGGATATGTTGACTGATCAGGTATGCAGGAGCAAGTGTCCCAAACCTACCTGTCTGCGTTGAAACGTGTTAGAAGTAAGCAACTCTCAGAGCCCAGGGCAGGGAAGGACGGATAATCAAACCTCTGTGGGTGTGAGTTCAGAACCCTGTGAGGAAGCACTGGGACAACTGCCATCAAGCAGGTGGTAGATACAACCCCAAAGTAATGTAGGCTGAAGAGTCTGCTGATAAACATATCAGGAGACGGAGGAAAAGTAACTAGGTTTTGGGTTTGGGGTTTTTTTTAGTCCATAAACCTGTTAAATAGAGAATACAGTTGAATCCAGACGTTTTTACTGTGTTGCAGCCAGCCAGCCCTGCTATGAAGGAAACCTTCCTGCAGACAAGCTTTGAACAGTTTTGAGCAGCATCTGAAAGACTGAAATCTGTCATCTTATATGGGATGCTTCAGTATTGTTCCCCTTTTCTTCCTCAGATCCTAAAGCAGTCCCTGCTGTTGCTCCTCTTGAGCAGTCAGGATGAGATTGTTTTAGTTACACAGAGAAGGTTTGTGGCATCCCTTTGGGTGTTCCCTGAGTTGAATCCTGCTTTTCTCCTTTGCTGTTTCTCTTGTGAGAAGTAACATCCTGGGCAAGAGACCTGAGCAGGGTAAACCTTGGTAAAGGAATAAGAAAGAGCCAGAAGAGTTGTGAAGATTTTTTTCCTCACATAATTTTCTATCTGGGGTACTTCATTGTAGAATGTAGGATTCTGATGATATCTTTAGATCTGGAACACAGAATGAGTTAAATGCATCTTTGCATGCAAAAAAATCCTTGCTATGCTTAACTTTGCCACTTTGAGTACTTCATAGCCTGTACCCTTCTGTGCAGGTATCTGCTGCTTTCTGGTGTCCAGAAGAGAGTCAAGTTGACAAATTAGTGTCAATTCGGATTGTTGTAACATAAAAGAAAGAAAACCAGTGGACTTGAATGTATTAAAGCAAGAGCCTAATGAATTTATTTTATCTTTACAGACTGTTGGGGATATTCTGGAAATGCGCCAGGATTGGTAATTCTTTTTTTTCTGTAAAAATCCTTAAGATCAGTCCTTTTTCTAGCATAACTTTTTAGGATAATGTTTCCATGTACAATGAAAACCATACACATCCTTTTTAAGAAATGCAGGTTTTAACCTTTATGAAATAAGGGGGCAGGATATTGCTTTCTTAGATTAGCATCATGGCAGCCTGCATTTTCTCATGTCAATTCATACATGTGGTGTTATATTTTCAAAAGTCTTTTGCACTTCTTGCCATGTGAAATAACCAAGGGTGTGTTTGTAACATATAAAGAAATCAATGATTCCTTATGAACTGCAGTCTATTTGAAATGGTAATGGACTATTGGAAAAAAGCCAGATATTTACCTTATAGTAATAAAACAACATGGAATTCATAATGCATTAAGGTTCTGTTTAAGCACAAATGTATTTTTTTCCCCCTCGTTTCTTCGCTCAGCTTCTGTGCACTTTTGAATTACACAAAGCTGTTCGTGTCAAGTGACATCTGCACACAGGCTGATCAGCTCTATCTGATTTCTTGACATTTTCCCATAACATTGGTTTTATATTTATTTTAATCCTTGTCCTGAATTTATTTTGAGAAGGAAATTGGAATATGCAACAGAAGTTTAGTTTTAACATTAAGGTGTATCCAAGGTTAAAAAAAAAAATTACAAACCCGTCATCAGTGTTCAAATTGCACTGTTAATGCAGAGCAGAAATTTTGAACTTTTAGTTCTAGATCTTCCTACTTGTCACTGAACCTAAAGAAAGCCTGTATGATTCCCTTTTCTGCATTCTCAGGCAGAACATTTTTCAGTATGTCAAAAAAGCATTGACGCAAAAAATAGTTTTTTGTGAAGACTGGTTGTTAAAATGATTGCAGATATTGTCCTATTTAGATAATAGACATAGCAGAACCAATTTTAGTGCTGTAATTGAAAGATACTGGGATGGTGGCAGCTGTCAGAAATGAATTTTGAGCTATACCAGTGAAAAGAAATGTAAAAATTCAGCTGCATTACAGTTTGTTCAAGGTTGAAGAGAACACCTTACCTTACTGTGCCTTGCCATGTTCTTTGTCGTTAATTAAGGGCAAGAATATTTTCTTCTATTAGCTATGTTTCTTTTGCAACTTGTATCTAGTGTGGACCACTTTGACTTTCTTTCAGGCTACGAGGTGAAAATGGGCTTTGGAGATGATTCCTATCATTTTGTGTGTGTTAATCACAAAGGCATGTAGAAAGTGTAGGTTTTAAAAATGAAAATGTCTACTGGCTTCCTTTACATTTAACATCCCTGGTATGTTTAAACAACCTTTTCACATGTACATAAGATCTTAATCACGGGCAAGTGGTTACATATTTACAAAGTTGTGCAAAATAATGTTTAATCCTGCCACATGGTGATTTCTCTTTTAAGAAAATTGAGAGCAGAAAAGTATAACCCATATGAAAATTGTAATACCCTGAACCGTAGGAGTTGGACTTCCTCAAAATTTATTTTAAACAGATGTGAAACTGCAGACATTAATTCTTTCAGTTATTTGAAGTTTAATTAAATATATGCCAGATCATGACAACATCTTGTAATGTCACTGGGCAGTCAATCCTGCATATGGGAGGTGTCACTGCAAGTATTTTATTTTTCTTTTACTATGGAAAGTTTGTCCCCTCTGTATTTGAAGGTCCTGCTGGTAAAAAAAAAAAAAAAAAAAGACTTTTTTTCATGAAAATTGCATCATACTAGACTTGGGAGCCTTGGTAGGGTTTTTTCTTTAATGTTTCTCTGAAAACTGTGTCTCAGATAAGGTGGTTTGTAAAGACAAAAGATCTCGCACAGCAAAGGGAAACTGAACTTTGCTTAAAGCCAACAGCCCCAGCTCTGTCTTCATGCTCCTGGATGTGTAAAACCAGGAATCTTCTCACTCCAAAGGCACATTGCAGTGTCAACACTCCCTGACAGTCCTGTAGGCTGGAGGTACCGTCCACTCTTGCTCTCCAGTGAGAAGTCAGTGGAACCATGAAGAATAAATTTTAAGTGTAAAAACATCTGGCTAATTAATAGAGAAAGTGCTTATGCAGATAGGTACCAGTCTGATGAACATTATTGATGTTCCCCTGGTGTGTTACAGTTCCCCACCTAAGAGTCTTTGTTTTCCTCACAGTTTCCTTGGTGAACAAGAGACCTCTGTAACACTTTGTCCTGGACCAAAAGGGTTGGAATGGATCACTCAGGATTGCTTTTGCCACCAGATAAAAGTCTATTAATGGAGTAAACTGAACTTCAGTCCACAGTCTGCCCTGGGAAACTGTGACACCAGTTTGAAAGAGTGTGTCTGTGCAGCTTCTGTGATCTGCTGACCATTTCTATCACAGGAATCTGTGGGCCAGACCCTCTCCACATGCTAACAATGCTATGTGTCTTTAGCAAAGAGAAAAAGGACAGGCATCTGGCCCTGTCTGGGCAGCTGTGAGCTCACAGCTCTGGCTGCTGCATGACACCCTGCACAGAAGAGTCACACTGCAGGTAACGAGTGTCATGGCCAGACAGTCTCAGCTGCACCTCAGCTGATACACAACAGCTCCTCCCGAGCAGCCACAGAGGAGCAGAACTGGCAAAAATGGGGTGTCCTGGTCTCCTGGTCAGCTCTCCAGTGCCTGCCCCCTGGCTCTGGCATTTGGAGATAGCAGAAACATAAAACTGCACCTCAGAAAAGGTGGTTTACAGTAAGATGGAAGTCCTTACATGGGCCTTTCACAGAGTCCCAGAATGGTTTTGGTGGAGAGGGACCTTAAAGCCCATCCAGACCCACCCTCTGCCATGGGCAGGGACACCTTCCACTATCCCAGGCTGCTCCAAGCCCTGTCCAACCTGGCCTTGGACACTTCTAGGGATGGGGCAGCCACAGCTGCTCTGGGCAACCTGTGCCAGGGCCTCTCCACCCTCACAGAGGAGGATTCCTTCCTAATACCCTATCTAACCCTGCCCACCTTCAGCTTGAGGACATTCCACCTTGTCCTGTCACTCCATCCCTTGTTTAAAGTCCCTCTCTTAAAGCTCCAACTCTTGTCTTTAAGTACCAAAACAACCTGTCCTACATCTGAGCTTTCCCACCTCTTGTTAGCATTTCTGCAGCTAGAAATGTTGAGCATTAATTTGCACCACGTTAGGGTGGGAGCAGGTGGGTCTGTTCAGCCATGCCTGAATTTTTGTGTGTTTTGGGTTCTCTCCCCTCGTCGCAGGTGAGCGGAAGAGCCCCTACGTGGCCGTGTGCTGTGTGGTGATGGCCTTCAGCATCCTGTTCATCCAGTAGCAGCTGGAGACGGTCCCTGGGTGCCCAGCAGCAGAGCGTGGAAGAGCTTGTGCCAGGAGAGGATGGGAAAGTGTCACCAAGCCTTCTCTCACACGATGTCCACCTGTCCTCTGGTGGGCACCCCTGCAAATGGACCAGCATTAGTGATCATAACCCAGATGACGTGTGCTTGTTAATGCCAGGTCAGCACTGACACTCCTGGTGTAACTCTTGGAAGGGTGTCTGTTGCCTGTCTGAGTTCCAGGGGAGCTCTTTTTTTTTTTTTACATCATGCAGTTGAAAAATCTTCCTGTTTTTAATTCTTTAAAATTTCTTGCCCAGTAGACCTGTTTAATGAAACCTTAAAATGGTAAATCAGCCATAGCAATAAGACCACCCTTTGAAGAATAAAGAGCCTTGTGACTCTAGGGGATGTTTATCAAAGTATTTTTAGTTCTTGCTGCCTGAACAGTTCCTCTCATTTTGTGATAGCTCTACTCTCATTCTAAAAATATGACCTCTGACCTAAGTTACACTCAGCTATTTGTTTCTAAGCTTGTGATATCTCAAATAATAGATCAATATTTCTGTTGTTAAGATGTGAATAAAGGCAGGGACCATAATCATAGTGATGTCTGATTAGCTGCTGAGAAGGCACAGATGTGGGATTTGAGGAACCTGGACTGCTCTCTGTAAAATATCACATGTATTCATTTTTAGAGGTTTAGGTCTCAGGTATATTGTTTCCCAACTTCTTCCAAAATGTTGAGAAAAGGATACAAAAGGTTCTGCTGCTACTGTTGCATGTATAAGAATGTTCCTAATTTAGCAAAATGAACGGTTAGCTGCAGATAAGGAAGTTGCATGTCATGATATTATAAAAGTTGAAGCAACTAAATTACACTCACCAGTAGTAAAGATTAGATTACTTTTAATGATACTTGCCATTAGCATTTATTTCTTAATTTTGCACACTTTCATAATCTAGTGACTTCTTTAATAATGCCTGATGGGTGTGTTACATCAGACAACTGTGTGGCTTCATGCTGACTGCATTTGGGAGAGCTGTCTGTTAGCAGTACTTGTGTTCTGGAAAGGCTTGTGATCAGAATGAACAAAGCTGACAGTAAAACACACTGAAAGGTATGTTAACTGTTGTCATTCTTGTTTGAAAACCTTGTTTTCACCTATCCCAATTACCCTGCAATTAGGAAAAAAGCGTTTATTAGTTAAGACATTTGTGTTGTCTCACATATACCTGTGTATCTAAATCACCATCAGAACTCATCCAAAACTTCCAATCTGGGCTCAGGAAAAGTAGATTTCTCCAGTTTGGGCCAAATAAACACCTCTGGCTGTGAACCAGAGGAGTGCAGAGCTGCAGGACCATGGCCAGGCTGTGCACACACAGAAGCCTTGAACTGGGCAGGAGATCTGGGGAGAGCAGAATCTGCTCCTGTAGCTTTAAATGTGGATGCTGCTCCAAACAGGGCATCAGAGCACCTCAGGTTTGGATTTCAAAAGTGCCGTTCCTAAACAGGGGGAAGGGAAATTCCTAAGGAGTTTTGGGCTTTGACTGTCGCGTGTATCCGTGTTCAAAATATGCAAAAGATCATCTGGTAACTTTTCATGTCGAGTAGTTATATTCTAGTTATTACTGTTTTTGACAAATAATGGCATTTTTATGATACTCACACATTTTCCAGTCATCCAAAGCTGTTCTAATTATCAGATGAATGCTGAATAATCTTTTATGTTTGGCTGCCAATAGGAATACCAGTGAAAGAACCCAATGAATTTTTTTCTTCTGACTATCTGAACACTATTGACATGAAGCGACTGTGTTACAAAAACCTTCCCTGTTACGGTTTTATCATATAAGAAGTTCTGGAAGCTCTCTTCCTGTTTGTCATTTGTTGTTCAAATTTTAACATTATTTCTTATATGGCAGTTCATCCTTTTGTCCTAAATGCAAGTCATTGTTGGATACTTCCTAGGATTGGGATTTTTTTTGTTTTCCCCTTTAAATGATGTTTTCAGGCTATTTATTATGTGCTAGCTGCATGGCTGCTCAACAAAACTATCTGGAAACAGGATCTTTAAACTGACAAACTGCAGTTGTTTTGAAATTGCTGCGTGAGGCAGCTGTTTGCCTCAGGATTAGTTTTTTGGTTTTCAAGATTTTGGCTTTGCAGAGATTGATACCTCCTCTGTTTTAGTAAGATACAGAGAAAATACTTTTTTTCATGAGTTAGAATCTTAAAACCATTTTGCTTTCTTGGCTTTCTTTTCCTGATGCCAAAGAGTTTGCACCCACAGCAGGTCTGTACACCTTTCCCTGTGCAAATGGGACAGTGATTAAATGTTACTGAAGCTACAGTTGTGCCTGCTACTGTGGAAAAGTATTTCCACATTGGGACTTCATCCTTTTTTCCTAAAGAGCGTCATGGATGTTGTTGGTGCCCAAACAGCTGAAACACAATGTGGTGTTCTTTGAACCCACAGAATATTTTATACCCTTGCACGTACTTTCTATGGATTAATATTATATTAACTTCCATCCACGTCTGCACTCCAAAAGACCTTAAATTCAGAGCAGGGATTTAGGAAGGCTGAATTGAAAAGCAGTAATTGCCATGTTGGGAAGTGAGTAAAGCATGAGTAAGAGATGGGATCACTGTGAAGGTCTGATGCTCTGGAGGGACTGATAAGCACCTGGGCAGACGTGGTTGGTGGAGGAGGAAAGACCAAGCGGAGTCCAAGGATGACAGGAAGATTTCCTGTTCTTGGAACAAGGTCACTGTTCTGTGAATGCCCTTTCTACCTCCGTAACCACAGCAGTGAGCAGTGGAAATACGCTGTCACCAAGAGGTGAAGTTGCACTGTGGTGGAGGGAATAAATGCTCTGTTACTGCTCCAAGGCTTCTGTTCTTTCAGTTCTCACAGTGTCTCCAGTCCTGTCCCACTGGCATCAGGGGCAGAGCCCGCTCTGTAATGCCTACAAAGGCTCACCATGATCAAGTGATTCCTTCCCCCCTTCTCCCTTTCATGCCTTCTACTACCTTCTAGAGGAAAGGAAACCAGCATCTTCCTAATGATTTAAAGTGCTAAACTTGGTAAAAGCCACCAGAAGCCAGGAAAGTGTGCTCTAAACCTGCTTCTCATACTTGGGCAGGGACTTTACATTATCAAGTCAAAACATTACCAGCTAGGGAAGGTTTTCCAGCCTGTTGGGTTTTTTTTCTCTCCCTTTTATCTTGTTTTACTTGAGCATTATTGCTCATTCCAGACTCAGTTGGAGAGTGCTGTCAGCATCCATTACGAGGCCCATGTAGGTTCCATGTGTATTTGGTGGCACTTGGCTGCCTAGAAAAGCAGTTTTCCTCCAGCTCCTGTACTGCAGCGTAATCAGCATGCTGGGCACGGGAGATACATCTACACACTGAAAAACAGGTTTTGGGCATGTGGCCTGAGTTGTTTACCTGACTGCAGTTCTTATTTTTTATAAGTAGCACCTCTTTTCATGATACCCCGAGGCCATAAGGCAAAATGTGTGGAGAAGCACTCATTCTGCAGGATCTAGTAGTTGGGGAAAAACCTCCTCGGGTGCCAACATGGCCAGTGTCACACAGCTAACCTGTACTCAGTGCTAATTTTATTTTACTCCATTTCAAACCTGAAGGGCTTGTGTGGCCATAGGCGTATCTGTGATTTTCAGTCCGTGGGTGTCTGACAGGATACCATGTATCTCCAGAGATTTTCCCTGAATTCCATGAGCTGTTCTGTGTCTCAGCACAGGTACTCAGTCCATGACCTGTCACTTCACAGTGTACCCTACCGTGTGGCTATGTGACAGATGGAGCCCGAGCTCCTCTGTGAAACATCAGCCAAGCTCAAGCTTCAGAGACCTCAGAAATAAAATAGCCTTTGGCACTGCAGCTGCCTTGTTTCTTCCTGCTTCACCAGTAGCTGCTGGAAGGTTGTCCAACACTTCCTTAATCTGAATGAAAAGGACCTTCCAAAAGAGTTGTGTTATTAACTCATGTAATTCCTGCAGGTGTGGGAGGGAGATGCCAACATTTTCTCAAGGACCTGGGTATAAACATTTCCGGGGACTCAACTGCTTCTGCCAGCTCCTGGGATGTCAGTAGAGAAGATAATTAAGGAGTGAGGAAGTTGCTTGGTGCTCTGTCAAGTTCAAGACTTTGTAGGAGAGCATCTCCTCACGTCATTTCTGTTGTTTGAAAGGGCTCTTTGGAAGCTGCACCTTGGGAAAAGAGGCTTTCCCTCCAGCCCCCAGTGAGTCGGAAGCAGGCAGTGTCCATCCCCAGCTGGAACCATATGCAGCTGCCACAACGTTTCGGTAAATGGCCATGTTTGTGTAGGCTGGTTCAGCCGTAGACAAACTCTCCAGTTTGTGCAGGCCTGATTGAACTACATCATCTCTTTTTCAAAATAATATTAAGCACATGTAACCTAAACAGGCTGCACTGGGCTCCTTGACAGCCTCTGCATCACCTGTTTACATAAACAGTCAGAGGAGCCTATCACATCTCTCATACCACATAGCAGCACTCTCCTTTGACAAACTCAGTGATTAAAATACTGTATTTTCCCCTAAAGGAAGACAAGGAGGTTTTAAAAGGGTAAAATTATATATGGTAGCAAAGTCAAGTCAGGTCAAAATATAAAACCCTTTTCAATTCTGAAATCGTCACAGCTGGTCATTCCCATATGCAGAAACTTAAATAACCTTTCAGAGCTGTAGTAGGGCTAAGGAAAACTCCAACCAAATGATAGATGTATTTGGACATTTGGATGTATAAATGTCACACCCAGTGGAATTAAAAGGAAATAAATAGTAATTTAACAGCATTGGCAAGCTGCGTTTTTGCCTGTGTAGCACCACCAGCATATTTTACATGTGTATCACAGTCATGAATAAGTCAGTCCAGACAGACATTCACAGACGAGTTTTGGTTTCCTATAAAGCTACATGCTCCCTTTCTTTCCCCCACCCTTTCCAGCTAATAAGGGGAGCCAAGGGAATGCACTGATCCTCGTCTCTTCGGAACAAATTACCTCCAAATTCTCACGATTGATTCACACACACTGGTAAAACTCCAGGAGACAGGGCGGGAAAAAGAAGTCCCTTTCCAGTGATAAGCCGTTCTTGACATTTGAATTGTTTATCACTTACTGCAGACATAAAACCCTGATACCAAAGATGGGACTTAAAATTATCATCATCACTAACGACGTGCCCGGGGCTGGAGGGCTGGAGCTGGGCTGCCTGTGCCAGAGGGGTTTCTGAGCACACTCAAAGAGTCCCTGTGCTCTTCCCCCACCACTGCCCTGCACTGGACGTGGTTCTGCCTGCCCAGGGGCACGCTCTGACATCAGACTGATCCCTTAATGATACCCCTCCTTCGCAGACCGGAGCCGTGGAACAGATTTTCATCTCTGCATTCACGGCGGCTTCTGGAAGTAATAAAAATTGTTCCCTCCCCTTCTTCTCACAGGGGAGAGCACATCCTTTGAAATCCAGCTGCTTCGGGTCATGGCTTGATGGGCTGGTTTGACCACCTTCATATTCATATAATCACAGACTGGTTGGGTTTGGAAGGGACCTCAAAGTGCATCCAGCCCCACCCCCTGCCATGGGCAGGGACACCTCCCACTATCCCAGGTTGCTCCAAACCTTGTCCAGTCTGGCCTTGGGCTCTCCCAGGGATGGGGCAGCCACAGCTTCTCTGGGCAATTCCCATGAGGTCGTCACATTTGCTGTTACGGCCGTTTAAACTTTTTCCTTCTCTACTGACGCACATTCCTTGATTTGTCCAGGACCAAACCCAGTAGCATCAACTTTGGAAGAAAACTTCCTTTAAGCAACACTCTTGTCTCGTTTCCGGTCTTTTTGCAGGTACAGTGGCTGATATTGGTCTAATAAAGCATCTGCATCCTGCTCTTCCATTTCAGATCCATCCACAATATTTTGCATACGTGGAAGCTTTTTAACTGGGATGTGCAGCGTGGTGTTGAACATGGTGCAAGAATCTGTACAGCATTTAAGGCACACTTGTTCTGTGCCTTTTGGTACTGGCTGCTCCATTCTGGTGTCAAAATTTCCTCCCTTTTTCCCCTACGAAAAAAAAAAAAAGGATAACTCCACAGGTAAGCCCCAAAATCACGAGGGAACCTAAACACAGGTATTTACCCAGCCACTCCTGAGCTGCTCAGTCCATCTCTGCCGTGGAACAGTGCCTCCTGTCCATGAGCAGAAATACAGAATCGCATTAAAAAGGAAGGAAGACCCAACTACTTAAGCTCTCTTCATTGTTTCTTCCCATTTATCATCTGTTTTCCACTCCTGTCTTTGTGCAGCCCCTTTCTAGCACAACACACTGCAGCCAAGGAGATCAAGGCACTCCATGCTTTTCCCAGTTTTTCCCTTTTGTACATTTGAGGTGATGATCTTGCTGGCTTGCAGACTTGTTGGGATGATTCAGTAGGTGCTCACAAGGATCATAGCAGCATTGGCTATCCTCTAAACTCCTTCAGACAGCTCATCTCACACTTGGAGAGCAGGTTTTAGAGGAAAAACAGGACGCAAACCACAGAAGTGCGGCCCGTGACAAGTTTATTGTATTTATTTAGTGTGCATTGGTGAGGAGCTCTGGGTTGTGCACACACTGACAGACCTGGCTGCCCCTTGTCATCATAAAGCACAATATAACACAGAAACAAGAGCTCCAGTGCCACGACCTGTGTGCAGGAGTGGGAGCTCGGTCCTCTCTGCTTCCATTACGGAGTAACTCGCTTCTCCTGGGGAGTTATTTATCAGCTCCTTGCCGAGCCAGCAGATTGTGTCCTAATAGGCCCAAAACCACCACCTGCCCTTTGTCAGGCTCAAGGTTCAGACTCCAGATGGAGAAGTGGGAAAACAAAAGAGCCTTTAAAGCCCCATTTTACCACCACTGTACGTGATGTGTGACCATACAGTGCATGTATCGACTGTGGTCCACGTCCTGCAAACACTGACCTGGGCTGGTCGTGTTCCAGACCTCTCTGACTGTAACATTTTCCTCCTCCAACATCTTGAATCACTGGGGGTGATTTAGAAATGAGTTTTTCAGTCCCTAATCGAGCACAGACTCTCTGCTTGGGGAAGAACAAAATACGCAGTGAAGAACAGCACAAAGGAGGTGTGAGAGCAAGCAGGGAAAAAACTGTGGCATGGGCTGGGTTTTTATGCTGTTTCAGTCACGGCCAGAGGGCAGGAGCAGTCCCCAGAGAGGAGGAGAGCACCGAGGCTGAGGAACATGAGGCACTTTTTGTCTCTCCCAGAGCTCACTGCCTCGTGTTCCAAACCACACAAGAGCCACTGTGGGCTGGCAGCACGGGGGGATGCTGATGGTATGGGGGATGCATTGCCCCAAACCCCGGGGCCCAAGCCTGCCCTATTGCTTTCTTACATTTGGACTTGTGCCTTTCACCTAAGCCCTGCCACAGCCAGGGCACTAAACTCTGGAGTGCTCACAGAGAGGTTTTATGTCAGTAGTGTGGGCTAGTTTTGAGCACCCAGTTTGTGTGACCTGGGAGACAGTCTTTCAGCCCTGGGTGACATTTCCTATGTTTAAAGCACAAATCCCATGGTTTATTAGTGTGCCTGAAGTCAACCAACACTTCTGAGAAAAACAGTCAGTGTTGGAAAGCAACTTCGGTGTGCATGTAGGGAAAAATGAGAGGAGGTGACAACACCATCAAGCAGAGAAAGAGAAAATTAAATTCTGTGGTTTTTCTACGGTTGCAGTGAGCATCAAGACATCTATGTTAGAATCATAGCATCACACAGTGGTTTGGGTTGGAAGGGACCTTAAATATCATCCAGTTCCACCCCTGCCATGGGCAGGGACACCTCCCACTAGGCCAAGGTGGTCAGAGCTCCATCCAACCTGGCCTTGGACACTTCCAGGGATCCAGGGGCAGCCACAGCTGCTCTGGGCAGGGCCAGGCCTCCTCATCCTCACAGGGAAGGGTTTCTTCCCAATGTCCCATCTAACCCTGCCCTCTGTCGGTGGAAAGCCATTCCCCCTTGTCCTGTCACTCCATGCCTTGTAAGTTGTCTCGCTCCATCTTTCCTGGAGCTCCTTCAGGCACTGGAAGTGAAACCTTCCTTATACACCTCCCAACCTCCTCAGTGAAAGCAGCAGGGTCCCATCCCTCTTCGACCCAAATTCTCTCCTGGATCAGTTCCAGCCCTAACACTGAAGGAAGCACAGGACATCTGAGGACATTCCTGTGCCAGCACCGTGCCTGTGCCAGGCAGCAGCACAGGCTTCCACCTGCCAGAGCTGGTGAGGCCACAGATTTGGGCCAGGGTGAGTGAAATCCTCTTAGACACAGCTGAACCAGCGCAGATACACAGCAGCAAGCTCCGGAGCTTAGCAGCGTTTGTACTTGGACTTTCCTTTTATCCCTTTAAACCCAGTCCTAGGAGCTGCATTACATCTGATCCTTGGAAGTGCCCAAGCTGTTCCTATGGCAGCTCCTCCTGTACCTAAACAGACTGCAGGTTTTTATGTTTGCATGAAACAATCTCGAGCATTTTGAAGATAGAATAATTCAGTCTGAAAACACTCCTGGTTAGAGCATACCATACCGTTGATGGGGAAGCTGGCACAGACACAATTAGAGACCTCATCAAAGCAAGCCGAGTTTTCAACAGATGGGTTTGCTCTTGAGCAATTCCACAGCCCCATCAGAAATCCTGAGACGTCTTCACATGAACCTTTCAGGAGCCAGAGAGAAAACTGCATCAGGTTATGCATGATCTTACTTCATTTTAGGAGGTTTCCTGAGTTCTTCTGCAGCACTGAGTTCATGCAGTTCAACACAAGACTGTGCCTGGTCCCAGGGAACCTGCTGTGCCTCCAGCCAGAGCATCCCCCTCACCTGTGCTCTGGTGCCTGCAGGTGTTTGGGCAGTCCAGCTGCTCACTGATGGAGCTGTGGAGGTTTCTTAGATGAGGACACAGATGTTTTCTCCTTCCACCATGTCAGAACACCCACCAGCTTCATGGGGAGCCGCAATAAGTACATAAAAAAGAGCCCCCAGCTCAGGGCAGGAGAGGAACACCTTATCCAGTTCCAGTTCTAGGAGAACCAAGACTCTTGGTGAACTACTAATTATCACTAAGTATGTGAAGAACGTTCCCTAAATTGTGCTTGGAGAAAGAGAGATATTTGCTCGAAGAGTGGGACCTAGTCAGAGGTCTGGCCAAGCTGATTTAAACCGTAATCCAGACCTTAGTCATTTAAACAACTAAAATTCAAGCACCTTTAAGAAAGTGTTTCATCAATTTATCACAAATTATCATTGAAATTCTCAAGACTACCATTCTTCTGTGCTGCTGCTACAGAATTTGGGCATTTCCACCTTCCAAACTTTATTTCTCTATTGCGTGCCCACCTGGAACAAACTCACTTGGGATGACTAAATAAGCTTTACTTCCAAAAACCTCTGTTCCAACAGACTGCTGTTTTATTCTCTTGAATTTATTTATTCTTAGAAAAAAGACCTTTATCAAAACTTTCTATCTCAGAAAAGGTGTTATTAGCCCCTATTTTAACATAAAATGTTCTTGTTTTGGAGGGAAAAGAAAGCTTTTCGATGTAAATGCAAAGAATGATGCCCCAAAACGTCTACAAAATTTACAATTCACTAATGTGTATGGTGCTACCAGATGATACTCATAGACAATGACAATAGAAGTGTGTCCAACTGGATACTATCCCTCTTCCAAAAGTGCTAACTAATCTTAGCTGTCCTGGTGATTTACAACAACACTAATGGAAGTAGTTTAGCAACGTTTTCTGGCAGGCAAGAGCATGTGCACTGGGGAGAGGGAGAAATATCCTACACTGGAGGGAAAGGATGTGTTTGCTGAAGGGCAGAAGGAGCCTGTCAATGTAAAACACACAAATAGAATTAAAACACCCTGGGTTTTTCTCTGGGTTTCTGTATATCTGTTAGTGAGTATATAAATTTGACTGACTGGTACTGAGAACTAATCTAAAAAATATTGGTAATACTGAGACCCAAACTGGACCAAAATGGTTTAAAGTCATATGTTGGGTCTCTTCAACTGATCCAAAATTGCCCCAACATCATTCATGTGGGGCAAAGATGCCTCCAGAACCCATTTAGCCCCATTTCTGCTATTTTTGTGACAACAATGCTCTGTTTTGTGGTAATAAAGCTCCATTGTGTTTATGCTTGGAAGCCTCTCTTCCCTCACAACTTCTTTTTCATGCGCAATTCCTTTTCCTCAG
Source organism: Amblyornis subalaris (assembly GCA_018881555.1). Taxonomy (NCBI): domain Eukaryota; kingdom Metazoa; phylum Chordata; class Aves; order Passeriformes; family Ptilonorhynchidae; genus Amblyornis; species Amblyornis subalaris. Next base: position 860,616 of record JACAXG010000189.1, on the reverse strand, counting down.
ATGTTGGGTTATCACCCATGTGTTCCTGCAGGATAGCTCACGTGACACTATTTCTGCTGAGTCTATTGGAACTAGCGTCTCACCTGAAATTGTCACACCTGCCAGCTTATTTGCCCAGTATTTTCCTCCCTTTCTGAGAAAAAAAGCAGGCATCTATTGAAATGTACAAGGTAGATATTCAATATCTTTGCTCTTCTAGCTGTATCAATGAAGGAAGAATACTGGTTCTGTTTTCTCAGGAATTCGTTTTTCTTGACCATTGTTTCTTGTTCTTTTGGCTCCTGCTCGGTGGCTCCTTTCCACAAGCAGCCTGGAAGAGAGAGTCAAGGAAAGCTGTGGGGCCACAAGGGAAATCAAATGGCATCATTACAAATGACACAAACAGTAAATGAAAGACTTTCCTTCCTCGGGCCATTTACATTTCTGAAGGCCTGGGTGACTGAAATGCTAGGATTAATTAAATCTAACACCAGTGAATTCTCCAGAAGTTAAGCAGATATGTTTCATAATGGTAAGGCAAGTGAAGAGACTGGAAACTGGAGAATATTTCTCTGTCCTAACACATCTGGTTGAAAAAGAGTATGTTTTTCTAGGCAAGCTTGAAAATGAAGATGAAAGAGGAGTTTTCCGCTAAAAAAACCACCAAAAACTAGTTGATTATGGAAGTGGTAGGGAATGAATCAAACCAGAAAAAGCTGCTGCCAACCTGCACAAATGTTATGGCTGATTGTCAAAATTCAGTCATGTAGGAGAACAAACACCAGGCTGCTCGTCTCTGATCAGAGTCTGCAGCCCTCAGCAGATGACAGAGCAGCACTCCTCTGGCTGAAGTGAGCAGCTTCTCTTTCTCTGTGGGTGAACCTGTGATCCACAGAATCACGGGATCATCGGGGCTGGGAAAGGCCTCCAGGATCATGGAGCCCAACCACAAACCCAGCACTGCCAAGTCCTGCACCAAACCATGTCCCTCAGCACCTCCCCTGAACGTCTTCCTCGCCCATGTACAGGGCAGAGGACATCCCTGGTGCTGCACAGCAGCAGGGATCCGTTAAGACAGAAAAACTTAAGGGGCACAGCCATTTTCCCAGCAAAAAAAAATCTCATTTTTGCTGTCCTCTGCTTTCAAACGTCACCTGGAGAGAGTTGACGACTCCCCCTGGTTCTCCAGCCCCAGGCTCTTTGCAAAGAGCGAGCTGGCTGCCACATTGTGCATAACCAGGACAAAAATGTTAGATCTGCTCTCCAAACCAGTCAACTGGCCTTGGTTTGCCACATGTCCTTTTGTTGCTAGAAGCCTTTCTCGCTTGCACCCAGAATCATGAAGGACCTGCAAACAATGGTGTACCCTCACCAATCTGTCCTCATGGAGAGCTCAGAAGGCAAGTCCCCCACTGTCCCTCATGGAGAGACATGAATTATCATCTTAGAGATTCTGTAGAGATGCCTCAATTCTCACATTTTTAAATTAAAACATTCCTTGGCATGTTCAAGGCCAGGTTGGACAGGGCTTGGAGCAACCTGGGGTGGTGGAAGGTGTCCCTGCCCATGGCAGGGGGTGGGATGAGGTATCCTTTAAGGTTCCCTTCCAACCCAAACCATTCCGTGATCCTATGATTCTATGATTCATACCACATTTACTTATATTAGATGTTTTTCTGGATATCCGAGCATTAAAACAAACAATTTCAGCAATAAGAGTTCATGAGGATTTCCAAAGTACATACTTCTTAAACCATTAGGTCTTTGCTGGTTAAAGTTATATCCAAACTTTGGACTAAGTCTCTTTGTGGACTGTGAACCACATAAACCAGCATCTTCACCCAGCTACCACGGACCTCAGCAAGAGCAGCACTCTGCCCTTCATTAGGATTTCTCAGCGGTGTAAAACTGGCATAAATCCTCCATATATTGTGTATCTAGGGAATATTTTAAACCCTCCAACATTTCCACCAGTTTTTCTAATGCTGGCTACAAACCTGGATGTTGTTTCTTATCTGGATTAGTCACCTGCAGGTTTCCCTGGGGCGCTGGAATAAGCCCAGCTGCACTTTGCCATTGAGAAAGTGATTTGTAGAAGACTGAAGACTTCCCCTGAAGACCCTGAGAACTTCCAAGAAATCTTTCCAGCTGTGAATTCTACAAAGAAACATTCTCATGCCTGGAAGTGTCCAAGGCCAGGTTGGATGGAGCAACCTGGGATAGTGGGAGTTTTACAAAATTTTTAGAAAATGCTAATGAAGATAGAAAATACAGATCAATATAAACTGCAAAAGATACAGAGAAAGTCATCAGCAGGAGAGGTTTTCATGGAAGGGGAGCAATTGATCCTAACCAGAGACAACCACTGCCAGTTTATGAGCCTGGGGCAAGACATGGGCGTTTGGGGAAGGGAAACCACACAAGGTGTCTGAAACCAGGGCAGATGCTGATGAAACACCATTCAGGATTCAGCAGACAAGACGTAGATTTCCTCCTCTTCCTTTTTTCCTTGGAAAAAGTTGCATTCTGAATTGTGTTTTGTTCCGAAGTAGAACAACAACTTGGGGGGGGAGGAGAGGGGGGAACAACAAAGATTAAAAAAAAACATCCTTTTTATAATAGAATAATCTGAACTATTTTGAGCAGCTGAATAAAAAGAGAAAGCACGAGACATGGAAATCTTGGGTGGAGAGTGAATAAGCACGAAGAAGTCTCACAGAATCAATGTTTCACACGGGAAGGGGAATTTTAGTGGAAAAGTCACTTAGGTTTTGGTGAGGGAGCAGTCAGAAAAAGTAATCCCACTGAGATTAAACCTTAGTTTCACTTTGATTAACCAAGGCAGAGCGCCTTTATGAGGAATGTGGTGAGGAACAAGGTCCAATTCCTAAGCAGAAGGACAGCAGCAGGAGAGCACATCTGTGCTTTATCTTGGTGCATGATAAAGCCTAAAAAGACTTCCAGAAATATACATTTATGGAGAACCCTCAGACACCTTTTACGCATTTGAAAGCAATTTTTCATGAGCGCTGTTGCCCGAAGTCTGGGGACTGCAGGAAAATCGAGGTCGGACTTTTTGCCCCAGCTGCAAAATACAGACCTGTGCTTGGGAAGGAAAACAACAGGAGTGAAAGTGACAGCTAAAATGCCAGGTTCTCTTGGAACAGCAGATCCATACCGGAGCACGAACAAAGCTGCACTGATTTATGCTGCTGCCTCTCTCCCATAAGGGCTGTGGACATAAAAGGCTCCCCACCTAACAGTGCCTAACAGCCCAGAGCGGGCAGGAAATTCCAGATATCCACAGAGCTGAGCTCCTGAAATGAAAGCTGCCATTCAGAACCAGCCTGAGGAAGGTAGCAGCGCTGAAATTTAGCAATACCTGCACCATAAAAGCTTTCAGTTTTACCTTGGTGGGATTTTGGCACAGGACAACCAAAGTTCACCCCTGGGTTTCTGACGTATTGCTTTAAATCCAAGTGTATTGATATTTGTAGTGTGAAACCACAGTTTTGATTCTGATTTCAATCCTGTTGTGTCTAGCAGAGGCATTTCAGATGAAGGGAAACGAAGTAAGGTTGGGATCACACTGTATTTGAAGAAAATTCCAGCGTGCTTCGTGCTTTTTTCTTTCCTTTTTTTTTAAAGCCAGACTTCCCAAGATAAGACACCTGTTGTAATGATTTATGAGCATCCACACAGCAAAGACTGGAAAGGAAACCCTTGGGTAGCAAACCTGCAGATAGTCCCAAACCGTAGAATTTAAGACTGTTCCATTGCCAGTATCTTCCTGGCCATTTTTATAGTGGTGGGTTATTTCCTCCATTATTTTCCTACGGTAAATCCTATTCCAAGCAATATGCAGGGAAAAGCATTCTGGAGTGTAAATCGCTGCAACAAGCTTCAGGACAGGGAGCTCAGGAGTGAATCCACCAGTGAACTGCTGACTGGGGAGAAGCCTGAGGAGAAGGTTTCAGCCTCGTGTGAGTTAAAGTGAAAGGTTTTGTGATGCCACCCTTAGGACATATTACCAGAGCAGCATGTATGCAAAAACATTTCAGCTTTGGTCTGGGGAGAAGCTTTCCCAAAAGAATGTAGGTCCATACCAGTGGTAATTTCAGATAAGAAAGGGTGTCAGTCTCATATGCCAACACTGAAAATCCATTTACAGTGTAGATGAACCTTTATTCATATGCTCACCTTCACTATTTAGTCATTCTTAACTAGTAGGAAAACTACATGTACTTAGTCTTTTTTATTCTTCTTGTCTAGTTCATTGGCCCCTTCAGCTTTAAAAACACAAAAGATGGCTTTTTTTCTTTTTCCACGCCCTTACTAAAGTTGCAACCTGTCTCTACTTTCTCTCTGCCTCTGTCTCATTAAAGTGTTCGCCAAACTGCCTCAAAAATAAGGTGGCAAAAATGTGGAGAGCAATGGATCAGATGTAAACAAAGGTATCTACATCCTGAAGCTGCTTTATGATATTCTTAGGCTGTGTATTGTAAAGCATATTTCCTGGTGAAGAAAACAGATAACCCCTCTATCTAAAAGACAATTTGGAAGCCGAGACAGGGAATTTAGTCACGATTTCCACAGTCTCCTTTCAATGCAAGCTCTTAGTATGTGCACCGTGATCCTCTGAGTCAGTGAATAAACTAATTTTTAATATATTTTTAGATGCTATGAGATGAAAAAAAAATATTTTGGGAAATTTCATGAATAGAATATATAAATTTTCTGGCCTAAATTACTACAGTGTAATGTCAAATGTTGCTGGCATGAGCTAAGACAGACATTCTTGGCTTTCTCAGTCATGTATTGAGCATTTATTAATTAATGACAATGTTAGTGGAAACAGTTAGCACCAAACCCTTTGTGGAATGTTTTCCAAGCAATAGATAGTGTTTTTTTAAAGGGTGTCTCAGCAACAGGCATTATTATTGTGGCCATCATGCCAACTGGACTGCTGTCACGAGAGGGGGTTGAGAAGAGACCATGTCAGGCCTAAGTCAAAGTCTAATCTAAGTCCACATCAAACCTTTTTCTAGGCAAGGTCTAATATGCACTCTTAAACGGTTAAGGGTAAAAATTGATATTGTATGGTGATTTGCTCTGTAAATTCAGACACCCAAGACGTCACACTAGCACGGATAATTGCACAGCTCTTCTCACTTGAAAAAATTGAATCAACATTAGATTTTTTAAAAATACCTGAAATTAAATAATACTGTGCCACGATTTACCTTATTGCTACAGGCAAATTGAAACAGGACTTATAACATGCCAATATTCCAAACATAACATGACAGCAAACCAGAAAAAGCTGTCTTTAAAGAGGAAACTTGTTTTCCTGTGTACAGAAAAAGTCCTAAAGGATACTCAGCTGTGATTGTTTTTCTTTTTCTTTTGGACTGTCAGAAACACTTTCACAGGACATCTCACAAGAGGCTGCTGATAAGAACCCCGTGGGCACAAGAGGAAGGGCCCAGCCCGGCCGTGGGTCAGGGATGGAGGCGCAGGAGCACCCGCAGGCAGGAGAGATAAGATGGACAGGGTCGTTCCTAAGAGCCTGGTGCTACAAGAGTCAGGCAGGAGATAAAATACAGTGATTTACCTTGGCTAAAGGTGGTGGTGCCTGCAGAAGAGTTCAGAAAGCCCCAAGTGCATGAGGAGTGAAAGGTGTGCTGGGAGGCACTACCCGAGCTACTCACAGACCTCGCCAGGAAGTGTTGAGATAGAGGAGAGAAATTCCCTCCAGAGCTTTCTTCATCACAGGAAATAAATCCACAACACTGCTCCTTCCCTTACTCCTGAGCTCTTGAGAGGTACCAAATCCTGCAGGTGAACATTAGCAATGCACGTGGTGCACAAGAGTAAAAGAAGTTACATTTTGGCTGTCAGTTCATGGAACATTTGGGTTATCCCAGGCAGCTCTGACTTCATTCTCACCCAGCAATAGAAGGTATTTCTGTCTTCCTTTTCTTAATCTCAGTAACTTGCTCGTTTGGACCAGTTACTTTTCCTGTTCTTGGCTCCAGCCCTCCCATTAGTGAATATTGTAAAGTTCAGGAAGAGAAATGCAGCTGCTGGAACGAAGACTCTACACAAATTAAATGGGAAACTTGCAGCATGCCTGTTTTTCATCTAAACAGCATGTGCATTTTAGTCTGGGTTGCAAAAGCCCCTGTGTCTTCAAGATTTCATTTATAGGCACGTATAACAAAAGACAATGAAAAAAAAATTAAGGTATGTACATCTACTTTATCTCAAAGTAGCCTAAGGAAATAAAAGCCTAAAACTGTCACCTTCTCTTCAAGGTCAGCCATACTTTACAGTATTGGTCAAACCTCCTGCATTTACGAACTTTTTTTCCCCAAAATGAGACCCACAAGTTCTCTTTGGGTCTTCAAACCGTTTATTGTCATGAAAGAATCGTAGAATCACAGAATCACACAGTCACGGAATCACAGACTGGTTTGGGTGGGAAGGGACCTTAAAGCCCATCCAGTGCCACCCCTGCCATGGGCAGGGACACCTCCCACTATCCCAGGCTGCTCCAAGCCCCATCCAACCTGGCCTGGGGCACTTCCAGGGATCCAGGGGCAGCCACAGCTTCTCTGGGCACCCTGTGCCAGGGCCTCCCCACCCTCACAGGGAAGGATTTCTTCCCAATATCCCACCTAACCCTGCCCTCTGGCAGTTTAAACTTGTCCTAACCCAAACAAAGATGTCCATTTTGCTCATTTAAACCAACTTTGCTCAAAAAAATTCCTTTGTGTGGGCCAGAACATGCAAGAAATACTTCATCTGTGAGGTTCTTAACATTTTGTACAATACGTAATACCCAAGTGGTAATTTCTAAAAATTATTACCTGAACAGAAACTTCATTTCATCTTTTATCAAGGTTTTAAATTATATATAAAAGCCGTTTCTTGAGGGTTTTTTTTTCATTCTTTCTTTGTCTTCTTTTTCTTCCTTCACATAATAATGCTTGACAAGAAATCTAGAGACAAAACTAAAATTACATTATGTGTTCTCTATCTTCATTTTGTATTGTGCTGGAATACAGCAGAGCACTACAAATTGTCTTCAAATCAGGTTTTAGAAAGTTAAAAATAAAGGATCGTGATGGAATTAGAAGACTCCCACAGAAATTTTATAGGAAGTAGTGCCAGTCACTACTGGCATTGTGTGCTTGGAAAATCCCTGCCTCCTTATCAAAATGTACTGCACAGTTTCTTGTCACTAAAATACAATAAAAACAGGGGTGAGAGATCAGGACAACTGCTGCAGATGGGCAAGAGGCCGGCTTTGACCCCAGCTGTTTCAGAAGATTAATTGCTTTCTGCAAAAGCCCTTTGATTTTGGAGCTACACTCATGGATTGTGGAGAATCCTTCCAGTGCCACAACCCGAAATCTGAATTCTGCTCTGTGCCATTCCCAGTGGGAGATGCCCTTATTTGTAGATGGTCACCATTAGTTAAGATAAACAAATTAAATTCCTTTTTCATTCACGGTTGTTCCCCGCATCACCCCTTTTCTTCACCCATTTTACGCAATCCTGAGCAGAAACTGTTTTGAATTCAAAAATTAAGTCACTTTTAAGCCAGTAGGAAGCTCACACCATCACGTTATTCCTGAAGTGTAAAATCCTGGACTGAGAGAAGGATAAGCCTTTTCACGGAAAGAATCAGGGATTCACCCAACACGTGTGGTATTTTCCAAGGGTATGTATTATTTGGAATTTTCTATGACATTTCTTCCTCCCTTCCAACTGCCCACAGGGATTCCCATCAGCTCACTGTCCGTGGTAGTAGATAGGCCTGCTGTGAGTTAATTGTGATCAGTGAGTTAACACAAGAGGAATTTTGTTCTGGTTCAGTCAGCGTGAAAACGATTTGTGGCACAAGTTTTATCGCCAGTGAGAGTGGGAATTTTATTTTCTGTTAATTCTCTGTTGGTGAACTGTGGACTGGGCAACCCAAGACTGAATGGGACAGCAGCGCTGTTGGAACAAAGCAACTAAAACTGAGCAAAAATGTGCAGCACTGATCTGACTCTTCTACTGTAAGGGCTAAGGTTTTCATATTGTATATATTGTATAGTTTTATTCATATTTGTGCATGTAAATAGGGTCAGCTTGCCCACAGAGCATTCCACTGCTTCCATTAAGCCTTCATGGCATGACAGGCATTACCTCCACAGGTATTAGCCACACACCGATGTCTCCTAAGGGCTTCTAGACAAACCCCAGCTAATTTAATTCACAGAGAATTCTCAATTTCTCACAGGTCCAAGTGGTCACTGAAAGGGGAGACACCTCATTTCAGGTGTCAGTGTGACTTGTGTGCTCCTCAGCACCAATGCATCTCCCACTTCTGGGAACATCTGACACGTGTTCATGTGACAAGAAGTTACCTTGGCAGCTTGCTCCTGTTTCCCAGCACCATCCCTCCTGCAGCTCCAGGGTTCTGGGAAGAGCTGTTGGTGGGAAAGGCTCGCTGGGCAAGCGAGGCTGTCAAGAAAGGAGGTGGAAGAAATGGGAAAGTTTGAGGTAAATTAGCTAATCAGCAGGCAGAGGCAGAAAATATTCCGGGATAATATCATTTATTCCAAAAATAACTTCTTATTCAGAGTTGGGCAATCTTTCCCAAAATCAGATAAGATCTTGGCAGGAGGAGGCTCCAAGCACCTAAAGGACATTAATGCTGAACAGTTTAGAGATTCACTATTCGTGCAGAGCAAGACTGATGATGTCTGCAAAATAAAAAAAAATTCTCCTCTCCCTGCAAAAAATTCCCCAACACTCAGAAGTATCACTGACTTTATTAAAAAAGACAATGTCCACACCTGTTTAGGAAGAGCCCACCGGGATTACAGAGATTTTCTGTTTATCCTATTTATTTGAGAAGTTATGGCACAGAGAAGGGGAATCAGTACTTTTTCTTCTTACAGGGAGCATTGATACTTGTTATTGTTCTCATTAGAGACTCACTTATTAAGCAGAATAATAGAGGAAGCCAGTGTGTGTCATCTTTCCCGTTCCCAGCTGTTGGTGTGTGTAGAGACCCAGCCCTGGAAGGAGGGAGAACTGGAAATGTTAACTGTTACACTGACACTCATAGCCGTGTAATTTCTGCAGGATATAGGAAATTATAATTTTATTTTTTTTTACTCCAGGCTTATCACAGAAAATTGATTCTTTCCTCAGTTTGTCCGGAATGAGATACAGACAAAGGCATACATTCGCTAAGAAAATAAATAAATACAGTAACGTGCTTTTTACTTTGCTTTTGGGGGAACAGAAACAAGGATTTCCCTGTTGCTGGCAGTGGTGTCATGTGCAATAATCTGGTCATTGTAAAGCCATATCTGGTCCTAATTCCCAACCCAGCACCAGATGTTCCCAAGGCGTGTTCCCTCGCAAGGCTGCCTCGCTGGGCAACAACGACGGGGGGATTTCAGCTCCCGTGTTTCAGCACCTCATCATGCTTGTTAGGGGATGGTGAGAGGGATTTCAGGGCTGTCAGCCTGCCAGGGCTGGCTGTGGCGGCCAGGGGGGATGATTTATGGGAGGGTTGGGGTCGTGGCTGCAAACTCAGCCCTTGGCGGGGCCGGGGCAGCTGTGCCTGACCAGGGTCAGCGTGTCCCTCTCCCCAGAGCATCCCAGAAAGGGCCTGGCACCCCTCCAGCCAGTGTCCAGCAGCACCTGGCCACTCTCACACGGATCAGGTTGTGGGAGACTCGTGCCTCTGGCCAAGCCCCGCTCGTTTGGAGGGGCTGGGCTTGCAGCGGGGCAGAGGGTGTGAGGGTTACAAGGGATGCACTCTGCTGGGACCAGCCCCCTGCCCCAGACGGCTCCTGGCAGTGGCTCCACGGCTCCTTTCCCTGCCACGTCCAGCAGGTGCCCCCAGGAGAAGCCCAGGCGGGCTGCAGGCCAGAGGGTCTCCAGACCTCGCTCCTGGCTGGATCAGTGCGCCCCATGTCACACCAGGGGTGCCTCTCTCCTCCCCAGTCACGACTCCCCTCCTTTCCTTCATGCCCAGGTCAGCCTTACTGACCTCCCCATCTTCCGGCGCCCGCTCTGCGTTTGGGGCTGTATTGCCCCAAAATGCGTGTGACCTCCCCGCCCACAGAAGCCAGAACGAGGAGTTTTTTTCCTGCCACAAAGCCAGCCTTTTTTGGATATCGGGGTGGCCACGTCAAGTCCTTGAGGAGGGGTGCAGATCAGGCATCTTCTGCTGCTTTTGTTTCGCTTACCCCTGTACTGTGCATTGTGAATCAGGATGGGCACCGTATTTTCCTCTATAAGGACAGTACAGTGATTCCCACCAAATAACCTGTAGCTTTGTGAGACCCTCCCCCACAACTGGTGGGGTGGATGGTTGGGTTTGACGATCTTATGTGCCTTTTCCAACCTTAGCAATCCTATGGAGGTGGAATGCTGCTCTTTAGTCTGTACAGTATATTAAGATCCTACACTGCTTCTGCAAAACAAATTATTTTCAGAAATTTTATAAAATTGTTATGTAATTAAAGGAAGAATCAGGCATAAAAGTTAGTCAGTTCTCATCGCATTTTACACGGGAAGAAACCCAACTGTTGATGAGTCATTTGCACTATGAAGTCTCCACAACAAAAACATAGCAATGCTGAAATGGCTCCCTTTTTTTAGAGACAGAAGCAATTTATAAATATCTCTGGAGGCCTGAATCGCAGGGCTGTAAAGGAGATGAAGAAAGTTGCAAAAATGGACAATATCACTTGGTGATGGTTCCTGCCAAGAAGACACATATCCTGTGCACAAATACTTCTCATTTTGAGGGATCTTGGTTGTGACATAAAGTTTCAGGCATGGAAAGTGGGGGTCTCACCTGAGATTTACCAGTTGTACATGAAATCAGGTTTGCTCTGATTTGCCTCCAAAATAAAATGAGCTTGTTTGCAAAGCAGAATTTCTGGGTGAAATAGAGGTATTCGCAGCACATGCAGTCACAAGGGGTTTTTACAGCAAGGGGATGGACGTAGCCAAGCCCTGCCTTGAGGCAGCGACATTCCTACAGCGAGGTCACCCCAAGGCTCCTCCCGTCCCGGCTGAGCCATCCCAGCCGTGCCAGCCTCTCCTCCCAGCAGAGCTGCTCCGTGCCTCTGCTCGCCCTGGTGCTGCTCCGGGCTGGCTCCAGCAGCTCCACGTCCTTCCCGTGCCGGGCCCGGGGCTGGGGCAGCTCTGCAGGGAGGGTCTCGCCTGAGGGGGCCGAGGGGCAGAATCCCCCATGCCCTGCTGCCCGCGCCGGGGCTCGGCCCAGCACGGGGCTTTGGGCTCCCAGCACACAGGGACAGCTTATTTTGAGTTTTGTTTTTTTTTTTTTAGCATAAGGATTTGCAAAACCCTCTGCCTGGCTCTAGATCTGTACCATCATTAGGCTGACATTTGAGAGGTTCTCCTTCAGATCACTCAGAATTTCACATCAGGCCCTGGCCTTGCTCGCACAGATACAATAAACTGTCAGTAACTGTGTGAATCGAGCCATGCAAACCTTCTGCAAAAGCAGGAATCACACCAAATGCTCTGACATACGAGATTTTTCATGTAAATAATTTCTCATAAAATATAAACTGTTATCCCATGTCACTGATAGCTAATGGATTAAGTCCTTGGTGGAAAAAATTGTTTTCCCTTTAGGATCAGTTACTGCAGAGGAAATAAGAAGGAAAAAAAGTCCTCAAGGAAAAAAAAGTCCTCAGGCAAAAGCAGTTTATTTATCAGAAGTAATAACAGGAAGCACAGTGGATCCACAAAAGATACGTGGTTGAGCCTGTAGGAACCACAGCCTCTAACCCAGGACCTAAGATGACTCTAGCGCCTTCTCAGCACCCAAAAAACCCACCTCTGCCATCCTTTATGACTGGCTGGCCCCCCCAAACACAAGCCTTGGGGGACTTTTGCTGCCACAAACTTCTTTGAGAACATGGCTGTGGTTTCCTTGTCTCCTGCTGCCCCATCCCTCTTCCTGCCACCCTTTTCCACTGCCGTGGATGAACTGCCTTGAGTTGCCCCCGTCTGGTGCGGGGTGTCATCCTGGCAGAGGACACCCAGCTCTCCTTCCTGGGCGTGGGAGGCAGTTTATAACACCAACCTGCTCGTGCAGTGGGTGAGCAGAGCAAGCCAGCAATTTCCTAGCCTTGCTGGGCACCGGAGCCCAGCCTCTCCAGTTCCTTCAGCTTTTATGGCTGTTGCCGGCTCTCCCCTGGTTGTTTTTTCCCCCTAATCAACACCGTGGAGCGGACAACTCCTGCCCCGCGCGCTCCTGCGCTCTGTCACGGCACTCAGGCAGCTCCTTGTCAGCAGAGTGCCAGAGAGCCCTGCAGGCATTAGCTTATTAATCCTCACACCCCCCCCGAGATATGGGCAGCTATTATTATCCCCCTCTCCCTGGGCCGTGGGGGAGAACAGAAACTCTCCCAGATTAAGCGTCTCGAGCCAAGGTCACACGGGAAGCACGGCCAGGCTGGCCTCTCGTTCTCTTGTGCCCAGGTCCCTCTGGAGGAGCTTCAGCGCCTCCTCACAGCTGGGGAGCACTTTGATGGTCAGGGCTCACACCCACACTGCAGTCAGTTTGGGCATTGCATTTATTGGAGAAAATTTGGGGCAGTTGTGGGGAGCGTCCTACAGCGTACGGGGCACAGAAACACCTTTGGGTCAAAACCCAGAACCATGAGGTCTCAGCAGACTAAACTTGGGTGGATGGTTTATTTTGCCTCACTGCTCACATTGGCAGTGGTGTTCACCCACCAACGAGAAGGCAGATTGTGTTAGGAGGGCCGGGATGTGTCCTTGGAATGTCCTGGGAGTGGAGAGGAAGGGAGCAGCCACGGATGTGCCTCGGGCACGGCTCCCACCTCGCACTCTTCTCCTGCCCCACCCTTCTCCTGGGACAACCACTTGCTACCCCAAAATCCCTCCAGCTAAAACCACACCAGGAGAAACCACACCTGTAACATCAGGGAAGAGACCAGCAGGGAGCGGAAATGTGAGAAAGTGTGGTTCTGAGGACAGCAGGAAAGTGGTCAAACCCTGCTTGCTCACAGAAATCAAATTGCCCAATTTCTTTCTACCTGTGTTTTTTCCATCTGTAAAACCATCGCAATGGTGGCACGAGACCATTGCAGACCTGCTTTTCTACAACAGGATATTCGAGATTAGAATTTATTCTTCCTCAAAGTGAAAATGAAATATTGAAACCTCTTCTTTATGTTGCTGCCAAATGAAATCTCTGGTTTATAGCCATGTCTAAAAATGGGAAACTTAAGTTTTCAGACTAATTGGAAACACAAAATTAAGGCACCTTTGAACAACTGTGTTTGAAAAAACAGGCAGAGATTTAATCTTTCATGAAAGACTTCATCAGAGACATTTGCCCCCTCCACCCGGATGGTTTGATGCTGTCCAGATGTTTGCTGTGTGATGGGTGTGTACCTTCTGTCTCTGATGAAGAAACCAGCCCAGACATCCTTGGGTTCCTTTCCTTTTACAGCTTAAGAGGATTTAAACCTGTTTTGTCCTAGACTGTCTGCTCACATTATCATTAGGGATGGGCAAACCACAATAGGAGGGAAAGGCTGGCTCAGGTCAGTACTGAAAGTTTTGTTTCCTAGGCAAACTCAGCCAAAACATTCATGAATTCAAAGTTTTTTAGCCCGCGAGGATATAGTAAATCCATAGCTTTTAATTTCTGGTTTTGCAAAACAATATTCAGAGATTAACCTTTCTTGCATGATTAGTCTATTTTTATTCTGGATAAGAAGGCTAGAGGTAATGTGACAGCAATGACAAAAAATTATTCTGTGAATTTATGACAATTCCATCATTATGTTAAATCCATTGCATGACCGCATAAATCAAGCATTTGTATTTGACTGAAGAGAAACAATATTTATGACACCAAGCCCACCCTGTGTATTGAAAATGGTGGAATGAGAAGAAAAAACCCAAAACTTTCCTATTCGGCTACTAATTAGCATAGGAAATTGCTGTTTCCCTTTCAGACTGATGGTGGCTTGTGGTTTTGATCAGAACAAAGAAAATAACACAAATAAAGAGAAAAGCTCTGATATTAAAGTAGATTTTTTCCTACATTCTGGGTTAGTTACGCACACAAAGGCGGTGTCTGGTGTGTACTGGCAAACCCAGGAGGATGCACAGTGTTAAAGCTACCAAATCATTAGTAATAATCTTATTGTCACTGCTAATACCATCAGCTGTTGTGGTAAGAACCTGCAGAAATTAGTGCAAAGCCAGACAAGCCTTCAAGTCCCATTTTTATAATTAAGAAACCATTCATGTGGGAAAGGAGGAAGAGCAAAACAATGAATAAATTACTTGCTTGGCATTTCGTAGAGCCTGTAGAATTCCAGAGTGACTGAATTATCACACATATAAGCAAGATAAGGAAATAAACCAGAGCAGGGTAGACAAATTTATTCCTAGTGTCACTCAACACACTTGAAATGCAGAGTTTTATGAAGGATAAGTGCATGGTGTTTGGCTGCATTGTGGAACATAAAGACCAACCCCTCCCCTGCATTAATTCCCATGTTATCCCATCACTAGTGAAGGGGGGAAGTGGGGAAAGTGAATTTATCTTGGTGAATGCCTTCATAGGGTCACTCTTTATCATAATTGAAAGCTCTTGGAAGTTAAGAGAGGCCCCTCATGAGTGGAGAACAGCAAATCTTGCACCCATCTTCGAAAGAGACCAGAAGGATTTTCTGGAAAGCTGCAAGATCAGAATCATGGGGATTGGGAATGACCTCCAAGGTCACCGAGGCCAAGCTGTGCCCTTCCCCACCTTGTCCCCAGCCCAGAGCACTGAGTGCCACGTCCAGCCCTTCCTGGAACACCTCCAGGGATGGGCACTCCAAACATCCCCGGACAGCCCCTGCCAAGGCCTGACCACCCTTTCCATGGAGAAATTCCTCCTGATGTCCAACCTGACCCTCCCCTGAGGCCGTTCCCTCTCCTCCTGTCCCTGTTCCCTGGGAGCAGAGCCCGACCCTCCCTGGCTGCCCCCTCCTGTCAGGAGTTGTGCAGAGCCAGAAGGTCCCCCCTGAGCCTCCTTTTCTCCAGGCTGAGCCCCTTTCCCAGCTCCCTCAGCTGCTCCTGGTGCTCCAGACCCTTCCCCAGCTCCGTTCCCTGCCCGGGACACGCTCCAGCCCCTCTCCAGAAGACCAGAGTGGCTTTGCCATGGTGTTGGCAGGATGAGACGACAGATGCAAATTCAAACAGAAGAGGCTCAGCCTGAAACAGGGAGAAACATCTTCCCTGTGCAGGCAGCCCAGCATTGGAACAGTTTGTCTGAAGCACCCATGTCACCTCCAGCCTTGTAGGTTTCCACAGCCTGTCTGCCAAAATCCTCGGGAAAGCTGGTACAAGCTCAGGGCTGCCCCTGCTCTGGGCAGGAGGCTGGCCCAGAGGCCTCTTCCTCCCTGAAAAATCGAATTCTCTGGGTTTTCCATCCCTTTCCAGAAGATTGACTTCCACACAGAAGCGCAACGCAAGGTCCTGCAGCAGCTGGGCTTTCTGTGGAGAACCAGATACAGCAGAATCTCGAGTGTATTTCGAGGTGTTAGTCAGCGAGGAATAAGTCACAGGAGATTACTGAAAGGATCCCAACTCGGTGTTTTTAAGATTAACAGCCATTGCACAGAAAATGGAACGGCTGCACCTCTCCACCATTAACTCATTGCTGTCATACAGGTTTTGAACACAGGTGAAGTGTGGGTTGTCCTGGCTGAGCTCTATTACGAACAAATAACTTGAAATAAGAAGATTATCCCCTCATATCTGTCATCATAATAATAATGGCCATTGAGAGGAACATGGAAAATTAATATAAGAAGGAAAAATGCTCAATTTCACTGTGCAAGTAACTGGAACAGGTAATAGGATAGAATTATATAATCATTAAGGTGTAAAAGGACATCCGAGATCATCAAGCCCAACTTTCAACCGAAAATGAAGGGGGCAAATTTGGAGTCGTATCTTCTAGTGGGCCCAGACATTGCCTAGGATAAGAGATGGAAGCACTTAGGCCTCCTGCCCAGGCTCCAGGGCTCTGTGGACAGCGTGGAACTGACACTGAAAGGTTCATTTCCAGGTGTCCTGACCAAATTCCCGCTGGAATCCCTTCCTGGTGACTCCATCCTGACCGTCCCCTCTGCAGCCCCCTCCCCATCCCGGGCAGATGTTGGGGTCTGTGTGCGAGAAAGGGGGGACACCAGAACCCCCCAGCAGCAGCTGGGCTCTGTCCACTGCGGGGGAATCCCCAGCCAGCTGCTTCCATCCGCTCCCCGTTGGCAATGGCCAGAAAAAACAGAGCAGGGGCCAGGAAATATTAAAGTGTTAACTGCAGGCTGTTATCTGTGCTCTGTAATTATGAGCGTGATACAGGAACCTGGTGCTTTTCTCCGTCGCTCTGCTGCTCTCCCATGCCAGCATGTACATAGCAGATTTTTGTGTTTTAGTCTTAGGCATGTCATTGCTTACTCGCCGTCTTGAAAGTCAGCTGCTGGGGTGGGAGACTAAGACAACCAGATGTTTTACTTTTCATGCTGAGGAAGTGAAATTAGAGATCATCTTCCTTAAGATTTTTGTGGAAGAAAGTTCAGAAATATAAGGGGAGCTATACTTTTAACCCCTGTGCAGTTTAATCATCAAATCCAGTAGGTCTAATCACTGGTTAAAAAAAAAAAAGTAACTTAAAGAAGAAAAAAGGTGAATAAACAATGTGGAGGGAGGGAGAGAAAACAGGGTGAAGAAAATGGAGTAAATACCACCCTTTGTACTCAGTTATGGTTTGAAAATTAATTACCTTCTTCATGAAGGGAAGGTAAATCTCTACCACTTAAAACTTGCCAATTTAAAAGTCCAACGATGTTTATATTTAGAACAAAGCCTTCTACTTCTGGCCTTCATAATCTGATACTTCAAGGCACCCACTGCTAAAACAGATGCACAGCTCTTACTGCAAATTGCCCACATGTTGTGGCTGGCATCCTAAATGCGTGGAAATACAAAAATCCCGGTGTTTTTCTTGCAGACCCTTTTTTTGAGGCGTATCTGACAGTCTCCAAAAGGGCTGCTGCAAAGTCAGGGCAGAGGGAAGGCAGGGGTAGGAGGTTTTAGGCAGGCAGCCTGGAGTGGGGAGGTTTCATAGGCTGCCAGCTCCTGGCAACCAGTGCTGTGTGAGGGAACATCCATGCCACAGCCCCATTCAGCTCCTCAGTGTTATCACAAATGGGAAATTAAACGTTTTGTCTCACAGCAGAATATGCTGGCTGGCTCGCACCCACATCCCTCTAATTTCATTTCTGCTGGCTGCAAATCTGTTTCTCATCTAGCTGCAGCTTCCTTCTCAGCTCTATCTCACTTTTTGTGTGTGTGCTGTGTTGCGAGTATTCAGAGGTGAGCACAACTCCGGATTCAAGCCCCATTCAACTCTGTGGCTGTTTAGATTTAAACTTTAGCCCAGATCTAGCGTTTTTCAGTCAACCTCTGCCTTTGATACAGCCCAAATCAAACCCCTGGGGCTGAAGACCTTTGGACTATTACAGGGCTGAAATATGAATCCATATCAAATCCACAGCTTGAGCTCATTTCTTGGGGCTAGCGGAGAGGTCCAGGCACGAAGCCTCGCTCATGTTTCCTATCACTCTTTGCTCATGTCCTTGGCATTAATTCACCCACCACTTCTTCAGCTGGGATTTTGCATATTCAGGTCTTTCTCAGCCTTCCAAGTCAACCCCTGCCCAGAGACGCTCCAAAAAGAAAGTCCAGAAGTGACCCCACGTTTGAACTTCAGCATCGTTTGAAGCCCCCACTAAAATGCGAGACTCAGATATTGAACAATGCAACCAGTCTGGGCCTGCTCTTAAGTCTTGTGGAATAACTCAGGGAGCAGCACAGGAGAGGTCCTGAGCTCCTGGAGGGGGTCATTTTCATGCACAGCAGGAATGGCAGCATCTTTAACCAAACTGCAACCAGAACAGGGCAGATTTTCCCAGCTCCCAATTCACTGCCTGCCTGCTCTTTCCAGAAAACTTCGATTTTTCTTCTCCAAAACAGCACAACAATAAGTGTTAAAAATCTAGGTGTCAGGAAGATAATAATCCATGGATTCTTCTGTTTGTTTTACTTTTTAGACACTTCATGCCACTTTTTCTAAAAAACACAATCTATTTTCAACCCTAAAGTGTGTTCCTGCTATTGAAAAGAAAAAAAAAAACACTAACAAAAACAAACAAACAAACCAAAACAAAATTTAAAAAGCTTGTGAGGCTGTTTTTCTCCCCCAGTGATGTAATTATGCAGCATCAGCCCAAGGAAAAATTGTCAAAGGGAATGACAGAAAAAAACTATTCTTTGGATCCCAGAAAAATGCAGGAAGTTTGAACACAAAATAATCTCATTTCTTGTTTTCTCCATCAAAGAAAACATGTTTCCCCTTATATTATTAAAAAACCCTATCTTTACCTAGAAATACATATTCACTGAGTAACTGGCCTGAACTGATTTAGGCAGTGATGAAGCCCTTCCCACAGCAGTTCTTGGTGCCTTGATCTCAGGTTCTCCTTGGCTCTACCTACACAGAGCTGAGGAATTTTATACCCTGAACACTCAAAAGTTATTTTAACCAAGCACTTTTTAAAAAAGACAGTAAGCATTGGTTTCTCAAAATTTGGCGTGCACATTTATTTCTTTATTTCTAAGATTTCAGGGGAAATGCTGGAATATTTTTCACTTCTTTTTCTAGTACCTGGGAAAAAAGGGAATCTCTCCTCTCCTTGTGTTGTGGGTAGGTAGCAAGGAAAGAACTCGAATGCTTCCAGGTACCATTTCTTGCTAAATAGGAGCTGCAGTTGTTTTCCAGGCGGCTCCCCCGTGGCACCAGTGCCTGTAAGCCTGAACAGGAGGTGCCATTACAGAAAATCCCCATTTTCTCTGCCCATCGTGATGATTTGCTTTACCCAAGCCCAGGCTGTTGTACAGGAAGGGGCCTCTGCAGCTAGAAACCACCACGGACAGGAGAAGCTGGCTGGAACTCCTGGCACCTCCCTGCATCTACTCAGGTTTTGAATCTTTTTTGTTTGAAAAGAAATGCAGTCTCAGGGTAGGTATTCTCACCTTTCCACGAGCTAGAATTATAGTCCTGAGTCTAGTTTCATTTCTTCTTAGAAAAGAAATGTTTCCTGTGTATTGCAAAGTGAAATTTATCAAAAAACCCCTTGTTTTCTTTTCCCATTTTACTGAGTTTTTTAGGACTGACAACTACAGACATACAACATTTTATTATTATCTTTGTAATGGGAGAGCTTGGCTTCTCTTACTGTTTTGAATAAACTTCCAATAGAAGAAAAGGCTGAAAAGCAAGATAAAATATTTCTAAGCTACAGAATGAACTCTGGGATAGCTCAAAACTGATTCTTCCAAAGTCTGTGCTTAAGCCCTCAGAAAGTTACTGATACTGGCAACTACACAGAGAGCTCCTTGCAGAAGCAATTGTAATGCAAAAAAGCTTTCTTGAAAACTAAAAATCATCTATTTGAGGTGCTAATCCAGCAATTGATGCTAATTTCATAAAGCTATAGAATTGCTAAGGTTAGGAGAGACCCCTAAGATGCCTGAGCCCAGCTGTTAACCCTGCACTCCTGTGTTCACCAGTAAACCATGTCATTGAACGATTTGCTGTAATTTCTTTTTTTTGCTACAAAATTAATGGGAAGGAAGCATTTGATGAGTGATGTGTCATAAATCTAAGTCATAAAAGGCAGAGGGCACCAAGTGAATTTATCAGGAAAAAAAGGCAAAACTCAGAACAGCTAAAAAAACCCCAAACAGGATATTTTTTTTCCGATTGTTTTTGTTTTGTTAAGCAGAGTGCTATATCTGTGGTACTCACTGTCACAGGATGTCATGGAGACCAAGAGCATGAGCAGTTTTAGAAGGGATTAGAGGGATTGATGGGGCTAAGCCCATCAGGGGTAATTAGGGTATCTGCTCGAAATAACATTTGCACTGTAAATCCATATCTCGTCTGCAGCAGCCTTTCAGCAGAGACAGACCCAAAATGGGGATGGGAATGCTGCCCTCCAGGCAGCTCCAGCAGGGCAGGGAACCAGGGCAGGACCCTGAGCTGCTCTCAAGGTCTGACCTCCCCAACATGGCACTGCAGCGCCACATCCCTGCCCGCGGGCACCAGGCCTTCCCACCTCGGCAAAACCAAGGGAAAACCGTGTTCCTGATCCCTCTCTGGGGGAGGCTACCAGAGGGCTGGAAGTGGCCAGTGGGAAGGCCACGTTTTGAAGGACCACTGCACTCCAATGAGCCCAATAACCCAGGACACCCGAGCCCTGGGAAGGGCATACCCAGGGCTCCCCGTAGCTTTGCAGATGCTCCTCAGCTGATCAGGCTCCCAAAGAGCTGCCTGTGAGATGCCTCCAGCAGGTTCCTCTCCTAAAGCTCAGTAAACTGATTCTTCACCGTTTTTTGGGGACAGATCACAATCCTCTCTGCGGTTTCCCAGCTGCTCTGCAGGTCCCTGTTGACATCCACACACAGCAAAAGGCAGCACTTCAAGCCCTAACCCAACCCCAACCAAACCCTAATCCAGCCCTTCCAGCTGTCTGACACTGGTCTCCAGGTGAGAGACTTGACTCTGCCCGAGAAAAGGTCTGTGCTGTTTGGTGAGGTGGCTTGGGGTGAACCAGCCCTTCTCTTCTTCCTGCCTCCTGCACTGCCCAAAAGCCTCCCAAACGTGCCACCCCACCCTCCCCCATCACCTCATCGCCCCACTGGTCAGCACCAGACCATCATGACTGACCCACTGACCCCAGGGTTAGGCACAGTTCCAAGGAGGCCCCACAGACCACCAGCGATCCCCTCAATTTTTGTCATTTCTGTTCTCCTGCTTTTGTCACGGTCTCACCTCTCCTCCCCATGCCCCAGCTCTGCCTGCTCACCCCGAACAGCAGAGCGGAGAGAGCATCACATGCCCCTCTGCTGAGGACCAGCTCGCCTTGCTTAATCCATTTAATTTCCAGCAGCCCTCCTGCTGGTGACAGCGTGGGAGCTGAGGCTTGCCAGGGGATGCTCTGAGCTTGGCAGGGTCACTCTGCAGCCCAGGGCTCATCAGATCAGCAGCAGCACTTTGCACCGTTTTCCCTTTCACACACAGCATGGAAAAGCTGCGTTTCACTGTCACTTCCATGCACAAAAGGAAGGGCCAAGACGTACCTGGAGCACTCTCCTCCAGCCCATAGGCTTCCTGCATGCTCTGCCTGCACTAAGCCCCTTCAGAACCATTTTTGAATGAGCATTATTACCATTTCCCAAACTAATTGCACTGTCGTGTACAACTTTAGGAAAAAAACCCAACCAAACAACAACAACAACAACAGCGACAAAACAAAAAAAAAAAACCCACCAAATCAAACCAAAATAAAAAACCAAGAAACCCCCCGGCTTTTTTTTCCTGTTCCTTTTTGCACATACATGGATATGCATCTTTTTTCCAGAGATTTTAAAGTGAAAATGTTTTGCAGGAAGGGGACAGTAGGGCCCTCAGCACTCCAGCCTCAGCCAGCTGAGCTGCTGCCTCACATGCCCTCTTGTGATGCATTGCCCTTGGCAAACCTAAAACAAGTTTAAACCCACAGGACAGGAATCCTGCAAGCCAGGCTGGCCAATGTAGTGGAGCTCAGTCCTACAAGACACGGGGCAATCCCATGGATGTTTGTGGAACAGGAGGTTGCTTCACTCATCCCTGGCTTTTGTCCCTCTGCAAATAGCTACCCTGAAGCTCCCCATGCATTTTGGCACCAAGCATTTGGATGATTATGCTACCTTTAGGACTAAAGAGACAATTTCACTATGAAGTGTATCCCTCACACCATTCCATCCAGCACAGGCACAAATCTGTGGAAGACTGTGCTGAAGTAATCAAAGGGTTTATGAAATCATGGAATAAATTGCTGATTTACTGTGCTTGTTCATTGTTGACTGAAGAAGGGAATAATCATGACTTTATAAAGAACCAAAATATATATATATGTTTAAAAAATAAATTCTTGCTCCTAAACATATGTCTATAAAATAATAAATGCAAATTGCTCCAACAAAATTGGTATCATGAGAGGCGTTTGGTTCACTCCCATTGACTGAAGGAAGACATTCACAGCACATCCATTTCAAGTGAAAATGTTGGATGTGGATTTGAGGGAGTTTTACTTCTCCATACACGCTGGTTATAGGAGCAACCACAGAACAATTAGCTGCAAAAATTGCTGTCAGAGGCTACAATGAAGATTAAATCCCACCAACCACTGTAAAATGTCCAGCAGAATAATTTAAACTGAGTGAATTAATAATAAACACCTACAACCCTGTGCAAGTATTCATGGCCAGACCTACAAAACGGCTTCGTTAGGAGGACTTTTGGATCCAGACTGCATCCTCAGACTCCATGGCCAAGCCCACAGACAATCATTCTTTTCTTTTCGGTGAAAACCACCCAGACACCTTCAGTTCTGGTCTGCAGCAGGAGTGGCCCAAGCCTTTCAGGGCTCAGCAGCTCAGGGATTCTGGCCCTAAAGAGCCTCCTCAGTCTGGGTGTTCTCTGGGCTCGCCTACCACAAAATAAATCAGTTTTTCCCAAAGCTGACTTGCATGGTGCCTCCAGCTGAGCATTTTTCCCGACTTATCAGCGATCTGGATTGAAATTCCCACCTCTGAAGAGGGCTGAGCCAGCTCCTGTAGCGAAACCAGCAATACTGCGCACCAATATTCAATATATCTGTACCAATCTTTAGAATCGGATGAAAAAAACCCTTAAAAATAAACACAGCGTGAATACAAGGGCATCACCTGGGCTGTTAGACGCAGAACTGCGTCTGCCTCACCCAAATAGAGCAGAGCACTGTCTGTGCTTGCACATTCCCCAGAAGAGGGCCGGGATGCAGCCCTCTCCCTCTCCGGGCTACGCGCTGCGATTCTGTTCCGACACTGAGCACTTGTAAACCTTCCCAGGATCTTGTCACTTCAAGCACAATGTGTGCCAGGCTGTCAGACCAAAGCAAAACTGGGCAGCTGTTTGGTGGCACTCAGCTGTGACAGAAGAGGCATTCCCACGGGCAGAGTAGGGACCATAAACATTAACAATATAATTTGGGGATGCAATCCCTCATTACTGTCCAAGAGACCAAGATTTCCACTGGCAGGCTCCTGACACCAGGGGAATATCTCCAAATTAAATACAAGCAGTAGGACCTGAGATGTGGCATTTAAGAGCCACCAGAAAAAGCTCTAAGCCCCAGACAAAGCCCTAAATCAGGCAAATATTGCCCAGGCCTGAGTCCAAACAGTTTCAGAGTGTCAGCACAGGAAACTCTGAAAGTTTACTGGGACTAACATGGGAGGGAGTGAAAGTAACTCCTCTCTGCATGTGATTTAGGGGAAAATAAAGCCAAATATTTCCAGAGTTGCAGTCCTAGCAGTGGACTCTGTCACTCATTTCACCACAGCTCACAAGAATTTGAAACGTATAAATGTAATTTTTAACACTAGACTTCAAGCACTGTTCTGTGTGAGTTAATTTGAAAATCTCTCTGTAGGCAGCACCACTTGTACTGAATAATGTATCAAATAAAACCGATTATTTTATTTCTGGGGGTTTTTTTTTAAAAAAAAAAGAGAAAAATTGAAATTAAAGTATTTTAAATATTTTAATTTTTTTATTCATAGTTGCTTGAAGTGTTTTTCTACAGAAAGTTGCCTGAGGGCTAAGCTTTTTTCTTTATGATTTCCAGGTAGTGCACGTTAAGACCAATGCTGAGCACCAAAGATACCCTGAACGAGGCCTCTTTTATAATACATTGTTATGATCTATTATTGTCGTATTTTGATGATGCAGAGTTGCTTTAGGGACAGTAGTGTTCTGCTTAGCATTTTGTGTATTATTGTAGAGCCTCCAAAATGCAGCTTAAGTTGGTTTTATGGTTAAGAAGTAAAATCATAATCTTGCTTCAGATAATCAGACCTGTGAGACTTCTGAACGTTTATGAGGTGTACCAAGGACAATGGCCTGGTTTTATCAGGCAAGATGGAAAAAAGGTGTTGTTCACATTTATGCATTTGTATGTTACAGCAAAGGCTTACATGTTCTGCAGAGATTGTAACCACTCTACGATCTAAATGGTGAAATAATTAACTTGACTGACTTTAAAAAAACGAGAAAGGAATTCAAAGGAAACTAGCCAGAGGCAATTATTGTATTAGCAGTAATATCCTCCTTTGAAAACAGAAATCCTGCTTTTGAATGTCCTGTGGGCTATGGATTTTCTTCAGATGTCAGCGGAGGGAAAGCAACTTTCCTGCTGGCCCTTTGAAGCAGCAGGGCTCATCCCTGTCTGCTCTGGCACGCCGTGATTATCCCTTGCTCCGGAGTCAGCTCCCTGGGAGGTGCTCAGCAGAGCTCCTCGAGGAGATAACAGCACCTTTCCTAGAAAGGCAGCTCGGGGAGGAAAGCGGAGCCTGCTGTTCCCTAAGGACATCTCATCCCGAGGATTACCTGGGGAAGCCAAACTCCGGCCCAGCCGGAGCCAAATCCACGCACCCAGCAAATGCCTGCAGCTGCCCCTGCTCAGGTTCTGGCATCTGGCTCCTGCCACCCACCCAGCTGGCTCTGAGTGCTGGATCTGCAGCAGCACCCGCTCCAGTGCAGGCTCTGCAGCCTCAGAGCAAGAGTTCCCAGAGGAACAGCAAAGAAAACAGCACCCTTGGTCAGCCCCTCCACAGAACTCGTCCCAGTTTAACTCATATCGTGATTTTCTTTTTTCTTTTTAAATATGAAGAGGTAGCCTTAGTAGGCTACTCAAATGGAAATTGACAAAATTGCACGTTGCACAAGCAGAAAATCTCATGTATTGCCATGGAGATGAATCTCATCTGGGCACTTTATCTACTCCTCCCCCTGCATGGCTCTTATGCTGACGATAGATCTGCTTCTCTGGGAATTTTTCATCACCAAAGCCACCCATATCTGAAAAACTGGCCTGAAAAATTGCTTGTACCTGTGCCCTTGATCTCAAGCTCAGCAGATTAAAAGACATTACAGGAAGCCCAACCTCCATTCCTCCCATATCCAAAACACAGGGGGAAGGAAGGGAGAAAGGGGACAGAAAAGATGGCTGTCCCCAAAGACAGACCTCAGGAAAAAATGGTTAATTCTCAGCAACAGCTGAATTACTGAATAAGTAGTCCCATGTGCCTGGGTAAACTTTGTTTGCAATATCCCAACTTATTTGTGCTTCCTCCTAACTTGCTCCCCATCCTCTCATTCCTCCACAGCTGTTGCCAGTGCTCAGTACCCCAAACACAGGCAAGAATTTGGGATAGGCTGTCAGATGACAGGATTACTAGTCTAGACATAAGGGATTAAATCAAACTGTTAAATGTTCTTGATGGGCGAGAAGGAGTGTAATAACCTTCTTCTCAAAATTAAATAGGAAAAAAAAAAAAAAAAACAACAAAATACCCCCCTCAAACCAAAACCAAACAATTCAAAGTTACAACGAATTCATCTCATGGTGGGCCACAGATCAAATAAGCAAGTTTAATCTGAGGGGAAAAAACCCAAATAACACCATTCTGCTTGCTTATAACTTCCACTGCCCCTGCCTTTCCTTATCCTTGCCTCACCAACGATGCCCCAATGGAATCATTCCCTCTTTCCAGGGACCACCGGAACAGACCACTGGTTTCCTCATCAAGCTGGGTCTGTGAATCTGACTCCCTGAATGGCTCCTGAGAGTCACTAGCAGTTGTCTGCTTCAATAAATCTCCGGAAAGGAAAACAAAGATGCATTGTTTGAATGTGCACTGTCACTGCTGGGGTAAATAAGGGCGATTAATGCTTTGCTTTAAAAATGTCTGGTTTCTGTACCCAGGAAAAACCTGGCGTGTATCTGTTGTTCAGCTGAAATGTAATAATACAAATTGGTTATAAAGAAAGTTGTTTATACAAGCCTCTCTCCACCATTATTCCTTTCCTCTCTTCTCTGCTACTATTTATTTTAAATTCTAGTTTAAGTGGATTAGATTTCATCCATAACCAGTATGTGACTGCATCTTGCCACAGTGCCAGCTTCTGCTGGGACCTCACTGAAATCAGTTCCCCACCCTTCTTCTTGACATATGAGACACTTTCTAAAATGACTAAGAGGGCATTCTAGTTTTATTGTACGGAATTTGTTAAAGGGTATTTCACAACCAGAGCCTGGGTAGTATCCAATCACCTGTGTGTGGCACAAACACAAACACAAACCTGCTGTAAAATAGCATCAGCCCAGGTCATGTGCTCCAAAATCAGCAGAGGTAATGTTTAAAGCAGTCTGAGCCTCTGATTAAAGACAGTCACATAATTAATAACAGCAGTCTGTCTCTATTCTTCAAGAAGAACTTCTGATATGGGGGCGGATCTGGGGGAAAAAAAGCAAGTTGAACACATCCCATCTCCATGTGCTGTGAGTCCCCTTGCTGAGGCCTTTTGGATCACTTAGCAGCCTGCCTTGCCACTTGAGGAGAGAGGAGAGGTGCCCCTCAGGTCTGTCCCTGGCTCCAGAGGATTGTGCACTCCACGCAGCTTCCCACCCATGCTCAGTCTCTGCTGCTCTCCTCGCTCCAGTTCGTCCTCTCCCTTCCCACCCTCTTTGCCAGTATCTCTGCCCAGTTCCCATATTCTCTTTCCAAATGCAGCTGTTCCTTGCTTCCACTTTGTCTGTCAATTCTCGGTTTAGCACAATCTCCTTCCTTCTCTTCCTCTTGCTGACCTGCGCCCACCACAAGTGGCTCTCATTCACCCTCCTCTTTCACATCTCTGTGCCCAAAGCTCTGATTTCTTGTTCAGAGCTAAGCCCAGCTTTTTCCATATACCTCTGAACTTTCTAATCTACATTCCTCCTCTTTCATATCACGGCAGGTTCAGCCTTCTTGTTGTCCAGTTCAAAGTTGTGTCACCTTTTCCACTCCTCACCCCTTCTTACCCGCTCACTTCCAAATTCTACTTCCCATTCACCATTTCACGTTTCCACCTCCATTCCCTCCTTCCTGGGCTCCTTGACAAAGCTTTTTTGCACTTTCTTATCAACACCCACGTCAAGCAGTCCCTGCCATGCTGCTGGAGCACACCCAGGAGGCACAGGAGGGAGTCTCCCCTGTGTTCAAACAAACCCAACATTGTAGGAGATTACAGGTGAAATTCCAGCAGGAGTCCTGCCAAGCTCTTGGCTTTGACAAGTTCAGCATGGACAAGTATCTTCTCCATTTCCAGAGTTATAGTAATAATCTCTTTAAAATGGCTATCATTAATAAAGGTTTTTCAAAAGAACACGCATCGTGAAAGGAGCTTTCGCTGCCAGCACTCAAATTGCTGGAACTTCTCAGAGAAAATTTGACAGAAGTCCTTCTAACAAGCACGAAATTACATGGTTTTATTCATGCTGGGTTTTGGAGAGAAAAAACAGGTATTTTCCTCATAATTATTGTTAGCCCTAGGCACACATCTCACCTGGAAAGCTGAAGTTCAAATGATTGATGTTGAGCAGAGTTTAAAGTAGCAGGGAACCGAAAGCAGTGAAAATACAGACACCCTTAATATGTGCTGCAGCTACTCTCTCCTCCCACGTGAATTATGTATTTTGCTTTTTACTTTCAGAGCAAGAATCTGGGTGTTGCAAACAAAACAGGAGTCACAGAATTACCAAGGACCGAGCCTGTAGTAAAAGCCACACAGAAGTGTCATCTGCTCTCTCCTGAGCGTGCTCAGTCTTCCAAAAAACATTTTTGCTCTGCCTGAAAATAGAACTTTTCTTAGAGAGCATCTAAGGCTGGTGAACTCTGTGTCTCTGGTGCTGCGTCCTCTGTTGTTCAGCTGGGTGGAAGCTGAACTCTCAAGGCCAAGTGGTTTTTAACTGAGGTTTGCTGAGGCCCTGTCGTGCTCTTACAAAAATCTAACAAAGGGAATACCATAATTTTCTCTAAAAACAGTACAAGGAGAAAAAATAGCCCCACGTCCACAGCCTCATCCCCTCTTATCTCTGACAACGTGTGCAAGAGGATGCACCACAGCAGCGCAGAAACTCAGTGGGATTATTGTATTAAGGCTCTATTTATACCACGGAGTTCAGGAAGAGCTGCCAGAGCAGAGATGTTGTAGCACGTCCTTTGCAGTGCCAGGATTTGGAAGCTCAGCTCAAAACCCCTGCCATCACGTTTGCCTCTTGGCAAGCCTAACTCATCGAGGCTTTTTGCCATGAGAAAGGCTTGTCCAGCAAAAGGCCCTCCCTGCTCCATTCCCATGTTCCTGTTCCTAAATGCACCACATCACCCAGGTGCCCCAGAAACAAAGAATTGCAGCAAACAAAGTTGTAAGAAGTGGGGTGGGAAAAAAAGATAACCATTGTCATCTTTCTTTCATTTTGCAGCACCCAGCTCCCTGCCTTGATAAGGATTTGATCTAAGAATGCACAACATGCTTTGGTCCAAAACAGGGAAATCACTTTCCTGTTAACCCCAAATGTAAACAAATGTTCAAACCCCGTGTAAAATCAGAACTCTCAGTTTTAGGCAAAATTCAAAGTAGATTATAAGTAATGTGCTGTGTATGACACAACAGCCTGAGGCCCAGAAGGGACCAAACACTCGCTCACAGGCAAGTTCAGTCTCCTCTGGTGATGTGGAAATCAGAGCAAGCAAAAGAAATCAAGGCCAGGCAATTAGACAGGGTAAAAGGAATAAAAGACAAATAAATAAAAGACAAATAAACAAAAGACAACTCCAAAAAATAACTTCTAGATCTGTGAAATTTTATTGATGTCCAGAGTGTTCCACAGATTACAGATATAATTATTTGCAATAGTTTCAAGTAGTTTCCCATTTAAAACTTATTTCAATAAGTTTGCCAAACAGAACTTTTCCAGGGCTGCTGCTTTAGATTCTGTCCTTCTGTGGAGTCTCAATGAGAACCCATCAGAGCAGTTCTCTGCACAGAAACAGATTTTTTTTGTGGCATGGAAAACACAAGTGACTATTTTGTTGCATCTCAATTTATTCTGATTGGAAGCAATAGTTATTAAAGGCACAAAGCTCCCATGGACTTAAATGTCTTGCATTTTTGAAAGCCATAAATCTCCAGGAAGGAAAGCACTGTGCCCCTCCAAGCAATGTGGCAATTGCAGACAATTTAGAAGGCAGGATCCTTTTTTCAGCCAACTAAAATTATGAGTACTTCTATATCAATTTGAAATCTGGTCTCTATTGACTACTGGTGCACAAAGCCACTGAAATTAGAAACATTCTTTTAAATTTATGTTCAGCTACAGGATTGTTTTGCTTATTGAACTTCCCCATCACTTTAGAAATAATAAATTAAGTTCATCAAAACAGCTTCATAATCAAGAATCAAGCTGAGTTTCAAAGTCGCAGAAACAGGAATTTTTCACATTTTTCCCCCCTCCCCATTTACTTGCAAATTCAGCAGTAAAATTTATAAACAAGATTGAAATACGATAAAGAATAAAACCCACAATTTCATTTTCATTTCCAGCTCCACAGAGCAGAGTTGCTAGGATTTATTAAGCTGGCAGTCTTCTGCGCAGATTTCACTCCATTTGCTTTATATTCTGAAATAAAATTACCAGAATGAAGTTTTTTCCTTTGCTGTTGGGTTGTGAGTTCCAATGTGAGTCCCTTCATGAGGGAGACTCTGGTGTATGTGGGATGCTCAGAAACCTCCCTCTGCAAACACAAATTTATCCAAATGACTGCAGCCCTGGAGGGGGATCAAAGCACATGGAGTCAAGTAGCAAAAGAACTTCTTGGCATTTAAAATCACCAGTTCAATAAGAACAGCTAATTCAAAGCTGCAAGAGGCACCTCCCACCAGCAAAATCCTGGGGTTTTATTCCATTACAACCAGATTACAAACTTGTTTTAAACTTATTCTAAGAAATTAACTACGATCACATCACAGCAGAGTCTCATGTTGGGTCACTCTGGTGCGGTCTGCCTGGATTTCAATATTAAATTCCTTGGGTTAGCGTAATCAACTATAACCATCCTTCCTCCTACCTTAAAAAAAAAAGAAATCACTTAAAAGCAATCTTCATGTGAAAATATCTTTTGGGAGGAATCCTGGTAAAGCTCTTAGGTTGGCTTTTCATCCTGATTCAGTCTGAAATCTTTTCCCAGATTGCAAGCTAACTCCCTCGTTCTATTGAATTAAAGCATTTCAATTTCAGGGTTCCAGGGGCGGAACAAACCGCAGTACAAACAAACTCACAAAGAAGTTTTAAAAGCCTAATTGTAAAAATATTATCTTTTTAGACCTTCTTTTTTTTTTTTTTCAGTGACTCAGAGAAAATTCCACTCTTCTTTATGTAATGTGTGACTCCCATCGAAGTCATGAGCAGGAGCACCCAAGAGGACATTAACCAAACCTTCGATGAAAGACATTGTTTGCAGAATTTGCAGCACTACTGCATTCCATCCTTCAGCAAAGCCCAAAATAACCCTCAGAATCCTTGCCATTTCCGCTAAATCTCTGCTTCTGGCAGTACCACAGGCACACTGTGGGGGGAAAAACCACCCCACACGGTCACAGGTGGGAAATGCAGCAAGGTTTCCTGTGCATTTTAACACACTTATTAATCTAAATCCTGATTTGTCACGTCCTGGGTGGAAGTAAAGCATGAGAGTACAGACCAGAAATCCATTCCTTCTTTCCTGCAGCCTGGCCCTGACTGTGGCTGCGTTTTCTGATCTCTCACTGTTGTTTTCCCCCGGCAAGAGGGTTGGACATTCTCTGCATGCAGCTGTTTGAGCAACCTTGAGTCTTGCTCATGCCTGAAAACGACCCCAAATCTAGAGATTTTAAGGGACTTGAGGTTTACCCAAAAGATCAGGACCTTCATAACATATATACACTTTCATTTATTTTATGAAGCAAAGCAGAAGCTACCACCTAAATGTTACACAAGAGGTAGACTGTGGTTCCACACCTTCTTTAAAACTAATGAAATTTAATCCCTCATTCCCCCAGCTTCTTGAAAAGACCTTTAATCATTAGATTACAGATAACATAGAGGTAGGAATAGGGATCAGGGCCAGGAATGTTTTTCCAGGAGCGTGTCAGCCATCAGGCTGCAAAGCTGTGGCTCCAGAGTGTCAGGGGAAATGCTGGTCTTGTGTTTCCCTCTGCAGAGTGATGGAACATCAGCATGGGTGCGGAAATGAGGGAACTCCCTTGGCTGGGGAAAACCTGAACTGGCAGCTCAGCTTCCTGGAGAAACCAAAGATCTTCTCCTCCTTCCCAATCTATTACATTTGACTCTTCGGTCACATAAGTGAAAATAGCAGAAGCATAAAGCAAAGGGAAGAGACCAGAGTGATTTCACGGCAAGGTGAGTGGTCTCGTGGTCATTTTCATCTCGTGTGGCACACTGGGGCTGGTCATTCATCACCAGAGCAGAGGGGTCTGGACTGCAGTGAGGGTGAGGAGTGCTCAAAGGGAGCTCTCAGGAGTCACCATTTCTGGGTGAAACCTGGACGGGGCTCCCACAGGGAGATGCACGTTCCCTGGAACATCCCTGCAGCCTCAGAGCACTCCAGCCTCGGGTGGATCCTGGCTGTCTCAGGACTCAGCTCCCGCCCCAGGAGCAGTCTGGGATCGTCCTGACCTCTGCCTGGGGCAGGAGGGAGCTGGACAGGGGCAGGAGTGAAGTTATGCCCTGTGTCCGAGGATAACCCAGGGGTTGGTTCCAGGATCTGATGACTCAGGGTGGAAGAAAACAGAGGGGAGTGATGAAGTTCCTCATGAAGGGCTCTGGGTGCATTGGAGCTGCTCTGCTCTGCTCACACGTGAGGTGAAGACACAGGTGTGCAGGAACAACACACACTGGCTGTTTCAAG
Source organism: Amblyornis subalaris (assembly GCA_018881555.1). Lineage (NCBI taxonomy): Eukaryota > Metazoa > Chordata > Aves > Passeriformes > Ptilonorhynchidae > Amblyornis > Amblyornis subalaris. The sequence continues at coordinate 828,615 of JACAXG010000189.1, read as the reverse complement.
GCAGCAGAAGGACTGCAAAGCACAAGCCCATCAACAGTGTGGTTCCCACACAACCTTCCTGCTCCAGGAGGTTGCTGTTCCATGATCAGCTAATCCCCATGAACCTCATTTGCTTTGGGCTACATCACAAAAAGTCTACTTCCAGGAAAGATAAAGCAAATCTGAATGTAATATTCAGGTTTAAAAGACCAAAGGCTTCACATAGACCCTGTTTGCACTCACCCAGTGTTGCCTTTGTGGGTTCTGGGGTGGCATATTGTACAGCTCACAGAAAATGAAGCAAGATCCAGATATTCTCTCTGTGTATTTCTACTTAAAGAAGATCACTATCAAATACATCATGTCCTAGGAGAAGGATGTCTCACTATCACACCAGCATCCTAAAGGAAAGGTTCTGCTGTGCACACAGAGGTAGCCACAGAACCTGATGGATCTGATTAATTGCTCATGTTCTAATTGTTTCTGTAGTAACCATCTGCAACCTGCAACTCCAAGCCACCACAGAAAAATGAAGCACTAACGATGAATGTCTGAGACAACTTGGAAATGCAGCACAAGCAGAAATATTTCTCAGCAATGTCACCTGTCAAAAAGTTCGACAGGTTACCTGAGGTGGCAAAGAACACAGAATCCAGCAGAGTTTTAATGGGATAAAATATCTGTGTGGCTGCTTGGTGATCTATCTGTGTGTCACCAGCCTGTGTCTGTATCGGTTGTCCAAAGAGAATGTGGCGATGGGTGAAAATGAGTTCTCACTGACACCCCTGCAGTCCCACTGGCCTCAGTGCCTGTCATTGCAGGGGTGCAGCTGAGACAAGGATGTGACCCATTATACCCTGGGCTCAGCCGTGGAATTGAGCCACCCCTGCAGAAAGGTCAGAATCCACCCTGGGGGGTTATGGAAACAAGCAAAGGCGAACCAGAATCAAGGCTTTTGTTTCTCTTCTTTTAAACATTTCTTTTTAAATTTAAAAAAAAAAAAAAAAAAAAGAGTATGCCTTGGGAATGAATGTTGATCGTTCTTTTGCCAAGTCTACCAAAAAAAATTTCTAAGGATTCCCACTTCTTTCTCTCTTTCATGGTATTCATGTTGGTAACTAACACATTTGCAGTGCTAAAACCGAGAATTGAGAATGTCAGACGTTAAAGAAAGAAGCAGTAATTTGAAAAATAGTTCTGTATTTACTGCTAAGGCCACACTAACGTGCTTTGTGGTCTAATAGGCTACGTACAAACCAGAATTTTTCACTGCTCTGCCTGATATACTCTCATCCAGTGACTCTGGGCCAGCTGCCTGCTGAGGCAGGATAGAAAAATCGTGTCCACAGGAGTTTCAAAGGACAAATTTTATACTTTAATGTGGCTTGATTTTAATTTAAAGCAACAGTAGAAGCCACTATTAAAACAATTTGATGCTACGAATTCTAGTTAGAGCAGAGCGTTGGAAATTCACTCTTTTTTTTGTTTAAATTGCTGAAGGAGGCTGTGGAGCAGGGGGAGGAGCTGCAAAGGTTGGGCCAGTCCTCTCATCAATGTTCTGGACACTGATGCACCAGAAAAAAAAACAAACCAACCAACAAAAACCTTGAGCTGTCGAGTTTTCCTTGGAGAAAACTCCTTGCACTGGAAGGGGAGGAGTGCTACGTGTCAGTTTCGGCCTGGCCATGCCAATGTAGGGCAGTGGTGCCTCCACAGCACACGAGAAGCACAAGGCAGCAGTCTCCAAAAGTGGGCCCAGGGTCCTTGGCATGCCAAGGATAAAGCGTTGTTATCCCGGGAACACATTTTGCCAGCTGTGGTTTAGCAAAGGTGCTGTTCCTCCCGTGCCAAGGAGTTCCCGACAGGATGCCCCGGGCAAGGCTTGGGGTCTGAGTGCTGGTGTTCCCTCAGCAGCTGGAGGGTGTTCTCCAGCCAGGGAGTGGGAGGCAATGCTTGCAACACGAGAAACTGAATCCTTGCAACTAAAAGCAGCACCGACATTAGGGGGAAAAAAAAAAAAAAGTTAGGAAATTATAGAAAACATCAACTCCACAATTAAGCCAAACAGATTTTGAGGTTTTTGCTGGTATGTTGGAGACCAGTTAGATCTTGGACCTTATTATCACAGAATCACAGAGTCATAAAGGTTGGAAAAGATGTCCAAGATCCTCAAGTCCAACCCTCTGCCCCGTGCCCCCTTGCCCACTAATCCTCACCAGGACTGCCACCCCAGCTTGTTTGTGAACACTTCCAGGGGTGGTGACTTCAGCACTTCCCTGGGCAGCCCCTTCCACTGCTTGACCACCATTTCAGTGAAGAGATTGTTCCTAATTTCCTACTGGAACCTGCCCTGGTGCAACCTGAGGCCGTTTCCTCCTGTCCTAAAGCGACTAAAGGAAAGTTTGGCTCTGCTTGAAGACTGGACAGTGGGTGAATTTGTTTGTGTCTTCAAACCTGCCACGAAGAAATGAGAACTCAGGAAGATTAGATGATACCTGTGTATTGTCCAAAGCTGTGTGGTGCAAAAGCTGTCTTCTCTCTGTGCTTCATGATGGCAAATTGAGAGTGTCATGAGGTGAAAGGATCCCCCCTCAAAAATATTAATATGATGGAGTACAAATAATGCAGGGCTGAATTTGCTTCTACCAGCAGCTTTACACCCTCTTTAATCACCTCTGGGCAAAAAAGCTTGACCAATAGATAATAAATTTCACTCCCTGCATGTCTTCTTTCTCGTGGTTGCACAGGAACCACCAAGGGATGTCCTTTTGATAAGCACTTACACAAACTATTTAATAATAAGAAAAGCAAGTTATGCAATAAGTTCTTTCCACAACCAAAACCATATTCTGGGCACGTGTTCCTGAACTCACCAAATATTTAAATATTCACAGGTGTTTTGATCACCCTGAAATCCACAGTATTAGAGTTAATCTCAGGTGGAGAGGTGTGGAAATAGGATAGTTCAGAAGTGATGTGTTTCATTTCACTTTAAGTGGTTCAAAAGAAATTAAACTCTTTTACCGTAAGAAGATCCCAGATGCTAGATTTCATCCCAGACTAAAAACTATGAAAATGTTGCCCCTGCCTTAATCATGGCACTGTGAACACGGCCCAGGGATAAGCAAATGCTGTGGTTGATTTCAAAGTTTTCCCTCTAGATGAATGATCACAAAAGCTTAATTAGATATGCAACATTAAACTCAAGGTTTGCCTCTGTGAAGCTCGTTTTAACCTAGATAATTTTCTGCAGTGCTTCAGTGTCAGAGATCTGAAAGGAAGAAATTGAAATGGGGTGAGTTAGAGCTTTTCACTGACCATTGTCTCCATTCCTCATCAGCTGTAACTTCAGGGAATTTACTATGAAGTGTTTCATCATTCAGAGATTCGTCCTCCCTCACTGGGTAAAAATGCAACCGTCAGAAAAGCAAATCTCAAAACTAACCATACACAATCTGTAGAAAAAAATGCTGTTACAGAGGTTTTTCCCCAGCAAAAATTAGGGGGAAGGAATGCTGGACAAGTCAAACCCACCCTTATTCTGACACTGTATAAATCCATGGTAATTTCAAGTTTAAAGCTCCAAGTACTTCTGTTCCTCTGTCTTCAATAACAGCAGAAAAGGGAAAATTGTGGGGAACAGCAATACGGTCAATCAGATGTTGGCAAGACAAATAAACAAACATTGCAATTCTTGAAACTGGAAGAAAGCATCATAAGGCAACAGGAAGGTACCTGACAGGACTGGCATCCATTTTACCATGGCTGATGTGGAATGATCACCTCTTTGAGAACAGCATGAGAGGGCATCAAATGAACCTATTTGGCTCTCAGGTTGAAAAAATCCTCACAAAACATGCAGGAAAGCTGTGGAACTCCTTACCACAAGCTGCAGCATAGGCTGAAGGCTTACATGGACACGAGAAAACAATATGTTTCTGGGATTAAAAAAACCCCTCAAAGATACAGAAAACTGGCACCACACTTGCTTCAGAGACTGTCTGAAGTGCAGGTGGCTGGAACAGTGTTCTGGAGCAGGACACCACACATTTTTCACTGTTCTTTCTTTAATGCAAGATTACCAAATGTCCCTGGCCTGTGCCCAGCACTAATCCAAGCAGATTGTATTAACTTGACCTCCTTGGGTGAAAGGTTAGTTAGCTCCAGTGGATTTCTGCTCCATTCTTCCCTACTATGAAAAAAACATGTAAAACCTTCCTTGATGCCAGATTTATCCCATGCACATTATTCTGTTTTTACTGAGCGAATAAAGACATCAGGCTTCCTCTTCTGGATATCCCCTGAGGGCTAAATGAGCCACTTTTCAGTCCCTCTGGCTCCAACAGCTCAGACAATGCCATCCCTGAGCTGCATCAGAACGCAGGCAGCTCTGGTGAGCACCATTTCACCTGTTCACAGCACGCCAGTTCTACCAGCACCTCATGTTTGAGAGAGGTCTTCTAACTAATCCTCTGTAAAGAGGGGTTTGGTGTCAAAATCCCCTCTTATCTCTTTTGCATCTGACAACTCTTGAACCTCTATGGGCTCCATAAAATATCCATCCCACAAACTCCCTTGCGGTCATGGATGCGCTGCCCCTGATGTGCTCAAAGAAGGAATCTTTTTTTCTACATTTGTTGTTTATCTTAAGTTGTTCAAACTCCTGGCGATGTTCAGCTGTGCCACTGCTCCTTGGCCATTGTGCTTCCCACCTTCCTCTCCCCAGACTTGTGCCTGAGCTTGTCCTTTTCTGGAAAGTTGAGTTGATCCAGGAATCTGCAATTTTTTTAAATCGATGTTCATTTACACAAGTCTATTAAAAGGCACAGAAAGAAAAGTCATTCCAGATGGAGATGGTCCCTGATAATTCCTTGCTCCTTAATGAAGAATGTGTCTATTTTAAGACCTAAGCTTAGTACCATTTGCAAAGGAGACCACCTAGGTTTTCTTACATGCATTTCAGAGGAGGGCAGAACAAATCAGAGTCACTAACAGAGATCAGGACACCTGCACAGCCTTGGACCAGACAAACAGAAGGGCCCAAGGACTTTAATTTAATACATGTTGATACATTCTCCTTAAATCCCTGACCTGAGCATTCAAAAAAAGCATTTTTCCTCCCTCACTTAATTTGCTACTAATTTCACTTCTTGAAAGCCAGGATTTTACTTCTGCTGACCCTGGACTTCATCAGAGAAAAAGAAAACAAAATAAAGTAAAGACTTTTTTTTTTTTTAAAAAGAGATAAATACTAGGACACAGGTTTGAAGGAATACAGTTCACTCTTTTGCAGACAGCAGCCTTGTTCTTGCAGGCTGAACTCAAAACATCTGCAGCCAGCAGGCAAAAGGAGCTCGCCATGACAGATTTACCAACAGAACCATCAAAATACTTACAGCCAAGCAACGAGGAGCCTGCCTGGGCTTTGCCGTGTGAAAGACGCCAAGACAGTGCCAAACAGTGCCAGAGCATGCCAAGGAATGTTCAAGGACAACCTGGATGGGGCTGTGAGTAACCTGGTCCAGTGGGTGACACCCCTCGCCCGTGGCGGGGAGTTGGAACAAGATGGTCTGTAAGGTCCCTTCCAGCCCAAACCATTCTGGGATTATATAATTCTGTGAGTGGTGGGAACCTGACAAAAGGTCCACAACTTCTTGAGGGGCACAGGTATGAGCAGCAGCCTGGGAGGAGGGCAGAGGCAGACGGGGAAGAGCCAAGCTGCACAAGGCCAGGCTCTCTCCCCCTTCCCTCCACTAATTAGCTCGTTGCCAGAACCCCTCAGAGAAGGCACCTTCTGATGTTCCCAGCAAGCTGATTTTCTCACAGCCTTAGGAAGCCCCAGCAGATCATCCCCACAGCCCGTTTCTACCTTCATAACCTCCAAAGGATGACTGCAGGCTGTGAACATAATCACACAAGAGTTCAATAAGAAACCCACTCCCTATCTCAGTGGCTGTCCCATGGCTGAAGGCAACCCCTGCCACCTTCCAAGGGTTCAGCTGAAAATGTTTGCAGTTATTTCATTTAGCCTCTCTTGCAGCCAGTTTATTGGCTTTCCTGCCAATTTCAAGCACGAGCACATCAGCAGGACCTACAAATATGCTCGCAGACCCTGACGGTGACTGGGTGCTTCAGAACATATTATCATTCGTATTAGTTTAAATTCACCTCCTCTCATCCAGTTCTAGGCACTTTCCTTGCTGCAGTTGGTGCTAGCAGTAACCTCTGAAGCAGAGGTGAAGGGAGGAAGGCATGCAGCAATGATTTTAGGCTGACAGACCGTTTTGTCTCAGCTATCACCACTCAGTGGTTATTCCCTCCATCCCTGGGACCTGCCACAGGTGCTGGGTCACCTGTCCCACAGGAGAACGTGAGCGATAGCCAAGATTTTAAGGAGAATAATTCAAGACTTCTGGGATTACTCCCCTGTATAGCAGACAATAGGGGACAAAACCCAAATGAGCCCAAAGTATTAAAGCAGCAATGAGTGAAAGCACATGTCACTTCTTTGTCTTAATTTTTTTTTTTTTCACTTGAAGCTTTTTTAATAGTTTGGTATTGTAGCATGCCCAAGTTACACAAGAAGAAGGATTCACACCTGCAGACAGCTGTGAAGAACGATTCCTTCATGATTCCTCACTGCTGCTTTATTTTTTATGAACTGCAAAGTGCCATCAACCTGCAAACACCACAGACATAAAATTAATGAGTGCACCATGACATGTCAGAGCACAGTCGGCCCCCAGCTCTGTCACACTTTTCTGTTAGCTCGTTGAGCATCATCTGTAGTGGTACTGAAACATCTTCTGAAAATTAGAATAACTCGCTAGAAATTGTGTCCAATCATCACAACACTGTTCTAGGGATTTCAGTGCTCTCAAGCCATGCTCTGTCTAACATATTTGGTAGATGCCAGATCAAAACTGCACTTCATCATGTGTCACCACGTTGTTACTACAAGACCTAGAATTCGAAATCCAGTGTTCTTGCCATCGTGACAGATTTACTGTAGTTTTCACGTGACAAACTAGGTGGGTGTGTTAACATCTGTAGAGCTGCTAGAGCTATGCTGCATTAACTGTACATTTACCATGGCTTTATAATTTAAAAAAATATGGGTTTGGGCCGGTGTTTTATTGAGTTGCCTTGCTCAAACGTGCTCTTCATGGCAAAAGGTTCTTTTACTTTTTCTCCCTCTGTTCCAGCTCCTGGGACTGTAACACGAACAGGAAGTACAACATTCATTTACAACCACTCAGGGCAGCCTGCCAGGAGTTTGTCTGCTCTCCTGCTCCAGAGCCCAGCCCAGGGAAAGGTGAATCTGCTTGTCTTACACACGGCAGGGCAAAGCCGAGTGATGCTTGACGAGCGAGCTGTGCTTCCAAGGCGCAGGCAAAGGCTGGGAGCCCGGGACTGGCCGGGTTTCAGGTCTCTCTCCGTGTTGCATCATCCTGAAGCAGCCCTGGGATCAGAGGCCGTGCAGGAGAGCTCCCATCTGCCAAAAAAACATGGGAAATGTACAGGCTGGGGGAAAACATCTGAACCTGTTGGAACCAGATGTTCCCACTCACCCTTCAGGCCTGTGCACTGCTCCACCTGCACCCCAAGGTGAGGGAGATACTCCTGGATGTACATGGACATATCCAGATTGATATGGATATATCCATAAATGACACACATAAGTGTACCCATGTATTTACATGGATATTTTCTTTACATTTACATAGATATCTTCTTTCCAGCCTGAAGAACTTATCCAGTTCTCCCTCCAATGCTCTCATTGAGATGTGCACTCATATGAATATAATATTGTATGTTGGAATATATATTCATTATATTTGGATGGATATATAATTACATATATTTATCATGGACACATGACTGTTGCTCCAGTCATGCTGTGTCGCACAGGCAAGCAAGAAGTGAACTGCCTCTTGATGAGCAAGAGGAAAGTGGAAATGCACGACTGTAGCTGAAATCAGCTTTAATCTTTGGCATCCCATGGCTTGGCTGGTGCAGCACGGTCAGAGTGGGGCTGCCAAGTGGAATCCCACCAGGAATTCCTTTGTGACTGGGTTACTCATGGGCATCAAATGTCATGGAAAACTCTTCCCTGCCCGTTAGCAAGAGGTGGTCTGGTGGGAAAGGAAACCATTAGAGCTGATCAGTGGAAAGTTCATGTCTTTAAGATGGGGACAGAACTGGGACTTGGGTGGGGAAAAAGGATCTGGCAACGAAACTTTCTCCTAAGATTTTGAAAACCAAGGCTCAGTTTCCTGCTCTGTCCCAGACTTCCAGCATGACCCTTAGCACACCCCTTGGTCCAGATCAACAGCCACCAAGCCTTGGATCCCTCCCTGTGAACTTCAGTGCCCATATTTATGCATGAATTTTACTACCAGCCAAAGAATAGGAGTGAAAGCGAGAGGTTTAAAACCAGAATTGAATTCTGCAGCAGGGCTGGCCCTAAAATTCGTGTTCATGAACAGCCAACACAGAATTGACTCCTTTAAAGTGACTCAGCTGGTGGGAAAGGTGCTCTGCTGGTCATCCAAACCAGCCCTGGGAGTGTTGGGGGCTGATAGACAACTAACATACTGATGCATGTGTAATAATACTCTCCATTCTTTCTTATTCCCTGCAGCTATTTGAGGAAATATATAATTAATTTTAAAACATAAAAATTATAAAGGTAGATACAGATAAAGATAAAGATTAAAAAGATAAAGGTAAAGATAAAAAAGATAAAAATAAAGGTAAAGATATAAAGAAAAAGATAGATAAAGATAAAGACAGATAAAGATAAAGATAGAGATAGAGATAGAGATAGAGATAGAGATAGAGATAGAGATAGAGATACAGAGATAGAGATAGAGATAAAGATAAAGATAAAGATAAAGATAAAGATAGATAAAGATAAAGATAAAGATAAAGATGATAAAGATAAAGATAAAGATAAAGATAAAGATAAAGATAAAGATAAAGATAAAGATAAAGATAAAGATAAAGATAAAGATAAAGATAGAGTTACTTATCTAATATGGGTTACCTTTGAGTAACTGTTAATTTTTTGGATTCCAAAAATGATGTTTTACTTATTACACTTCTAATTGGTTATCTGTGGTGCTGGGTAACATTAAGGGAGTGTGAATGATGGATGTTGGCTTTTTTTTTGCTTATGTCTTCCACTCTGAATTTCCCTCCCAAAACCTTCCTGAGAGATGGGACACAACCAACCTGGCCACTGCTGCCTTAGTGCTGCCTGAGAATAACCCTCCATCACTCAAGGACCTTCGTGCACCAGGCAGCTTGTGAGGTGCCTTCTTGCTCTTTGTCAGGATTCTCTTGGGGGTTCTGATGTGAGCTGCAATGAAACACATCACTGACCCTGGCAAGTCCAGAGCTCACAGTTTCAATAGCCCAGAACCAATGCTGGGGATGTGCTCTGATGTGTGTGTTCCACGTGTTTCTTCACTGAGATGGCTTCTGTGCGTTGCTGGATGGTCTGGGCAGATGCTTGAAGGGATATTTTATGTGCACACCAAAAGACAGCCCCACCCCTGCTGCTCCTGAGGTTCCTACATGGACAGAGCTGGGCAGGATTTGTTTGGAATCGGTGGAAACATCAGGAAATTTACTCCAAAATCCTGTTCAGGAGGAGCAAGAGGCAGATCCCAGGCAGAACAAGAAGGTGGGATGAGGCACAAAGCAGTTCTGCGATGGCACCCTGCTGATGGGCTCCCCCACTCCTGCAGTGAGGCCCTGACTGCTCTGCTCCCCCAGCGCTCTAGAAAATCTCTAAATCTGGTGAATCTGGTCGAGTTTGGCTAGCAGTGCCTGCCTGGCCTAAGGGAGCTCTAGGAGACCATTTCATGGACTATTAGCAGTTAATGCCAGTTAAGCATTGGCTGAAGTTCTGCACCCTTTAGGGGCTGTAGTAGTGATATTCTGAAACAGAATCTTCTCCCTCTCCCTGAACCAAGGGCTGAAACACAACAATTTGCACTTCAACGAGCAGAATTTTTATCATTTGCTGTGTTTGATGTGTTAATACTGCTGAGATGAATTCACCCTTGAGGGAAGACTCTGGTGATTACTTTCTAGCTGGTTTCAATATCACCTTGTGGACTTTGTCTAAGCAATCAAAGCAGAACACAAAAATGTACCAAAATAAAACACTGAAAAGGACAGGGATCTATTTCATGGTTTCAGAGCAGAATTCAGTCTTGGAAAAGGAAAAAAAAAAAACAAACAAACAGGTTGAAATACTGGCCTCTGTGAAATTGGTGACAAATCTCCCTCTGCTGCACTGCCCCCACTTGTGTTCTAACATTTCAAAGGCAAATTGATTTTCCTAGCTCTGCTATTGACATGATGCTGATAGGGTAATAAGGAACTATTCACATCCACCACACATACTCACACTGTGCCAGCCCCACTCAGCCTCTCACCACTACAGGGAGGGAGAAAGTGGCAATTGTTCATAAATTTCCTGCCCAGATTTATTTTACCTGCTGACATGTCGAGGAGCAACTCAGCCCTCGTGCCCTAAAACCCAACCGTGCCTGTGGGACACGACCAGCGTGCGTTAAATCATGCAGTCCTGTTCTGGCTGGAAGAGCATAATCACAATTTGTGTTTGGGAAAATGGGTGAAGTCGTTTGGGTTATTAACAACAAATGTTTGACAATTCCAGCTTTTCAAAGACCCTTCTGTATTCTCTCTGGGAGGGTTTCAGCTTGTGCTGCCACCGTGCCTGAAGGAAACGCTCTGTGTGTGTGTGTGTGTGTGTGATGGGCAGTACACCCTGTTCTGGCCTGTGTCCCGTTGCAAAGCCCAGGTGCTTTCTCCTGCTCTGTGTTCTACACTCCAGCCTTCTCCTTTCCACGTGCAGCTTCTCACAGTTGTGAGTTAAACTGAGCTCAGAATAAAGGCAAGATGTTCTGTCAGAGAAGTGATCAGGCTCCCTAAAGAACAGTGGTCTCCCTAATGAATCCAACATTGCCACACTGGCTGCACAGGGGTTATTTCCTGCACGGCATCTGGGGGAAAACGTGCTGTCTCGGGCCATGCTGTGAAATGCAAATTATCGCCAGTTATTAATTTTCTTAATATCAGTCACGGTACGTGTCTAACAGTAGTGCCACCTCAGTATCTTATGGGGTATTTTAAAAACTTTGTGAAAGCTTGATTGTCAACAAAAATCAGCCAAAAGGGAGGAGTGAAAAAGCTGCCTTCCCCCCAGCTCTGGAGGAACACCGTGAGGATGTGAGCTGCAGAGCTGCCACCCAGTGACACCTGATCCAGGGGACCAAAATCAGAGCACAGTGGCAGGGCTGGGTTGTATCTGAAGGCTGGGAGGTCCAGCACAGGTATTTCAACAAGAAAGCAGGTAAAAATGGGCATGTTCTGCCTCATAGAACTCCAAAACAGGAGCACAGTGGACCTTTTTGATAGACTTCACATGCTGAATTATGTCTCTTCTTCAATCCAACTGAAAAAAAAGCTTGGGTTTGATTCCCTGGTTTTGTTCAACCCATCTGGCCAACCCCCAATTAATAAAACTCCCATCAATAAAGTTATAGATGATGGTTTGTGTTTCACTGGTGAATCTTTCTGCTGCCTATAGCCCACTGTGGTAACAGGAGAGTGGCAGGAGATGCAGGCAGCTGCTCTTTCTGAGTGGAAGCGCAACCAGGAGACTTCAGAGATCAGCAAACATTTTCTTTGAAGTTATTTTCAAAGTTTTTACAACCTATTTTGGGAAAGGAGAGAAGAAAAAAAAAAAATCTTTATATATTTGAGGAACAAAATGGATTGACAGTGTCTTTTCATGTGCTACTTCTACCCCGGGGCTGGTGTGGGGCAGGGAGAAACATTCTGGCACCTTGTTCTAATAAATCTTCTTCAGTTTTCTCATGGACACAGCACATTGTAATTTAGAAACTTGGCAGGGAGGAAGTCCAAGTGCAACATCTTCAAAAGGCTGTGGCTTTAGTGAAAATATAAGTGAATGAACTTGGCTTGAGTACAGATAAGAAGTGTATTCCTGGACTGCAAGAGCTACAGCATTAGCTTAACCTTAGCACCAGTTCTGCTTGTCCAGAAGCCAGGAGAGTTTTGTTTTGTTTTGTTTTAATGTATAAGATCAAAAAACACAAACAGATTGCACTCCCTGCCAGCGGGTGGAAGTCATCTCTCAAGCAGCTTTGCTTCCAGTGTAGAAGAACTGCTGCACTGCTCTGCATCTCCAGGTTAGCTGAGTTACAATTCAGGTGCTGTGGTGGGTCTTTTATCTGTACATCTGCAGCACGAGATGCTCTGGATTTATTTCCTTCTTTTCCCTACAGGTTTGGTTTTTTTTCTTTTTTTGGTTTGTTACTCCTGCGGTTGTTTTCCACAGCTTTGACAGTGGACGGACACTTGGGGCCAAAACCAGCACAGAGATTTTTGGTTGTAAAGGGTGCTGCCTTTATGCAGGAGGCATGAGAAAAACACCCTCCACGGAATGCTTTCACCACGGGGTTTCCCTTCCCTCCTCCATCCCCTCACACCCCAGAAGGATGGTGAATGGTGTGGCTGAGGGGTGCCCAGCCTTAAAAGCGGGACGGTGGAGTCGGATTTACTTTCCCTTTCTCTTTCGGTGGTGTTTCCTTTGTCCAAAAACTCGAGCTCTGCGTGAGATGGATGTTGCTGTGAAGGAGCAGTAACCGATCTGTCAAGCTTGCCGAGCTTTTCTGTGCCACCCAATTTATTATGCTACAAAACAGAGAATGCTTTCTTTCAAAATCCACAACATAAGTGTTTTTTGGTAAAAATTTGGATCCGTGCGCATAAGCACCGTGAATTAGCTCATTGTGTCCCCCCTCCCTGCCCCTGCACTGAGCCAGACTTTGCTCTTCATGCCCTTTTTCAATGTCTAATAATTTTAATGGATTTTGCTGTAGCTTCCAAGGACTGGTTTGAGACAATCACACTGATGTCAGTTTTGACCTACAACTGAGGGAAGTCCATAATTCAGTAGCCACAAGCTCAATTTCTCCACAATATGCCAAAATTAATAATAATAATAATAATAATGATAAAAGAAGGCTTTTGGAAGACTCCCAATGTCTGTTCCCTCCAGAACATGTCGAATCTGGGAATGGAAAACCTCGTGTGAAGTTGCAAACACATTCAGTGTCCAATTTCACCACAAATCTGAGCTACCTGGGCCAAGCTAAGTTACAGATTTTAATCTTTGCATCCCACCTCACACTTGGTAGGTTTAAAATAGTTTAAAAAGTATTTGAATGTTATTTCATACCAAGAGACCCACAGGTCACTCTTAGTTCTCACTCTCAGAAGTATGAAAACTGTCTGAAAATTCTGTAGGGCATCTCCTCCACGAAGGACGAAGTGTGGTTGGGCTGTGCCATCACCTAAAGGAAACTCCCAGAGCCTTTGTGCTTGATGTGGTCGAGAGAATCACAGTCCTTTTACCACCAGAAGTGAACGTATGAACTCGCCCATCTCCGGAAGAAAGAGGCGGTATTTTAATACTGGGGGTTTTTTTAAACGTAATTCTTCGTTCCCTCCCTGTAGGAGGACCTGATAACACCCTGTGCTCTAGGCTACACCAAGCTCCTGGACACGACGCTCTGGGGTAAAATTCCCGTGTAGTTTAGTGGAGGTGAGATTTCACATTTAGATGTTATCTGTTGTTACTGGCAGCATCCCTCTTTTATTTTTTTCCCGAGTGCAGTCCAAGACCGGAGCATGTAATGGCACCAAACATTAAAGGACTCTTTCCCACCTAATGGAACAGAAATCAGCCTTGGTGGTGGAGTCACCTCAGGGGAGCCAGGTGCTGGTCTCAGCAGCACAGGTCACAACCACGCTGCATTTGCTGATTCTATTTCTTCTGACTAATTTATTTCATTGAGGTATCCTGGCGGGTCAGTGGACCACAGGCTGCTGCTCCAGCTGCAGCCACCGAGCTACTGCTCAAACCTGGGCTCTCTGAGGTGTGTGGGGTCTTGTCTATCAGCTTAACTCCAGACAGCCCTCACAGTGCTTTTGTGACACCATTCTCACAGCTTGTGTCAGTGGATCATTTACATCACAGGCTTTTCACTGCAGACTGGATCGTGCCAGAAATTTGCAGACAGCTCACTATGTGTGTTTTGCTTTCCACTGTTGTTTTCCTTTTTTTTTCTTTTTCCTTTTTCCTTTTGGAGCCTTATCTCAGAAGGACCCAAACAGAAATAAAGCACAGGGCCCTGCAGGATCAGGCTGGGTAACTATTAGCTTGACGAGCTAGATTGCTTGGAGGAGGTCGTTTTTTACCAGGGCTCGAATTGACATCTGCCAGGTCTCTCCTCCCCCTCCTTGGATCAGCTTCAAACAGCAGTTCTTCCTGTGTCTAAGAAATCAAGCATTTTAAGATTAAAAAGCTTCAAAATTGCCTCCAGCGCAGGCTTACCTTGGTAAATCAGCGCAGGCTGGAAGGGACAGACCAACTGCTGAACTTCCCATCCTGTGGAGCACTGCTGGGCACTGCTGGCTCGTGGCTGGCACCTTGCAGGGTTGGATCAGAAATGGTAGAGTGGTAAGGGAAGGATGCTGGTCATAAAGAAACTCTGAGGAGGAGCTATCTGAGTAAATAAATTAAAATAACATTCCCACCACACTCTGAAAATCAGATAAACCTTGCTTGCTTTTTATAATATCGCCTCATTTTTATGGTCTTTGAGGGGTTTGCAGCTGCCATCATCCTGCTGCACTCATAGAAACAGTGACTGGTCATTCATTGCTCGGGGTGGGAGTCCCAGTTTGGTCAACAGTGGGAGGTGCTGGGTTTGATCCCCTTCAGCCTTTCACAGGGTCTCATTTTCCTGCCCAGGAACAGGGCAAGAACATCTTCTGCTTTCTCTCTGCAGAGTAATGCAGAGTACAGTTACTTCTGCTTCACTTTCTCAACCCAGCAATGATGCAAGGGAGTTCCAGCTCCTCCCTGTACACCCTAAAACCATGAGGGTGTTGAAACCAGGGTGCTGAACCCTCCAGACTCAGAGCCTATCCAGTCACCTGATTCCTTTCTTTAAAAAATGTTCTGTACCACAATTGTTTTCCCGAGCTACTGGTAAAACCAAAGAATTGTGCAAGAATTGTGAAAGGAAAAATATGTGGTGAAACTCACAAGGCAACCTAAGCTCTGCCTGAGAAAGGAAATTGAAAAGTTGGTGTTCTCACACTATAATTCACTGGGTTTTCTTCGGTCTCATGCAATTTTAATCTGAGTTTATTACATTGGAAATAGATAATCAATCTCCTAATGCTTTTTAAATTATGATTCGTAGCCAATTGGAATCTATGGAAATAGTAATGAAGGTCTATAATATACATGTAGTCAGTAAAGATATTGTGCTCTCAGCCTTAAAATGCATATTTAACTTAAATCTTGAATAATAAACAGATCTTTTATCACAGTATATCACACAATAGTTTTTAAATGTGATCAGGTTAACATTGCTTTTTAAATCTTCATGTTGTGCTTAAATATTTCTTACATTCAATTTCCTAGTAGTTGTTAAGTACAAAGCCCTCCAAATCTGTTTCTTATTAGACTTGCAAAGTTTATATATTCTCCCTAACCAGGTTCAAGTTTCAGCTGTGTTGTACTGTAATTTGGGAGGACTGGGGAGGGGAGTGTAAGTGTGCTTTGAGTTTCTCTTTTCTTTTTTTTTCCCTGTGACCTTTTATTCATGTTAATGGTTAGATGAAAGAGAGAGGAAAAAAGAGAGAAAGAACAAGAGAAAGAGGAGAGAGAAAAGGAGAGACAGGGATAGACTGAGAAATGAATGGGAAGGAAAGGGGAGAAAAAAGACAAGGTAAAAAAAAACGGAAAAGTAGAAAAAGGAAAGAAAAAAAGGAAGAGGAAAAGAGAAAAGAAAAGAAAGAAAAGAAAAGAAAAGAAAAAAGAAAAGAAAAGAAAAGAAAAGAAAAGAAAAGAAAAGAAAAGAAAAGAAAAGAAAAGAAAAGAAAAGAAAANAAAAGAAAAGAAAAGAAAAGAAAAGAAAAGAAAAGAAAAGAAAAGAAAAGAAAAGAAAAGAAAAGAAAAGAAAAGAAAAAAGAAAGAAAAGAAAAGAGAAAAGAGAAAGGAGAAGACAGAAAAGAAAAGAGAAAAGAAAAGAGAAAAAAGACTAACTAGGAAGGAATGAGGAAAGGAAGGAAGGAAGGAAGGAAGGAAGGAAGGAAGGAAGGATAAGAGAGAAAACATGCTTTTTCTGTTTCCATTTTTCCATGGAAATACCAGTAAAGAAGGGTGAGCCCTACCTACATGCACATACTGTACCATACAAATAGCAGAGCTACAAAGAAGACAACTCTTTTCATGCCCTGGAACCCTGCTTTCTTTGCAGACCACAATATCTCCCCAGAGGGAAAAAAGTAATAATTCAGGAATAACTTCTGTTGAGTGAGAAGATTCAAAAGATATGTTCTGTAAAGATGCTGCAGCTAAGCTGTTTTTCAGGGTGAATGGTTGAAGTAAATTTTAGAAGCAGAATGCTGCCTGAAGAGTTATGATTAAAGAGAAATCTGTGTCAATAAGCTCTAACAGAGGGAAAAGAAATACCCTAAGGAATTAAAAACTCTGAATTAAAAAAAAAAAATCTATCAGAGTTCTTATCTCAGTCTCACTTTTCAGTCTGATGGGAGTTATGATCCCCTTCTCCCACATAACAGCAACGTGTGTTCATTTAACAAATTCATCTGCACTTCAAAAATGGCAAGGGGAACGTATTTGGAAAAAGATCTATCTTTGGTAAAAGTGGAGTTTGAGGTCAGCATTAGTAAAAATCCAAGCATGCAAAAAGAATTCAAGTCTCCCAAGCTTCCTAAACTGCAAAATTTCCTTGAGATTGTTTTTCTGCCAGATGGAGTTGTTATATTAGCAGACCTTGAGCTTCTGTCTCAGCAATACCAGGACAACTCCTGCTCAGGTGTTGGCTCATGATCACATATAAAATGAATAAAAAATGCGTAAGAAAAATATAAAAAATCCAGCTCATTCGAATTAGCCCTCATGCAATGCTTGGATTAGGAAGGAAATTATGGCAGAAAAGAAAGAAAATTTAGGACATCATTCTGTACCTTCTTTAGGAAATCGAAGCCAAGGGGAAGCGTCTTCCAAATACGAATACAAAAAGCAAAATGAGAAATTTGGTGGTTTTAAGCCCAGATCTGAAGTTAACCACCTAAGTGACCTGTTATGCATTGTCAAACAAAACCAGAGAGCCAGGTCTCAAGCCCTCTCCATTATCCACTACATTTGAATCAGGTCTCAGCTATAAGTGCTCCACTTCCAAGAATATTTAAACCAGCGAGAGCACATAACTTGAAAAAAAAGTAAACAAGTAGTATGGGAAATCCACTGAAACAGATTGTCTGTCATTTCACTTTTGTTCTATTTATTCTGTCTGTAGTTCAAACCTCATTTTTCTACAGCTTGCCTAAACAAGTTTTGGGTTGTAGCTACGACTTCCTCAGCTCAGGAGAAAAATTTCAAGTCGTTATTCTTAGGGGGGGAAAAAAAAAAACAACCCCAATGTGTTGTTTCTGAAGAGTATTGGAGCCATCTGTAAGGACAGAATGTGCCACTGCACATTAAAGAGCTCAAGGATCAGGCCCTGAACATTTTTACAGAGGCCTTTGATTGCTTTGGTGGTTATTATGTTATGACATTGCTGAATGTGATATTTCAGCTGAATAGAAATAGGGGAATAAAATAACTCAAAAAAAAAAAATCTTACTCTAAAGGTTGATAGAGTGACTCGTGGTAGCACCTCAGCCATGTCTGTCATACTTTTGAAACAGAGCTGTTTCTCTTGTTTCCAGTGAAGGGATAACACGCTTTAGTGTGCTTCCTGGGCTCAGGCAATGCACCCAGGGAGACAACCTACAAAAAACCGCCCAAACAAAAAAACCCCCACAACTGGAAACCACCCTTTAGCGTGGATAAATAAGAGAAGGTGACGTATACAGCAATTCATTATTTCCATGAATGAAGAGGCGAACCTCAAGCAACCTGGTCTAGTGGAAGTTGTCCCTGCCCACGGCAGGGGGCTTGGAATCACATGAGGTTCAAGTTCCCTTCCAAGCCAAACCATTCCAGGATTCTGAGATTCCATTCTGTGATTTGCCAACACTCGACCTGGCAGAGTGCACGTGCAGGAGCTGAGGTGGAGTTTTAGCAGGAGTGTTCCGAGGAACCAGCATCAAAAAGAAGATCCTGATTTGCCTAAGTGTGAAACATGTAAGTATTTCCAATTCAAATTTCCTTTATTTAGTGTGTGCCTGTTCTTGCCTGGCTGTGCTCCAGGATGGCTTCACCCAAACTGGAATTCAGGGGCCCGGGGGCTTTTGGTGGAAGGTCTTTGTTGGCAGGACGGTTGGGGTGCTGGGATGCTGCGTGCCACATCCAGCAGCTCCCAGACTGTGACAGCACCATGGAATCAGGCAGGGAGTAATTACATTCAGGCAGCCACAAGAGCAGTTCCTGAGGCCTCCTGCCCTGTGATTTCCAAGGTCATACGCCTGAAGTAGAGGATATGTAATTTTCCTGATGGTTTAAAATGGAAAGTTATTTGATACCTCCTTCTTCTGAAAGGGAGCAAAAAATATGGGAGTGGTGAAGTTGTTGAGCACAGCCTCTTCCAGTCCACAATTGGGAACAGATTCCCAGACTCCTTTGATGGTAGGAAGGCTCACTGGAGAAACAGCTGTCGCTGTTCCTGGGTTCACCCAAGACAGCAGCAGCAGCAGCAGCAGCAGAGGGCTGTAGCCACGACTTCCAGAAGAGATTAATGGCAGGGGAGAGAGGAGGAAATATCCTCCCTTCCAACACCAGCAGCTGCCATCTGCCGGCAAGGCAGGAGGGGCTGGGCAACCTTCTCCAGGCTCCCGGCTCCATCCGGAGGGATCCAAGCAAATATCCTGGACAAGACTTGCAAAGGGAAGGCACAGGGTCTGCCTTGTTGCTGGTCGAACGGGTTTTTTGTGGTTTGGAGCAAGCCAAACCTTCCTGGGAATGGCGTGGAGCAGTGGGTTCACCCTTCACGGGTGAGATGTGAGCGTGGGGTACACGGGATCCTTTGTCTCTGGTCCTAAACACTTGGGGATGCCTTGCATTAGCAGAAATAGAGCATAAATTTCTGAGATATGGTGGGGAGAATGGAGAG
Source organism: Amblyornis subalaris (assembly GCA_018881555.1). Classification (NCBI taxonomy): domain Eukaryota; kingdom Metazoa; phylum Chordata; class Aves; order Passeriformes; family Ptilonorhynchidae; genus Amblyornis; species Amblyornis subalaris. The sequence continues at coordinate 809,413 of JACAXG010000189.1, read as the reverse complement.
AGAAAAGAAGAAAACTTAAGGAAAATTGATATTGGGAAACTCGGCATTTTCTATGTTGGATCGCCTCTAGGAAGGGAAGACAGAGGGAAGGAAGAGAGGGGTTACGAGAAGAATAGATGAGGCAAGGGTGAGACATTTCTTAAGAATTTCTTTAAAATAAGCTCTCAGAAGGAGCTTTCTGTGGAAACTGAAGAATTGGACAATCTAAGGTTTGCTGCTCACCCAGAGGGTGACAGGGTGCAGGCAGCTGTGGAGCAGGACTGTGGCAGGACCGATTCCTCAAGGGTGAGCAGTGGTTCAGGGAATTGTAAAAGTTACAGCCCAGTGTGCTGCCTACACAAGAGTTCTGAAAGTGGTGTCTTTCAGCTTCCACCTTCTTCACCCTTCCCACACAACCTGGGGTTGAGTTGCTCCACAGCCCCAAGAGCCCCAGCTACAGTGTCACATCCTGTTGTAGGAAAACAGTCTGTCATAAGCCATCATGCGTTTTTTAAATATTTGTTTTGTGGTCAAAACCCTTGCTTACAGTTTAAACATTTGCCCCAGAGCACCTTATGGATTTAAATGGGGTCAGCATTCATAATGGATCAGCTTTTCCCCACTGCTCATGGCCCCAGGGGATGTCTGAGGAAACCTTCAGGCCCCGGTTGTTCCTGTTCCCTGTAGCTGCAGTGATTCACAAAAGGGGATTTGGCAGCAGTGACAAATTTCTTGGTTCTGGTGTCAGACTCATGGAGCCTTGGTGCTTGCACAAGTTCTTGCCTTAGCAGGGCTCAGACCTCCTCAGACCCAGAGGCTTGCAAGCCTGGCAAGCAAAATGCACAAGTTATGAGCTGCAATAGCCTTTCTTGTGGCTATTTGTCTTTCTTGAGGTAAATCAACCACCCTACAACGTGGTTTTAAGGCCATCTTCCAAGAATCTGCTAATGAATTCCTCCTCAGCAGCTAATGATTTACCTTGCACAGCTCTTACTTAAATTTAAAATTGCTGTTTTAAAGGGAGGGGCACCAAGGAACAAGAACCAAGTCATGCACTAAAGACCCCAGAGATCAGAGTCAGATGGAGAACACAGGAATTCCTGGCTCCTGCCACTGCATTCACCCCTGTCTGTCTTTCTCAGCCTTCCTTCTTGTTCCTACGAAAAACAAAAACATTCCCTTTATGTTTAGAAACCCCACTACAAGAAAGTGCTTAAAATGGCCACCTTATTTCCTTGAGAGGCAGAACTAATATTTAAAGGCGCCATTTTCCTCATGTCGATGAAATAAGCTCGCCAGAAACATGAAGACCACAGTGAGGCCTTGGAAGCCCAGGAAAAAAAGCCCAGAATCAGCAGCAGCAGCTGTGGGACATGCTCTCAGCTCACAGGATGGTGTTCACCAAACCTTTCCTTGAACCGTGGAAGGTTTTCTTTCGTGAGTATTATTTAAAGAAGTGTGTTGAGAAAACAAAAGAGGAGACAGTGATGTAAGGATACAGGAAGCGGGGAAAAGATTTTTCTTTTCTTTCAGTTGTTCAGGTGGACTTTTGTGCCCTGAATTTTCAACGTGCCGGTGAAGTTCAGGGATGGAAGGAGAAATAATGCTGCTGCTACACTCTGTGTATCCACTCCATAATGCATTTGGTCAGTAATTTTTTGTGTTCTTAATGAGCAATCGTTTGCTCAAATTCATCTGGCGACTGATAAGTTCCTTCTATCAGAATTTTCCTCTTTTCTGTCAATGTCAGGCTATGAGGGATTCCTCTGAGGTTACAGCAGCTTCCCTTCACTCCACGTTGTGACCAGCCCTGTGCCCTCCGGCGCTTGCATAACCCCACAGTGGGGACCACGAGGCAGAGCCTGGAGCAGCTCCGCAGTTTTGTGGGGTTTCTGCAGTGCCCCAGCCTGGCCAGGATCGTGTCTGGGCTGTGGGCTGCAGGCCCCCGTGCTCTTCCAAAGGCCACTCGTTTCACGCCATGAATTGTTTTGTCTGCCTGCAAACACCACACCGTGCAGCGACCAGCCTGCCCTTCCAGGAATTGCTGCAAGGAATTAAGGACACTAACGCAAAATCCACGTTTTTCTCAGCAATGAGCTCCGGGTCCTCTGCGATCTCCACACCCGGCTTCCCAAGCTCCTCTTTCCACGCGCTGTTCACTTGCTAGCGGAGGAAGCGAGGCCTCTCTCTGTAGGGTCTGTGTGTGTGTGCAGGGTCCCTGACGTTGTTCCCACAGCCCTGGAGGGTGCAGGCACAAAAGTGGGGCAGTGACTCACGCCAGCCCCAGCGACAGCCCAGCCCCGCACAAAGAAACGGTTAAATAATGAACTCTGGCAGTAAACCCTGGCAGGAGACCAGACCTATAATTCCACTTGGCAAGATCATCCAAGCCAGCGAGGAAGGCTGACTTTGTAGTATAAACAATTAACTGTGGTGCTAAAGGATCTACCACATGCTACATTGCCGGCCAGGCAGGATGGGGGGAAGCAGAAATGGTGGATGTCTTTCAATTAATTTGTTCTCTGCAGATTATTTAGCTTTGGGATTTGATGGATTTGTTTTGCTTTGCTAATAAATAGGAGAACACGCAGGAAAGGGGGAAAAGTAGTGCATCCCGTGTGTGTCTCAGCAACCAACTTTTTTGCGTGGTAACTCTTCTGAGTCTCGAAGCAATATTTCATCTGTAACAAGCGAACTTTATCTTCAAAGAAAAATCCGTGCAACTTAATTAATAGCTGATATTCAGAAACAATGGCAGGCACTTTTCCACCGACATCTTGGCAAGGCAACGTGTAAACATAGGAACTGATGGAGATTGCATATTGAATTATCCATTGACTTAGAGAAAGACCCTTCTTGCTGCTACAGTGAAATCCTTCATAATTATTTAATGAAGAGGAGGGCTGATTCATTTAGGAAAAAGAAAATTTAATCCATATTTTGTAGTTATGATCATAGTAATGACTTTTGACAGAGATTTAGTATCTAAGCTTTGGGATAGCTTCCTGTGTTACAGAAGTTCCTTATTTTCGCTGGATTTTTACTTGTGCCTTTTCTAGTACTTGCTAACTCCTACTCTGTACTAGTCTAAGCACTTCTTACTTCAGTACTCCTTAACTTATAGAAGAAATTTCAAGTCTTTTATAGCTAATTTGAACAAAGACTGCAAGCTTTTTCTCTGTTTAAAAGTTTGTTTAAAATATACAGTGAGTTAGAAACACCTTTCTTCGGAGCAGTGAGCTCCAGGAGAAATTTAGGATGGGAATATTGAGGGCCAAGGCACCATAAAATTGTGAGTTTAAGCAGAGCACGACATGACACAGCCCCTGTGCCACCAGGACATCAGACTGGGCAGCCAGGAGACTCGTCACTGCTCAGGGATTTTGGGTAGTTGTGTTCCACAGCCTCTGTGCTACAGCACCTAATCTGGGACTTGGGCTGAGAGACTCCTAAGACACATCCCAAAGGTCATTTAACTAAACAGGCACAGCCTTGGATTCTTGTACTTGTGAAATTGGCTTTGGCTGTAACTCTTAAAGAAAGACAAGGGAGGCTGGTCACCTCCCTGGCACCTCACGTGTGATCTGCCCACCTTGGCTGGTGCTGCGCGTCTGGATGAGCTCAGCTCCAGAGGAGATCAAATCCCCCCTTCACCATTCCCATTTAATTTCAGTTTTGGTGGAAACCTGGGGCGTGTGAGTTAATAAACCAACTCTGTACATCAGATCATCAATGGAAGGCCAAAGACACTGACACATTACGTGCCTTTGAGCAGCCCAAGCGTGCAGCCTCATGGAAATCTGCTGGAGATCGCCAAGCCACCACCAGGCTTAAAATATGTCCTGCAAAGGACCCTTTCCCCACTTTTCCTATCCCAAATACTCCATGATCCTCTCACCCCCATCTCTTTTTCCCAGCAGCGGCCTCAGGCATCCCAAGCCACGTGGGTCCCGCTGTGAGGCTGGCACCCAGCTCGCGATCCATCAGCGCCTCACCTTCCCCTTCCCCGGCGGTGACGGGTCGGAGCAACACCCCGACACCTCCCCGGCATTCCAGCCCGGAAAACAGGGGCGCAGGAACAGACAACACCCCTCCAGCAGCGCTGACAAACCCTGATTACAGCGGGGCCAGCTGCCGGAGGCCGAAATGCCTTTGTGGGAACTCAGCAGCTAGATGACAGCGGCTTTTAACCCAGCTCTGAACGATGGCTCTTCTCGTGTGCTGATAGAGCCACTTCCCACAGCAGGGACCAAAAAATGGGAATATAACACCTACCAAGATACCAGCACAAGTTTGTTCAAAACCTTTACAATTCCTGTAAAGTTCCTTTTAATTGGGAAGGTGAATTATCCCACCTGACTCTGATGCACGGGGAAGGGGGGGGCACAGTGAGGGATTTAATGTCTGACTCCAAGGTGTGGTGCCTTCAGACGTGTGAGAGGGGACGGAGATATCTGCCTTGCTTCGAAGTGAATCACGTAAGAACCTCCACTACCTCATGGAAAGTTTTGCAAAGGCCGTTTGGAAGCACTTGTGTCCAGATTGCCCCCGTGCCAGAGCACGCCAGAGGAACCTCTTGAATCGTTCCTGTCATTCGACTGTCTCACAACACGTTGGCCAGGCTGCTGAAAGAAGGTAGCGTTTCCTCTAGACACCACATGTTGTGAAGTACCATAAATACATCGCAGAGCCCCGAATCAGGATCAGATTAGCTAGCTCGTGAAACAGTAGTGTTTTACTTTCTTGTCTCATTTATTTGAGAGGTACCAAAGCCGGCGTTGAAACCGAGTTTTTTTTCATGTGTAAACATTCTAGGACTGCACATGGAGTTCATCTTCAAAGGTATGTGCTCCTCCGGCACACGTGTACGGACAAGGTGCCAGAATGTGGCCGTGCCGCTGCCAGTCCCGCTACAATTTCCTGTTCTTGGCCTCTGCCTCTGAACTCGGGAGTGCTTGCAATTACAGCGATCCCAGAAAAACAAGGGGATGAGAGCCTGCCCTCGTCTCGAGCTCTTCCCACAGGACAGAGCCAAAGCAGAGCGCCCCGGATCAGCGAGCGGCTGCCTCACCAGGAGATTGGGATAAACCTGTGACTAATAAACCCAATAAACCCAGTCGAGCCCGTGCCTAATTAGCTGCCTCTCCCCAAAAACCTGTCCAAAATAGGGTGTGATGGCCTGAGAGACGGCTGTGGCGAGGAACAGGGCGTCGTAGGTATTCTCTGGGCCTTTTAATTCCTGTGGTTTTGTGGCAGTCTGAGGGGATCTTCCGTAAAATATGCCTTGTTTGCCAGAGTGCCTCCATTACCTGCAGTGCTGTGAGAGCCCTGCCTTGCAGGTGTGGAGTGTGGCACCTGGGAGCCTCATTTTGTACCAAAGCACTCGGCACCAATATGCTCCAACTGCCCCGAGCTCAAGCCTTAAATAAACACCCTCACCTGTGAGATTAAATTATGGGATTTCTGCGGTGAGAAGAGAGCCAGTGGGTTGTTAACAGGAGAAGCACCACTCAGCCCCACCTGTTTCTCAGGCTACCTGCAAGTCTAAATTTCATTCTCGCGCTTGGCAATGCTACTGAACCCCCCTGGAACAGAGACTTTATGGTCTCTTTGTTTTCTTTTCGCCCAGTGGTTGGAAAGCCTCTCTCTCAGAGGGCAATGCTGAATAAATCACCACATCCTTATTAAGCACCAATAAATATCAGTATCTTTTGCAAAAGAAAAGGAAGGACACACTACAGGGAAAAATCCGTACTGAAATTGGTGCCTTTTTGTTTCTGAAAACATAAATTAAATTGGGCATTAATCAGGGGTTAATCCATGACTGATAACAGAAATATTTTCATAAGAGTTTATTTTCTGGAGTTATTTTAAACAGCAAGGGTTACTTTTTTGTTTTGCCTTTTTCTTTTTTTTTAGAGAGGAATATTCACCAGATATTTAGCCTGGATGAAATATATATTTAAAATATCCTCAACTCTCTGCTCCTAAAGGATTTAGCAAACAAGTGCAGCCAAGTGGGAAAGTTTTGATGAGATATTGCTTGGTTTATTTGGTTTAGACTTTTAAATCCTCCACTGTGGGGACAGGAAAATTTTAACACTGGCGACAGATTCGATAATCTACAAACCAGATTATTCAGTAGAAGGCTGATAATTATTCACTTCATCATCTAAACTCGATGAATTAACACTTCAAATTTTATGGGTACTGGTTTTTTCTGGAAATGTTTTCCTTGGGAGCCCAGGGTGAGTGCATGTGTGCCTGTGCTGCTATTTCCAGGTCCAACATTCCAATGATAAAAATACAGTCAGGAATCTGACCGGTAATTATTAATAGTTACAGTGTGTTTTGCCTTCCAAGTGAAGAAATGGCATGAGTTAAATTTCTGACATTCACAAGAAATCTCTTCCTAAAATCGGGCGGGATGGAAATGTGTTGAATACACAATAAATGGAAGTGTTGTTTCCTCAGGAAAACGCAAAGCTCCTTGAGCAACATGGCAAGGGAGTGGGCTGTTGGCATCTCACCTTCTTTTAGTTTAGGTAGACTCTGGAATTAGGTCATTGGGATGGTCTTTAGGTTTAGTGATTTTTCGGTCAGGAAGATCAAATCAGAAAGAAGAGCCTTTGGTTCTAAGTCACACAAAGTCTTTTTTCTTTCTTTTTTTTTTCTTTGTTAAAAAAAAAAAGAAAAAGAAGTAAAACTGTACATAAAACTCCGAGGAAAAAGGGATTTAACTTGTTAAAAGTCCTTAAGTGTGCATAAGGGTCTCTAAAAAAAAGCAACCAGAAAAATAACTGGCTTGAGATGAGTTACCACCACCTTCAAAGAAAAGAACCAATATGTAATGTTGAAAAATATTTAAATATAACAACATGTAACCTCCTTGTGTGCTTCATATCTTTGCCACTCCAGTGAAGGCAGAGAGTAATTAATTGCACAACACTTTCTTGGTACACTGAAGGCAGTGAGTCAGCTTTCCCTGTGGTCTTCCAAACAACTGTTTGAGGTGGGCAAAGCCAGATTTGCATCATTATTTTGCTGCTACCCTTTCCGTTGTTGTGTATTGGAGCCTTAGGGCTGATAAAGGTCTGGCAGCTGCGTCAGAGGCTGAAACAGAGATGCCTGGCACCAGTGCCCTGACACTGAAACCCAAATTTATCTGCCATAAAATGAAAACAAGTTGCGGCCAGTGAGGCAAGAAGTATAAAAACAAACACACTTCGAGAGCTCCTTGCTAGAAATTCATGATAAAGAGGAGCGTTAAAGAGGTGGCCAAAGCAGCCTCCTGGAGTTTAGAAAGCTCAGATTTATCAGGGCTTGTCCAAGCTGATCCAAACCTCTGCAGGTTTTGACTGCTGTCCATCACTAACAATAACGTGAATGACCCCATTTATTGCATTTCTACAGCAGTGATAAGAAGCACTATCCAAGAGACTGGGATGGAACCCACAGAAAACAAACAAAACTTCTTGCTGGGGAACATCTGAGCAGTTTTTTTCCTGGAAACCAGACTGGAGGAACAGTGTTATCTTGTTATGCTGAAGTGCAGTTTCAGTGCTGTTCATTCATTTCCCAGCACACCAAAACCACAGCCAGATCCTGTAAACAAAGGAGACCCACCAGTACCACTGGGCAGCAGGGGCCGTGCTCAGGCTGCCCTGCTCTGGTGGATGGGAACCTCTTTCTCCTCAGCAATCTGCAGCTCTTCAGTGTCGTTTTGCAGAGCTGCAGTTCCCTCTGTGCGAGCCTGTGGACAAAAGACTGCAACAACCTCCATTTCCCAGCCTGCACAGCTCAAAATGTTGGAGAATCCAAACAGTGCCTTATGGTTTATATGTAAAACAGTGCTGGACTAAATCTTATCTCCTGGTCTGCCTTACCCATTTCTCTGTCTGTTTCCATATCCTGCACTTGCCTGCTTTGGAGTTTCCTCTCTTAGAATACACATAAGAGTATTAAAACAAACTAGATGTTCATTAAATGTTATATTATTAAATGATATTGTTATTAATAACAAGTGTAACTGAGAAAAATGCTTCAGACTGTTCTTTCTTTGTTTTGTGGAGGGGATGTGCTGTCACTGCTTATTGTGAGCCATGGCAATGGTTAAAAATAACAACGTTCACATTTCTACTTTCAGGAACAAAAGGAATTCTGGAGGATGAGTGGATTGATTATTTCCTCTCCTCCACTCCTTTTCCTCACCAGCTCCAGGCCTAGATAATAAAAGCTGATTTTAGAAGATGGGGAGGTGAGGCCTCTTGCAGTACACATCAGGTTTTATTGATCCTTCAAAATTAAACCGTGGGCTTCCAAGGGCTGCCTGCAGCCAACCTCTCAGTTAAAAATCCACAGGCACAATTCCCTCTCTAAGCCACAGTCTCTCTCTATATTCTTGGAAAGAGGATTTCAGCAACCATTCTAATGCATCAGGTATCACAGGCACTGATATATGTGTATATTTACCAAAGTTGTTGATCCACAAAAAAAAAAAAAAAGGTTGTAAAATCCTACAAAAATTCCATTTTCTAACTGCCACACTAGTATCCCTCAAAATAGCACAAAGCATTGGATAAACCATCACTGTTGTGCACAGAGCAGAAGAAAAAAATAACACAGATTATACACATTTTTCAGGAACATATTCTCAAAGCCTGCTGGTGTTTCCTACGGAGAATTCAAAATTTTCCCTCTGTGCTTCTCCCTTTGATATATATTAATTATTTATACAGTAAAAGATTAAATTATTAATGTTCGTTAATACATCCACATTACATAAAACAGATGGAAATATTTAATGCATTTTTTACCAATATTCCTCACTAATGTGGAGAAAGGGAAAGTATTGAATACAGCAATTATCAGCTCAAACCAAAGTGGTTGAACTGATCAAAAATTGGCCTCAAAGGAGCCACAAGTGGGTCTTTAGACACTGAGAAACGAGGTGATAGAAAATTTTTTAAAAAATTATATTCCTAATTTGAAGTGTAAAAGGCCATCAATTCCAAAATTTCCCTTTTTGATGAGTGGAATTTGCTGTAGGACAGTAACAGACCCACCACCTTGTCCTGCTCAGTAACCTGCAACAAAAGGTTCAGGGGTGATGCAGCTCCACGTGGTTTTCTGTTCAGTTGTCCACATAAACTGGATTTTGGGATCAGTAAATTGATCAGGGTTGATAAACATGCTACGAGCCCCTAAGCAAACACCAGCAACTCACTAACATGCATCAGTTTGTGGCTCACATTTTTTCACTTGTTTGACCTAAATTTTTATGTGCTGATCATCCATTATTTATTGAAATAATAATAATTTTTTAAAAATATGTACAAAGACCGTAACAAGCATAGCAGGATGATTTTTCTGGGTTTGTTTCTCAGGATGCATGGGAAGTTACCAAGGGGTTTCTTGCTTTCCCCTAAAGTCATTTGCTTTTCATGAATCCATCTAACACAGTATTTCATTCATTGCTCCTGCATGTGCATGGCATTTAAAATAGATGTCATATGGGCCAGCAAGAGCAGTGTTGTGACCACCTGGAATTCAATGCCAGATTGAAAGACCTTTCCCACCAACCCATCACTTTGGGTCTCGCCATTGTTGTTGTTATGTTTCTCAAGGATTTGGGGAGAAGAAGTCAAAAAATATTATGATAATACATTTCTAGAATTTATCATCAAAAAGGCAGGGAAATTTATCAATACATGGAAGAGACAAAATAACTGAGAAGAAAATGAAATATTGGATATTTCTAGATAATATGATGATCTACATTAATTACCTGTTTAGGTAAATTCAGAAACCCACTGCAAGAAGCCCTGGTTTAGTGTAGATTTCAGCGAGGTGATCAATGAGAATTTTATCATCCTTATTTAATGTTTTAATAATTTGTTTCTTTTTCTGTTACTGGGCAGTTTGAACAGGTATGTTGTGGTTTCTGTGGCAGTCCATTCTAAACACTACTGGGGCACCTGGAGCAGCCTTGGTTACGCTTTAAACAACAGGAGCAGCATCTCTTGTGTCCCAATTCCCCTCGTTCTGTCCCCAGGAAATGCTGTGTGCGGTGCAGTGTTTCTGCTGGAAAAGGGAAAGTCAAAGTTATGGCTCTGACAGTCAGAAAAGAGAGTGTAGGGTCTTATCAAGGGCCTTGATTCATTCCACACTCACAGCCCAGTCCCTGAGAAAGCACTGCCTCCTGCATTTTGCCTTTGCCAGCTGTCAGTCTGGACACACGCTCTGAATAAATAAGAATGCAAATAGAGCAGTACAGTCCTACAAGCATTTATTTTATTTTTTTTTTTTGGTGCAAGAGCTATAGGCCTTCTCTCTGAAAAAAAAAAAAAAAAAAAAGAAAAAATAGAAAAAGGTCCTTTACAAACCATTTCATGGAATTCAAAGCTAAGGAAACATTTATGTTCCCTGTAGGTCATATCCAGGGTAGAACAGCACATTGTCCTGTGCCCATTTAACAGGGCATACAACAGCTTAATACATCAGCAAGACTGTTTTTTAAAAGCTAATTTTAAAAATAGCCCAGTCAATTCAGCTTTGCAGTGAAGGAGGGAGTGGGGTTTTGCTTCTTTTTCAAACAAGGGAGTGCAGCAAGGATTATTCTCCCACCAGGATCGTGAGGGAGCCATGCATTCCAGGAACAGGAGAGATGCCTGCACTCCCTGCAGGCTGTAGATGTGTCAGAGTCCTCGTGCCACTGCTGTCCCAGGGGTGAACCTGGCGTGGCAGAGAGCAGGGCAGGAGGTGCCTGCATCCCTGAGATCACAGGTAGGTAACTGCACCACAGCGAATACAGCTGGAGGTGACCATATTTGATGTTCCTTGCTTTTTCATTTCCTAGATGAGCCCAAGTGTGGGTTCACAGCATTAAATACTGAAAAGTCAACTCTCAGAAGATAAAGCAAGAGTGTAAAAGAAAGAAGCAGCTGGTATTTGAGACCACTTCAGGCTTTTCCAGGGGGTAGCATAAAGGACAGACAGCAGACAGATTCAAGCAGTATTCAACAGAAACTTGAGAGGGATTACTGACTTCCTCCATACCATGACATATTTCAATTCAGGACATATGGAATAAATCAGGGCAGACAGCGTGGAGCTGGAACACACAGGAAAATCAGCAATGAACCTGGAGGGCAGTCAGAGGCGCTTGGAGGCCAGGGGGTTGTTAGCAGCCAACTCCAGTGCTCTTCAGCTGAGCTGGGATGGAGTGGGCCCTGGGCAGAGGGAGGGAGAACTGGCAGAAACACAGGCACTGTCAGCTTGCAGCCCCATAGTTACTGAGGTTATGGTCACCACTCTTTCCCATCCCAATGCCTCCCCCTTGGAGCACCACACGCTGTGGGATAAGGGTACTGGCACGAGTAACCAGCTCACAAAGCAGGCATTTGATCCATGACCTGGATATTTGTGGCACCCTTTGTAGCCTGACCCTGGCACCATCTGCCTACGACTGCTAGAAGCCTTTGACATCTTAAATTCATCAAATCATGGGGTGGTTTGGGTTGGAAGGGACCTTAAAGCCCATCCAGTGCCACCCCCTCCCATGGGCAGGGACACTGTCCACTATTCTAGAGTGCTCCAAGTCTCATCCAACCTTGGACTCTTCCAGGAATGGGCATAAATTATGTTATAATTGATACATAATATATACTTAGATAGAGAGAGAATTTAATTATAATCATCATACCATAATGAGCTTGTAACTGAGCCACTCCAATGTAAAAATGCAGGCAATTGTCCACTATTGCCATAAACAGGCCAGGATAATCTTGTGAATGGGGAAAAAAAGGAATTGGAAAAATTAATATTTAAATAAAGCAGCCCTGTTATCTCTCTCTTCTGGCAGATTTGGGATGCCGTCAGGTCTGAATCTGAGCTCAGAGTGATGTCGTGAGCTGGGAAACCAGGGCTGGTCCCAGAGCTGTCTGCAGTTTCGCTCTGCCCTGTATTTCTGTGTGTCCCACACTCGGGTGAGTCTGGAGCCAAAGAAGCTCTCATTTCCTGGTCATTTGAGGGTTTGCACCACTGCTTGTCCACTGATTTTTAATCTGTCACACTTGTCATTGTGTCTTAGTTGCAAAAACGAGGATTTCAGGCAGGGCACACGTCTGGAGGGACCGGACCAGGCTCTCCTGTGGAAGTATCCACGTCTCTCATCCAGGCAGCATCTGCAATCTTCTTTTTTTCTTCCCAGTAAGGCCCCTTCAATGCAATGTACCTTGTTATTACAGGTCGAGACTGATCCCAGGGTGCAGTAGCCCAGGGAGGATCTCTTTAGGCAGGATATTCCCAAGTTACCCGGGCACAAGTGGAGCAGCATTCCCTGTTTTCCTGTTTTTTCATCCAGTGGGAAAGGAGTGAGGGTATTCTCTAATTTCCAGCCCTTTCCATCTCTCCCATTGATGTAACACGGTGACATGTCCCACACAGATGAGTCTTCTGCTCCCAAGAGAATTTCACTAGGCCAAAAATACTGAATTTTCTGTCATAGTCCTCATCCTGGGGCTACTGCATGCATTTGGGGAAAATGCACCTCTCTGCCTCACCTCTCGCATGGAGAAGAGGAAGAGAGGGATGCAAAATTAAAGTCTGAGAGGGAATAATCCCCACAAATACAACCGGGATCTTTTTTTTCTCTGAGTACACAAGAGCAGGTTGGTGTGTGGGTTCATGTGTCAGTGTGGGCTCAGTGCTCATGTGTCTGAGGTCATGAATTCCTCATATTCCTCACTCTGCCATTCCTGTGGCTGCCAGCAGCTGCCTGCAAACTGGGTGCCAAACATCACGTTACTTTCTAACCCAAATTAAGGCTTTAAATAAATTCTGGAAAGCTGTGGATTCCCATCCATTCCCCTCTTTTCCATGCATGGATTGACGTGGTTGAGACAAAACCTCTTCTTCAGCCTCTCCCTGGCCAGATTCGGAACCCAACCTGGGGTGAGCTCATTCTGAGTCCTGCCTGGCAGAAACCTTCATTTTGAGGAAGCACTCTAATACTGAGTGGATGCTCATTGAACATAAATCTTCTCATCCTCCGAAGAAACCGTCTGAATGTCTTCTGAGGAACAGAAAAACAATTCCAGCTATTCATTAGGCAAACAAACAGCTACAAAGATTGCTGTGAGATGACACTGGCACTGGATTCACCACTGTCACTCAGGCCAGAGTGGAGAGGGAGCCTCATCACAGGTCTCTTGGTCTTTACTTAATTAATTGGGAGTGTGATGAGACACGCTTTCCTCTGACAGACAGCAAGAGAAACCCAGCACCCACATACAAATGATGCACCTGCCCTCAGCTTTGATTAGAGAGTCAGACCTGCAAGCACCACTTTTAAGAGGAAATGGCAGATTAATAGCTTTTTCCTGCATATTAGTAACTTTTTCCTTTTTTAACCCCAGCAGAGGTCATTTCCAAGGGACATCTCTGCCCACCAGTGCAAAACCCAGCTGAACATCTTTCCATGCAATCATCTCAAGTACCAGCACCAGATTATTCCTCCCATGTATTCCTGTTCTTCCCTACCACTGCCATATGGACACAACTCTTAACTCTTGTCCTACTGTTGTGTTGTTTGGGGTTTATCTTGCTTTCTCGAGTGTATTTTTGTGCCATCAAGCCTTCCAAAAACCTCATTCAATCAGAAGAGGCTGCACATCAAAACAGCGGATATTTTTATTTCATTTCATTTTACTTTACTTTGTTTGCAGCAGAACCGGTAATTTCATTTTCCTTTGTATTATTGCCATATTGCTACAATATAATTGAAACTGAAAGCGAATATTTAAGCATTAATAAAATAAATATCATAATATGAGTCAGCAAGAGGTTGGGTTGTGGTTTTTTTCTGGGATGAAGTTACAAATTCTAGAACAAAAAATTAATTAGTAATAGGCAAACTCTGAAGACATGTGACAGCAAAACCACAATATTTCTGCCGATCTTCAGATCAAATGGCAGTTAAAATGTTTCTGATTGTGAGCACTAATTCTTTTAATGTTAAGAACTGCTCAGCTTTATGGCTTTAAATGTTCTTTCTTTTTTTTTTTTTTCCTGGTTAAGGAACAGCAAGATTTTAATAACAATTGATTCGAGCCTGGGATGCTTTAGCAGTTCATTAGACTATCTGGGAATTGATCAGTGTTTCAAAGAGAGGATTGCAATTAGCTGGTTTAGCTCTGGTTAGAGACTGTGGTTGCCTAGAGGGGAAGAATCACTGAGACACGCCACCCCCCTCTTTCAGCCCTCATTGTCTTCATTTTCAACTTTTTGGTGCAGACACTTGTGCCACTCCATTTAATCCGTGCTGTGCCCTGGCTGAACCCCCCATTTCTGTAACCAAGATACAGCAGCAACAGGAAAACACCTTATTTTTCTCTTTCAAAAGTTTGGAGAAAGCGCTGGGCCAAACTGTCAGATGGCACAGAAAATGGGAGTTACATCAGTTCCGACCCTGGCCAAAATTCTGCTGCTCAGAACGTGAAATGTACCTCCTGTGAATGCTGATGGATCCAAGCGAGGCACCTCACTGGGGTCAGGGCTGCACATCCAGGAGGAGATGCACAGACCTCACTGTCCCTCCCAGTTTTCAAAACCATATGAAAACTGAAATTTCAAAACATTTTTCAAAATTTCTTCCACATTCTGCAGCTTCTGGTGTGCTAAGCCCTCCAAATGGCAAACAACACTGTGCCCAATTGAGAAATTAATTATTCTGTGTTTTTTATTTTTTTTCATTATGACTTCTACAAATTAGTTGTCTGATCTTTTAAATAAAATCAATTTTTTCTCGTGAATACAAGCTAGATTGTAGAGATGTCAGTGGATATCCATAGACCTCACAGAGCACAGTGTGGAAATAATAATCTACCAGCCTCCAAATAATTTCTATACTAAATTTTTTTTTTAGAAGTGGTAAAAACTAAAGTTATAGAAACACAGATTTAAAAATGCATCTCTTTATCCCCTACAAATGCATCAGGCAACATGAAAGTGCTTTTTCACTGTTTGTTTTTTAGGTTCTAGGTCATTGTCCCTCAGCACAAAGGGGTCTGCTTAAAGCAAGGCAAAGGCATTAGGAATTGCCTTTTAGTAGCAGCCACACCTCCTCAAAAAAAACCCAAAAAACAAAACAAACAAATCTCCATGGTAAGCACACCTGATTGCAGCCCTTGAAGTAAGTCTTTAAGGTAATTAAATAAATGCTGATCTTCACCTTGAAATGCCGCGTTTATACAATGTCATAATTCCGATTTCAATTTTTCTTGCTGTGCTGTTTCACTTGACTTGTATAATTGTACATGTACATACTTTTACTGCAAACAATGTCTTCCACCTTATTCTGGCACCTGAGGAACACCAGGGAAGTGTCAGGTTCCCACCCCAGGACATTTTAGGGCGGTCCCTGCTGTGACATGTAAGTCCAGGGACCCATGGATGCAAACACTTCTGGTCTGATAATGAGATAAAAAGAAACTGCTGATACTTCCACAAAAATACATCCTCTAAAAATTCCCTGCAAGCACAAAAGATGATGGCATTTGGGATTATTGTCATTTCCCTGAGTGGCCATCAGAGGGGAAGGAGCTGCTTGTATTTTAAACTGCATTTATCTTTGGGGACATCTGTCCAGTGCGCAGAAATGTCGTGTGGCTCCATAAACCTCCTTCCTCTATCACATGTGTTAACACTTACTGGTCCAGAAAATAACAATGTGAGCAAGAAAGGGAACAAAGGCCATTGTTTCTAAGAGGTTTTGTTTGCAAACAAAAGGCCCAGCCGAGGCACACGGGAGTTATATTCCATTTAATTCAGAATACACACATCTGCCCCTGCCAGTCAGGTCACACTGAACACAAATAAAAATGTTATTAAAGCTCCATCACTCCTACAGCTACAGTGCCTGTGAGACCCCCAGAGTGCAGGATGCAGCAGACAGAGCTGAGCATCCAGCCTGGCTCCTCACAATCACGATTATAAATGAGCCACGAGGGTAAGGCTTGGGCCAACTGAAAGATTTTATTAAAAAGCCACTATTTGTATTAATAATGTCAAGCCTGCAGATACAATTCTTACATAATGGTCACATCGTGAAGAGGAATCAATTACACACAAAACCAGAGTTCGCTTTTTTTTTTATTTTCTTATTGCATTTCTCATTTTTATTGTGACAAATGTGGCAGGGTTTTTTTCAATAGGATATTTGGGAAGTGGATGTTAATATTCTGAATGCCTCAGACCTGATGCTTGTGGAGGCATAACATCCTAATTGAAATTCAAGGTCCTGTGATCAAAATCTGCTGAACCAGAGATCTTCATACTGCACCAAGTATTAACATATTACTCCACCTGTGTTATAAAACAAGTGAGAAATATGTTCTTGTATCTTTTGCATTACACAACTTTGAAATTTTTTGTATTTTTAAAGATGGCTGTTTTAGAAGGTTATGTAATCTTGTGACACAAAAATACCAAACATTAAAATATATTTAATGTACTCATGACAAAATAAATGGGCAACAGCTACAGCTCTTCCCACAGTGCATTAAGACATCTCAAAGGCAACACATAGATCCCAGTTTCACAACAAGCTGAATCTATGTAAGTGGAGAAAGATCCTCCAAGTTGGCAAACACGTGAACCTCCTCCACAGGAAACCAAACCAACAAAAAAATTAAATTCCTCATGAGAAAGGCCCAGATCCCTGAGATCATTATCAAGAGCTGCTCAGCCAAAAGAAGTGTCTAAAAACTTGCTATTAGGAGCAAAGTTCCTAGAGCATGAAGGATATGAAGATTTGGGAAAAAATTTGCTTCCATTGCACCTTTGGCTTATAAACTGACTTTTTCCTATGAGAGCTTATGCCACGTTGGGATTTATCATTTCTTTTCAGACAAAGCTTCTCTCTTGTCTCCCTGGACAAAAAGGCACACTTTGTAAAAAAGGGATAATCCCAGAACTCATCATCAGACATGTGGGTCTGCAAGGAACCATGACCTCTCTTGCAGACAAAAATGAAATTTCTGTCAGTTTTACTTAAAGAAGCAGATGGGATTCTGTCAGCAATCAAAAATAAAAAAATTAATTGATTAATTTGAAGAGACCATACAATGCTTTCAGATGGATCTCCACGCAGTGATGCATATTCATTATCTTTTCACTTTCTAACTCAACTATCTACGAAGAATGAGTTGACTTTTTAACAAAAATGACTGTAACATGAACATTAGATAGGCCAGGAAATGGGCAGGTTTGGGGTTTTTTTTTCCCATTTGCCTTTTTTTTAATATATATACTTTATTCCCTTTATCCTTGTTATGGGTTAGAAAAAAAAAAAAAGTAATTAAAAAAAATTGTTTCCTTTCCCCCCCCCGGGGTACCAGGGAGGTTGTGTAGTTGGGGAGGGGCTGGCCGGGAATTGATGGGCGATACTTAAGAAC
>JACAXG010000189.1:731842-791198 GCA_018881555.1 Amblyornis subalaris | reverse complement strand
ATATGTATAATTTATATAACCCTAGTAAAGAACTGTTATTCTTTTTACCACATCTTTGCCTGAGAGCCCCGTAATTTCAAAGGTACAGTAATTTGAAGGAGGGAGGGGGTCATTCCTGTGCTCAAGGGAGGTTTCCCACCTTCCTTGACAGACACCTGTCCTTCAAACCAGGACAATCCTTAGAGATCATTTCTTGGGTTAATCTGCAAGCCCAGCCTCAAGCAGTTCTTGAAAAGCAGCTCTCTGTGGGCTGGTGGTATCCCTTTGAAACACCACGGGAAATGCAAATCTCCTGTGAAAAGGTGCTGGGACCAGGTTTCACTCGAGGCAAGTGTAAAGCACAGCCTGATTTTAGTGTTCCCTTCCAAGCAGACACATCCACTCACAAGTCTGCAGGAAGAGGTGGTGTCAGGGACTGAAGTCATCTGTGAAAGAGGGAAAAGGGGGTAGGAAGGACCTACCCACTATGATTTTGTGTATAAATATGTGTAGATGTCATATTGGCGGACATACATGGATAGGAAATAGAATCATAGAATCAACAAGGTTGGGCAAGTCCTCTGAGATCATCGAGCCCAGCACTGCCAGGTCCACCACTGACCCAGGCCCCCAAGCACCACATCTGTACAGTTTTTGAACACCTCCAGGGGCAGTCATTCCACTACTTCTCTGGGCAGCCTGTTCCAATACCCTTCCAGTGAAGAAACTCCTCCTGGTGTCCACCCTGACCCTCCCCTGGCACAGCCTGAGGCCGTTCCCTCTCCTCCTGTCCCTGTTCCCTGGGAGCAGAGCCCGACCCTCCCCCGGCTGCTCCCTCCTTTCAGGGAGTTGTGCAGAGCCAGAAGGTCCCCCTACTTGAGATATCAAGTACCAAAGTTTTATCTCTTGTCTGGACACTCTTGAGTTCAACACCTCCCTTCTTTGAGAGTCCTTTGTGTCCAGGAGCTGACGCTGCCCTCGTTCCCTTTCCAGAGCCCAGGGTGCACCAGACCCTCTCAGTGATCCCACGGGTGCCTTAATTTCCTGCAGCTCCATCTTCTTCCCTCGATGCCAGGATCTCTCAGCTCTGCCAGCTGCCTCTGCTGTCCTCCCTGCCTTGTTGCTGATATGAAAATCTGGAGTGAAAATAAAAGTACAGAGCTGCCAACTTGGGACAAGCAAGGGGAACTATCTAGAAGGAGAAGAGATTACCAAAAAAAACCCAACGCAAACCAAACCAGCCAACAAACAAAAAAAAAATCCCAAAACAAAGAGAAAAATAACCCCCAAAAATTATTTGGACCGTGTCAGAAAATAAGAACAAACCAACTAAAAGGACATTTTCTTCTTCTTGTGGCAGCCCATCACGACTGCCTCGGCCCGAGCAGAGGTGCCACAGGAGCTGACAGGGTTCTGCAGGTCCCCTCGAGCTGGGGGGTGTCACCAGCTCACAGACACTGCCCTGGCTGTGCCCCGCTCAGAAAGCCCCCGGGGTGACGCTGATGTGTCCCGCCCAGCACACATCTCCACGCATCCCTGGTGTGTGTGCGGGGGCCAGTGAGTCACGCTGGGAGCTCCACCAGCAGCGCCAGCCGCGGAGCCCCAGAGCTGCCTGTTGCCACGGCTCTGGCTATTTCGCCACAACACTCGCTCACGAGAGATGTGTGTCATCTGAACCGGGGTGAGAAAGGGCCTAGCATTGTTTCCTGAGACTTACCTTTCCCCCGGACACAATTCACGGGCGATTATTTCTGGATGACAGCAGGAAACCCCCGTCTGACTCGAGACGGTGTCACGCGTTGGCATGCATCTCCCCTCACCTCTGCCTGTGCCAAAACGTCAGTTCTGCTCAGGATGCTTGTCCTCCTGTCACTGCAACCAAAGCTGCGTCCTCCCCGGTGCAATCTATCACACAGGGTTCGGCGGTGCAGCGTGCCAAGCGAGGAAGGAGAACGTGAAACCTTATCACCGTGGTGTTTATTGACCAGTCATCCTGCTTTGTACTCATTTCCTCCCCTTAATTCCCTGCAAGTATACATTGGCTCAAAATCAAAAGAAATGCAATGGTTAAAAAAGAGCATATGCCCTGGGATGGATGTATTATTCCATAGATGCTGATGGTGCAATTATTTCTCTCCTGTGATAACTGAAAACGTTTGTTAATAGAATCTGTTCCAGAAAAGCAGAGCATTAATCCATTATGCTGTTTGAATCCTAACAAATTAGCCTTTTTTTCCCTTGGAAAAACCAAGTTTTGCATCTGAGACATCATCTTGAGAACGACTATTTACACACATTAAAGGAAAGGGGTTGTTACACAAACAAAATAATAAAAATACTTGGTTTTGCCAGTCCTACTTGGCCAAGAAAGAAGAAGAAAAGGATCACAGCCAGTACATGATGTACCCAGCTCTTGCTGGCTCGTGATTCCCTACTAGAAGTTAACCCATCTGACCTAATGGTCCCCCTCAGCCCTACAGCATCAGCCTGGAAACCAAATCTCCTGAAGTGAAGCCAATTAACTCCATCAGTCAGCTTCACCCAGAGATGCACTGCAGAAAGACATCACCCCTGTGCCTTTCAGTGTGTTATTCCTGGAGAAGCAGCAGGGGAGGGGAGAACAAAAACCCCCTTCTCAGTCCTGCTGCCCCTTTTCCCCTTTTCCCTCACCCTTTGTCCACCCAGCACTGCCCATTCCGCCTCTTGGTGCTCGTCAGGGGCTCCCTGTGGTGAATCCTGTGCAGGGGTTCAGACCCTGTCCCACGAGGGTGCTGTGAGAAAAGGCAGCAGCTCCTCACCCCGGATCCTCTCCTGCCCCTCAAGGGCTTGGATATGGCACAGGGGGACATGGGGATGCCCATCAACAGCACACTGGGCTGGGGTGGCCTTGTCTCCCCATTGCCCTACAAGGCACAAAACCCCAACCCAGCGTTGCATAAGAACACACAGAAGAAGAGAGGGAAAACCACAAGCAAAGGTAAAACAAAGCCTCTTCTTGAGCTTTCATGGAACTTGCTCATTCAGGGCACAGTCTGGCCCCACAGTCGTGTCAACCTTTCCCCAGAGGAAGCCTGACAAGGTCTGTATTCTCAATCTATGTGTTGTTTTCACCTTCAGTGCAGCCCTGAAGTGGAAGCACAGACTGCTCCTTTTGTTATGTACCTTTTCCCAAGACGGAGCGCAGGACCTCCAATAAGTGCAATAACATCAGGAAATAAACATTTTGCTGATTTGCCTCTGCTTGAAAATATTCTCACAGCTACGTTACACAGAGGAAGAAGGAGGAGGTGATGATTCAGGGAGAGGCCAAAGAGTAAGAGAATAAAATCTCTCGGGGAAGAAAGCAACTAATGAACAAAAGTTGGGAACAGAAAGAAGACTGTTATGCCACAAATGTAGAATGTATAGTCACATAAGCTCATAGGAAAGAAAATGAGAGCTGACATCCTACAATGCTAGATTGATTAGGGAGGACTTGGAAGAGGACCAAGGTCTGGGAATGGCATGGGAAATCATTTCAAAGGAGAAAGAACCTCACACTCTGCTACGGGGGATGGCAGCAGTACAATAACACATGAGGAGGATGTTGGAGAGCTGCCACAGACCCTGGGCTGGGGGGAAGCAGAAACATATGACAATGTGTGCTCTTATACTGGATACCTGCGTGGCTTGCAACAGTGATGTGAGGGGTTTGGACCTTTAACTGCCTGAAAAGTGCCAGATTTGGGAGACCAAGGGTTGTCTTTCCCTTTGTCTGTCTCCTCCTAGACACATCCTGCTGTGCCCAAGATATGGCAGCCTAAGAGTGAAGCTGATATGGCCACACTTCTGGGTATATTCCTCTCTGGATTTTTTAATTTGTCCATTTTCTTCTTCTGTCCGAGTGCTGGGATCATCAATAACAATTTCTTTGGTGTTACAGACACAACAATGATTCGTCTCCTTTGACAATAGAGCTTAATTCATTTCTCTGCACACACAGAAAGCATCTCTGCAATCCAGGTACACTTATAGCACACATTTCCAGCTTTTCTCTGTGGGCAAAGCCAAGCTACCTTTGAAAGGAATTTTGTCACATGAAAATCAAGGAGAGGATTGTCTTTGAGATTTCATAGAACCATGGTATGATTTGGGTTGAAAGGGACCTTAAAGCCCACCCAGTGCCACCCCCTGCCATGGGCAGGGACACTTTCCACTATCCCAGGCTGCTCCAAGCCCCGTCCAACCTGGCCTGGGACACTGCCAGGGATCCAGGGGCAGCCACAGCTTCTCTAGGCAACCTGTGCCAGGGCCTCCCCACCCTGCCAGGGAACAATTCCTTCCCAATGTCCCACCTATCCCTGCCCTCTGGCAGCTGAAGCCACTCCCCGTGTCCTGTCCCTCCATCCCTTGTCAAGAGTCTCTCTCCATCTTTTCTGTAGGCTCCCTATTCCCACTTGAGACTTTAATAAGCTCCAGCTTCCGTATTGTCCAAGTTAAACATGAGCTCAGGACATTTTGTTTTGAGGGAAGGCAAGGGCAGACCGAGTTTTGGGTGGACATATCCCCATTCCTCGGAGTCACACCGGGAGTTCAGAGCGTGTTACACCTCTGCAGGCTGGGCAGTGCCCAGGGGAGAGCCCGTGCCACCCTGTCTGTGCAGCACCAGCCATCAGCTGGCCTCCTTCAGCAAAGGAGCAGCCAATTTCTGTTCGTTTGGCAAAAAAGTGTTGTCAGTCCTTCCCTCCGAGTGCCCCAGCCGTGTGCATGCGGAGCAGATGTGCTGGCCACCGACTCAGAGAGCAAATGCAGGTTGTTTGAGCACACCTTCAAACCATGGCTTGGGGTTTTTGCTCCTTCAGAAGCCAAGAACGATTGCCAAACGATGGGAGTAAGGGCAACAGATCACTGGAGGAAAAGCCGTCTTTACATCTAGATTGTTGTTTATTTCTAACAAGGAAAAGCATTCAATAAGGTGCTCAGAAGCCAACACGGGTGTCTTCCAGGTTTAATTCAGAAACTAAAAATTTGAACATAAATAAAATGTAAACACCAGTTGTCCTTCTAGTCCTGCAGGAAGAAGCCATTAATTGCAAACAAGACTTGTCACGGTACCCCCACCCCTAAACCCACTCCCAAACCCTGGTTCTTACCAACACTAAGCACTAATTATGTTTACAGTGACTGAATGGTGCTCAAATAGGCAAATAATCTGGAAGAGGGGTGGACAGCATGCCAAACAGACTTGGAAACCAACACCCAGCAAATTTTGTTGAAGTTACTTGGAACCAGAAAACTTTTGGAAACAATGGTCATGTGAAGAAAAAAGAAAAATTAAAAAAAAGGATTCCTACTTAAAACCCTACATCTGTCAGTGCTTTAGAATATGAAATTTTATTCAAGTTTATTTTCCTAGGGGAAAAAATATCTGGGGAAACACTGATAAATCTCTTCTCCAACTATTAATTGCAAATTCAAAATGAACCTCGCCTGGCCTTTCAGGAACCTTTTTGTATTTGTTTTCCATCCTACGTCTGTTTTTTATTTATTTTAACGTGATTAAAATGCTGCCATTCAAAACACAGAGTTTCTGCAAAGATTGTCACCCTTCATCAGTCTGGGGGTATATTCACTGGAGAAATAATATTTGCCAAGTATATCTTCTCTTTCCATCGAATCCTGTTTGGCACTGGTGAAAGAAATATCATATATTTGATACGTGTTGCACTAAAATCTTCACTTTCTGAACAGCTGTGAGGTGGCAGACGTGAAGCTGGCCCAAGGAGAGATGAGGCTTTGCTGTACAGATTTCAGAAAGGACTGAGGCTGAAGTCCCTCCTGTTAAAATTAATTGAGGGGATCAGCACAAAAATCTGGGTTAAATTAGTTTTTATCTTTGATTAACAGCTTATTTTGCTTCAGGCTCCTCATCCTGGTCCAAAAAGGTCCCAGCACTGTACCTGTATGTTCCAACTCTTTGGGGTGAGCACGGATGTGGCCAAGGGGATGTCAGGGCAGGCCGAATCACGACCTTTCATCCATCTTTTCATTTTTTTTTCATTTTTCTTTTCCCTACAAAAACGCCCTCTGAGTTCAGCACAGCGTCCTGGGTCCTTGTGGCACCGCTGCACTTTGGAAAACGCAGTTCATGGAGCACTTGAGAAACAAACTGTACTCCTTTATTTGTCACCCATGGGAGGGAAACAGCCCAAGAGCGTGGCATGTGTTGCGAGGTCCGTGCGAGCCCAGCCGGCCCCGCAGGGCAACGGGCAAATCTTTGTGGCTTCCAGGAACCAGGGGGGCCATCTCCCCTCCCCGGGGCCATCTCCCCTCCCGGGGGCCATCTCCTCTCCCGGGGGCCATGTCCCCTCCCGGGGCCTGCCCCAGCCTGGAGGCACCCGCGGCGAGCAGGAGACAGGCAGGCAGGAGCAGAGCGCAGGCCTCGGCCTCCCCTCTCCATTCAGACAAATTTTAAATGTTAAATAAATACTGAAGGAATCACTTGTCACCACAAATTATTCCTTTGAATGTTTACTGTTCGTGCCAGCTTCCCTGGGGTCCTTCCCATTTAGAAACAGCTTTAACAAGCAATCCCATAAAACACTGACCATTATTCCCCAAGAAGTTGTGCCTAGTGACTTGTTACACAGAAATATGTTTCCAATTTCGCTTTGTAGGAAGGAGTCCTCCGTACTTTTTTGCATGAGCCTTCAGTGCCATGTGGAAATGGCAATTGTAAATTGCCATTTTTGCATGAGCCTTCAGTGCCATGTGGAAATGGCAATTGTAAATTGCCAGGGGCTGCTCTTGCAGGCCTGGGTTTAACTGTTTGCGCGGTGCTGCCCAGCCCCTTGCCCCTCACAGCCCCGGCAGAGGGGTTGGTTTGCTGCTTCTGTCAGGAGGGACAGGACAGGGACAGCCACTGGGCACAGAGTTGGGGTTTGTTCCATCCCTCCTTCTCCCAGGCAGACCTGGAACGGGCACTTGGCTGCAGGGTTCTGTGGCCAGCTGGAGATGAGTGGCCCAGCAGAGCCTCCACCTCCAGAGGATTTCAGGAGGGGGTGAATCCTGGCTCAGGGACCAACACTGGCAGCAGCCACAGATGGGTTTTTTCCCTCCTCAAGGACTACATTTTGAATAAAGCCCCAGCATCCATGAGGACCAGTCCCAGGCTGATGTTCACGGCTGGGAGACAGCAGCTTGAATTTTATCTGGGGCTGTAATGCATTTCTGTTATGAAACACCCAGATGTAGGTGCCCACCCTTTCTAGAAAAAAGCTTGCTTTATTTTGGCACCAATACCCAATGGGTTTCAGCCCATTTTAGCTGCAATTTGGTGAAAGATGCTGCAGCAGATGAAGGCCAACAGCGATGGAGGAGCAGCTGGTGATGGCAGATGCACCTGGATATTGACAGAAAGGCACAAGCATCAGGCCCAAAAGGATCCACACCAAGCAGTTTGTCTCCATTCTGTGGAATTAAGACAGAATTGTGGGGCCAACAACCCTTTTTTATTATTTTGTAAATATTTGTAAATTTTTTTATAAAGTAACGCTTGCAATATTGTTTTGCCCAAAGGAATAGAGTCAGCTACTCTCACTCTCCACAGTAATAAGTACTCCATGCAAGAAAATATATATACTAAAAAAAGGAAATTATTTTGCCAGATCATTGTAAAAATTTCAGGTAAAAGGATTAACTCTAGGAAACAACAAAGGCCCTGAAGTGATATTTCAGGAAAATATTTTAATTAAAAATTGATGATGGGACAAGGTGGGACAAGAACAGCTGAAGATTCTGACTGAGGGGACCTGAAAGAAATGAAGTGAGGAAAAATATGTCAAGCTTCAATGGGACCCCCAAGACTGAGGCAAGCCATGATACCTCAGGTAGATAATACCACTCCTGAGCGCTGCAATACATGAGCTGTGTGAAAGGGCTGATGTGCCAAAATCATCCCCACCGGTGGGATCCTGTGCCATGCTCCCATCACCATGTTGTGAGGGGCAGTGCATCCGAACAGGTGACGCTCAGGGCCCAACACCTCCACTCTACACATTTCTGGGGGTTTAAATTTTCATTCCTTCAGAAAAGCTCCAGTGCAGCCTTGTGAACTGGGTGCCAGCTGGTTGTATAAGACTGAGGTGGCACCAAGATGCTCCTGGGCCCCATCCACCCATTCAGTTTCATCCACAGCGATCCCGTTCATGCACACCTTGATGTGTGTGCATCCTTCCTTGAATGAAGGCAAAGCACAGGTCAGGGGGGTGGTTGGGGATTTCTGTTCAAAAGAGCCTTCCCCATCTGAGCAGGCACACAGATGTGTGATGCTGCTGCTAGTCCAAGGAGTCCTTCTCAGACCTGAACACCAGAGAGAAGATGCAGGAGCTGTTCAGTCAATTTATTAAATATCTGCTTACTCAAATAGACTCTTGAGCTCCAATGATTTCTGTGAATCAAATATTAATCTGTGAACACAGAGGTGGCTCGTTTCACCCTATCCAGTTACTCTGTCTGGTTGTTTATACAAAAAATTTGTTTTCAAGGGACACAAGATAGCTATAGAAGACTTCAGACTGCTTTTGGGATCAGAACTGGGTTTAGCTGTCAGAATTACAGGCCTGCCCCTTCTAATTCTTACTACTAAGCTTGGGAGCTTAATTCTCCAACACACTGATTGCTCTGACCTTTCTCCAGCAAAGCACTCGGGCTGCAGGGTGATTTTAATCCTGGGAATGGTTCTCCTGTGCTCAGCACCCTCCTGGGCACACTCTCCAGGGCTGTGGTGGGGGATCACTGAGTGTTGGCAGGATCAGCCCCAATCTATGCGAGGGCAGAGTTGTTCGAGAGGTCACGAAGCAGCGGAAAAGGTTGTGCTGCGACGCTTCCCAAGCGCCGTGAAAATCCCGTGACCCGCTGGCTGGTGAGCTATATTTGTGTTATCTCGGGGCAAATACATTTCTCACTTGTGGAGCTCTCACAGCTCATAAAAATAGAACATCTGAACTTTCCAGGGCCCTGTGGGTGGTGTGGGCATGCGACGCGTCTGGGGTGAAGGGGGTCGGAGTGACACGGACTCGGTGCAGGCCACGATGAGCAATCGCATCCTCTGAGCAAAACCAAACAAACGACCACTGGAAATTCAGGCAGTGAAAACCCACGGGCACTCACTTGACACGTGTTGTCTTCAGATAAAGCCATGTAATGCTAAACAATAGGGACACAGCCCTTTTTCTCGCTGCGAAGTCAGTGGCAAAATTCTGCCTGACATTGTCAGAGTCGTGGTTTTATCCAAGGGCTGAACCTCCCAGATGAACTTTGCAGGGAGCTCTTATGGACTTCTGTGGGATCCTTTACAGCAGTGATGCCTCTCAGAGACTCAGAAGTCGTTTGGAACCAAGATAAATAAAATAAAACACACAGTTTCAGGAAGGCAAAGGCGTGCAGAGAGTCCCTTCCCCTGTTCCAAGAGACGTGCACCAAGCTCCGCAGAGCCCTGTGCTCCAGCTGGAAATCACTCTGGGATGGGGAATAACCACG
This sequence comes from Amblyornis subalaris, assembly GCA_018881555.1. Taxonomy (NCBI): domain Eukaryota; kingdom Metazoa; phylum Chordata; class Aves; order Passeriformes; family Ptilonorhynchidae; genus Amblyornis; species Amblyornis subalaris. The sequence goes on along the minus strand of JACAXG010000189.1, from coordinate 781,700 downwards.
AACAAATCAGAGTTAGGGCAAGAAGCAGCATTTTACTGCTGTGGAAGGAATGATAGGATATTTACGCAGCAGTTTCCCAGAGCTCTGGGGGGCTGTTGTGTCCTCCAGGCTGCGAACAGTGTGTGCAGCAGGGACAGGCAGTGTTGGGCTGGGCTGCAGGCTCAGCACTGTCCCTGGGAGGACGAGAGAGGAGCCAAATCCCTTCTCACCCTGTTTATAAATGGCTGGCAGGGCCACCTTGCCAGAATTAATTACATCTATCTCCTGGTACAGTCCGAGCTCCATTAACCACGTTCGTGACTATCACTCCAGGAGGAGGAAAACAAAAAAAAAAAAAAAAAACCAACCCACCAAGAACCTGTGACTGTGTAAAAGAAAAACTTTTTGATTTATGTTCCTGGCATGTGCAGTGCAAACAACTTCAAAAGGTTTCAGCTGCCTCAGCCCAAATAAAATGATGCTGCAGGGCCTGACAGTAAAAATGCTGCTCCAGTGAGCAATGTGCACTTACACAGCCAATTTATTCTGTATCAGGAATATATCCATGATCACAAGGGCTTCCTCCTCAAAGGAACTGAAGTGGGAAGGATGGAGCTCTTATTTTGCTACAGTTGTGTTACTCCTGCTCTCAGTGAATTGGGAAAAAAGAAAAAGAAAAAAAAAAAAAAAAGAGGTTTTTTCATGCTTTGGAAATCTGAACCTGAGTGTGGAAAGTGAGTTCTTGCCTGCTAAGGGCATTTTGATTTTTCTGAGGTTGTTTTTGAAGTTCAAAGCAGATAAGAACCCTATCTGGGGCTGCAAGCCCCTGTAACACAACACCTATCCAATTTGCAAGGATGTTAATAGCTTCAAAGTTCCCTCCGAAGGCAAACTAAGCTTCCCAGGCTCAACCAGCCAGGAGTAAGCTGGTGACAGACTCAGCTTCCTTTCTTGGCTGCTGTTACATCTTTCCTCCAAATTACAATAAAATAAGCTGTAGGGTTAGGGAGGTAAATACTAAAACTAAAAAAAAAGGAAAAAAATAGGAAAATAAAAAAGTGAAATAAAAGGAAGCTTATCTTAATAATGACCAAGGAGTACCATTGGTGAAATCTGTATCATAGAGCATCTGGGTTGGGTTTGGGGTTTTTTTCTAATTATTTTATTTATTTTATTGATTCTGCCTTTCTTTGTACTACAGCTGACTGCAGAGATCAGGAAGAAGTATCCAACAGCTTGATCAAAATACCTTCTTATCTCTTGTCGTCAGAGAAACTCTGCCCAGATACAGATACACCTTGCAGATTATTTATGTGGGTAAAGTGGCAGGGAACTTACCAAGCATTATGTATAAAAAGATTAATTTCTCACTTCTTTTTTTTTTTTTTAAAAAAAAGCACAAGGGCTGAAAGATCAAAATTTTCTGAGGTGGTTTTCAAATTGTGGGATACAGTGCCATGCAAGGGAAGTGTGCTAAGTAATCCAGTGCAATGCTGCATAGAGGTATCATTTATAGCTCTTTTTAATACCTGAATCAAAATAGCCCAGCGATCTGCCTGGATGCTCTTCTTGGATCATGGCACCTTGCTTTTTAATTCTGCTAACTGAAAGACTGCCACACAAATTTAATATATAAACTAACACAAAGAGAAGAAATCCATCAGTGACTAACAATACATGAAGTGTCCTTTATATATCATTTTCCTTATGATGTAAATTATTGATGTACATTCCAGCCACCTGAAAAAATAGTGTGGTTGCCAGTCATGGAACATTTTTCCTTTTTTTAAATCCTATCAGAGTAAAATGGGAAATTCTCAGAAATCTGTGCAGCTAATAATGTCTACAACTTTTATTCTTTTTTCCACTGAGCAATGTAAAGCAGTGTCCCTGGCAGTTATTAACTGAGGAAGTGATCTCATTCCTACGCCACTACGAGTATTTAAATTTAAATTTAAGTTTGAAAGATCCACTTTAGTCTCCCTACTTAGAAAGGGGCAGTCAGCCAACCTGGCTGCAGACCAGGAAATCAGCATTTCTCTGCACAGACAGCTCCAGAAAGGACCATTTCAGATTTCAGCAATGACTTTTCAGAAACCAAGCAGTGAAACAAGGGACATTGAGAAGATAACGTGCTTCTAATACGATGTACCTATCAAGGCTGCTCAGTGACACAGTGCTCCTATGAGTGGAAGATTACAGGCTCAGACAAAATCTAAGCAGACTGAAAAAATAAACAGGAGGAAGGTGGTTTGGCAGTCTGAAAGTCTGGATGACAAAAGATCAACTTGGTCACATAGCCCATTTTTTTTTTTACTTAATGGGTTCTAAATATTCCTCTGAAAAACAAAGCTGGCTGGAGACATTTGTATTCAATTGATATGGCCAGGGATAACTTGGCTTTTATCTTTTAAAGTCAAGTTTGGTTTTGCCTTATGATTTCTGCACTGTTCTCCTTCATAAGACAATAAGCGTCTGTGTGTATATTTTGTAAAACATTACAGTTAGATGGCATGTAAGCTATTTTGAAGATATCTTGTGGACTACAAGCTCCAGCTGCCAGGAAATAAGAGCGATAAAAGTCCACCTCCCTAAAAAAAAAAAAAACCCAACCCTAATTTTTTTCCTGAACATACTAAACCTCCAGGCTTGGTGAAATATTGCCTTATCTGTGCAGGGCACAGCTGAGAATCCTGCCCAGCTGTAGCATCAGGTTCAGATGAAGGTTTCGAGCTTTGAATTGCGGAAGCTGCTCTCACTCAAACAAAGTGGGCAGCTACTCCTAGAGGAAGAGACTGATAAGAAGATAATAAGCCCATTCTTTTCCTTTTTTTGTGTGTTTTTTTTTTTTTTCTCTCTCTAAGCCTAGCAGCAAGTAGCCAAGGGTCTCATTGGCTCATGTCACACATGCAGCTGTAAGAAAAGGCTGCAGCTTTGCTACTTTCACAACAGGATTAGATGAATAACATCATACTTTGAAATAGCCAAGGACTATTCATGGCTATTTTTTTTTTCAACAAGTCACACTCGAAGTCAAAGTTAACAGTTAATTCATCCCCTGGGTCATGCACAGAATTAAAAAAAAAAAAAAAAAGAAAACAACAAAACAAAAAAACCAACTAAAAAACCAAAACCCAGACCAAAGAAAACACCAACCAACCAAAAAAACCCACACTCTAGAAGAAACCCCACAACACAGGAAGCTTCAACCAAGAGTCCAAGAGAGTTTAAAACGCCAAAGAGGCCAGACTGTGCTATTTAGCAGCTCTGTTCTGCTTGTGACTTAGCATCAGGTCTGGATTCTGTGCTGAGTCTGGACCTGATGCACCAGGACAGACAGCAAAGTAGTTGATCTGAAGTTAGTGTTCGTACTTTGACTTCTGCCTGGACTAATATTTAATCAAGTTTGTTGTTTCATGTGCGTCTTCAACATCGCGGGGAGATTTATTTCGGTGAGGTTTCGGGAGAGTGATAAATTTGTTACAGAGAATTTGCAGATAAGACAAAAGAGCTGTTCTGTAGCTGTGATAAGGGAGGCTGCTTTGAAAAAGCAGAGACCATATGAAGTCCATTAAGAACTGGTGAACTGCACAGAAACAACGGCAACATCCTTTCCTGTGACTGCTCGGAGTATAAGAGCTCGCACAGCGCTTCAAAGGGACTTCCACAATAACATAATTGGGGCTCACGGTCAGGCACTTAAACCCATGTAGGGCAGCGGGAGGAGTGAAATGTGTTCTCTCTTTGTTGAACCTCCCCTGCGCCTTATCTTATTTTCCCTCTCGCAGTGTTTACCCAGCGTTCATCCTCGGCGAGGGCCGGTCTGCAGCACATGAATGAACCAAGACGTCTTTGAAGTCGCTGCACTGAGCGAAATATTTGGAGCTTTTCTTTGATAAGTTCGCATGAATAGAGCCATTTGCTATTAGCACGTCTTTTACTGATGCAGCTCTTAGGGCCGGAGAGAATTAAGAGCCCTTTTGGGATGCATGCTTGCAGCTCCCATTAGGGCTGACGATTCTGCAAACACACATTTTTTTGGGGGGGGGGGGGAGATCTGCATAATGGTGATTGCCACATGGTGATTTGCGTGCGCGTTTAATCCAGAAAGAGCTCGACATGCTTTGCAGGCTGCACCAGCACCACTGCACATGTCGTAAATGTAGAACCACTTTGTCGGCAGCCAGCTCGAGGGGAGACCCGGCGGCCGAGCAGCCACGGGGCAAAACCGGGGGAGCCCAAACCGCCTTCTTATCTGGCTGGACCCACTGGGAGAATTCTAGGTGAGCTACACGTAAATGACCCGGATTAAAAACTGGCTGGAGCCGCGGAGGTAACGCTCCGGCCGCGGCAGGGAAAGCGGCGTTTTTAGCGATGGCAATTTGCCTGAGCCTCTGGTTTGCGTCTCTGCGCAAAGACGGCACCTCCAGCCGCAGGGTGATGGCGAACAGGGGCCAGGGCTCGGTGTCCGCTGGGTCAGGCCGGAGTGCCACCTACGGCACAGGCACCTGCAGGGATTGGGGCCGCCCCTGCCTGGCCCCGAGCTCCCAACCCGCCCCGCTGGGCAGCGGCAGCAGGGGGAACCACCGGGGGCACGGCGAGCACAAATGTCACCGAGAAAAATACACGGAGTGTTAAAAGGGGTGGGAAAACGCCCGAGAGAATGATGTCAACGTGATGCAAGAGACTGGGAGCCTGAGGATGTCACCATCACCAGGGGATGCTCTGCCTTGCGTGCGCAATGAGAAGTAGGCGGGTGGTAGTGCCCTGCTGCCAGGGCTGTCCTTGCCTGGCTGTAGGGGTGGAGAAGGGTCACCCTTGCCTGTGGGGGCCACGTCTCTCCAGGGTTCAAAGGTCCCCTGTGAAGCAAATATGGGGAGCCTTCCACAGCTGGAGAAGGCACTGTGACTGAAACAGACCAAAAATACTTGCTTCCTGAATCATGGAAATGTAATAACTCTTTGCTCAGGCTTTGAGACTCTGGAAAATTTTGGCCTGCTTCCCATCAGTACAATCTCCTTGGAGAGAAAAGAGGGAAGAGCGGGTTTTCATGCCATCTGTCGTCCTTGCTGCACGCTGTGGGCCCGATGCTGTGTTGGTGACTGCCTCACCCCCAGCCCATGCCCATCACCCAGACCCCACACTGACCCCACACACTGCCGTGGGCTCACCCCCCTTCCTACTGCAGGACAGAGCTCTGCCCTTGGTGGTGGGGCCCCCAGCAAATGGCAGCTGCTGCTGTGGTCATCCAGCCCCACGAGGCTTCTCTGGACAGCTGTAAATGCCACTCCTGGATGTCCTGGCTGTGGAGGCAGCCAGAGGGAACAGTGAGCAGGACCCCGGGGAAGATGCTGTGAGCGTCACATTTTGCAGCCTGGTCTCCACTGCAGACCCCCTTGCCAGAATTACCTGCTGTGCAGAATCCGAAATAAAAGGCCATTTTGCAAAGGAAAGGATCCTTCCTGCTGGCAGATGCCTTTCCCTTCAAGTGTGACCTCTCCTTCCGTTCCGAGGCGGGGCAGGATGCCTGGAGCAAGGATGGGCACCCATGGGAGGGGCTCAGGGGTGGGCTGGGGGCAGCTGGAGCAGCCCCGGGAGGGTTTGTGTCGCTGCCTTGGGCCCAAGAGTCACGTCAGCAACAACAAAGTGGGAAAGAGCTGGCCAGCATGTGTTGTCAGGCACTCCTCTTCCGACGGCTCCAGATGGGGACCACATGGAGCCCAAAGTAAAAGTGCAGCAAATGAACCTAATCCTCTAATTCTCTGCCTGCAGTGAAACGGGCCCTCGCTGCTGCTCTCCTAATGAAAAAGAGAGTGAGCAATCATCTGTCTAGGTCGCTCTTATTGCTGCTTATTGGCAGAACCGAGTTGTACCATGACTGGTTAAAGTAGCAGAGAGAAACAAATTATGGTCTATTTTCTGAGCCTGTTTTGAAACAGAAATAAGAAACATATTTCTCGTTTGGGAGGGCAGCAACACGCGGCTTTATTTTTTATTCATTTTTTTTTGTACAATTTTGTTTTATAAGAAGCAATTTCCCCCACGTTTCTAATTACCCACCATACCCTTTGATCTCTCTCTAACCTTGCTATTAATTACTTCTCCAAATGCAGCAGTAGCAGCAGCTTTTCATAAGACTTTTATTCTTTTTAGGACCTGATACAACTGCCATCAAAGTGAGTAAAAGCTTTTCAATCCACTTTAGACAAAGGGCCTTGCATCAGGCCTTTTGTGAAAATGCGTAATCCACCATTAAAAGGAAGGCAGTCACTCCTCCATCCTTCTCCTTCTGTGGGTTTTAGTGGAAGTGAATCAGCACAAACACAGAAATCCTAAATACTGATAGAAAATAATAGTGTTCCCAATTCCAGCTAAAGTACTGCCTGTTTTTCATGCTCAACATCATGTACTGTGTTGCTTTACTCACCAGAGTGACTGACAAACTCTTTGGTTTTTCTAATGGCATGTCCTGGAAAATAACGAGAGGCCGGATTTCCACATGCGGTTGTTCACTGGTGTCTAGGCTATACTGTGAAATGTACATGACAGTTCTTTGGAGGTGAGGCCTTTTTGTTTGCTGACCATACAGCTGGAAATCATGTTCTGAATGTCCTGCACATTCATGGATATGTACAGAATTAATTGCTATAATGTATTTTTAAGTGTCTGGTGAAATTACAGCTCAAGCTCACTCCACTCCAATTGTAGCTGCCATTATGACTACGTATTTGATGCAAAGAGGGTTCAGACCAGACTTCCATCAACGGTCTTTCATGAAGATTTCAATCTGTGTAACTCAGTCTCTAATACAAATTACACTGTCATGGGAAAATTTTCATTCTGGGAGGTGTGGAGATAATGATCTCTTACTCATTAATTGAAGCCTTAAAATTCCTGTTAATCACATGCTTGTGAAGGGCCTGTCTCCATCTCCACGATGGTTTTCCCCCAGGCTGCTGACACTACCCTCAATCCAGCTTGGATCAGCCCCAGGCCCACAGCCTCCCGTCACAGAACCATGGGATCACGGAATTGTTAAGGCTGGAAAAGACCTCTGAGGCCACACTCCCGCCACCAACCCGGCACCACCGTCACCTTCACCACTGAGCCTTGTCCTCAAACGCCACAGCCACGGGGGTTTGGAACAGTTCCAGGGACAGTGACCCCTCCACTGTGCTGCACAGTCTGTCCCAATGCCTGAACACCCTTTCAGTGCATTTTTTTTTTTCCCTTTTATTTAGCCTAAACCTTCCCGGTGCAGCTTGAGGCCGTTTCCTCGTGTCCTTTCAATTGTTATTTTGGAGCAGAGCCCGACCCCCCCTGGCTGCCCCCTCCTGTCAGGAGTTTTGCAGAGCTAGAAGGTCCCCCCTGAGCCTCCTTTTCTCCAGGCTGAGCCCCTTTCCCAGCTCCCTCAGCCGCTCCTGGTGCTCCAGACCCTTCCCCAGCTCCGTTCCCTTCCCTGGACATGCTCCAGCCCCTCAAGGTCTTTCTTGTGAAGAGCCCAGAGCTGGACACAGCCCTCAAGGTGCAAAGGGCAGAGACTCCAGCCCTGGTTGGTGTGGGGACATCCCCAGCCTCACTCTGGTTTATCCAGGTGGTTCCCAAGGTGGACATCCCAAAACAGAACATTCATCCTGTTCCAAGGGATCTCCCTGCACAGGACAGGGCTTGGCAGTTTTCCCTGCTCTTTGGTGTGACTCCTGCTGGCCCATTCCCCCAGTCAGGACTCTCTTGGTGGCAGCCTTGCCCTCAAGGGCATCCACTCTTTGCCCTGGGTTGGTGTCACCTGCAGACCCAAGGGAGAGCACTGCAGCATTTCCTACAGGTCGCTGACAATGATCCTTCCTCTGCGGTTTAAATATCATCACTGACACCAGTGTTCACAGTTCTGGGGGGATAAAACCATCTGCAAGGCAGACTGTCAGAGGAGTGTTCATTTCCCATTCCATGGGGGAATTAACACTTAGTTTTTGGAGGCAAACAGCAATTCCTCCTCAGCTGATCTCAGCCACAGCAATTCCTCTGCTGCTACTTTGCCTCAAGTCTCATCTTTATCACTGTCATGGGCTCCCCAGCAATGCTCATTAATTGACTCTGATTGCCTTCAACAGGGGAAACTTCCCCTCCCAGAAAATCACAAAATGGTGTGGGTTGGAATAACCTCAAAGCCCATCCAGTGCCACCTCTGCCGTGGGCAGGGACACCTTCCACTATCCCAGGCTGCTCCAAGCCCTGTCCAACCTGGCCTTGGACACTGCCGGGGATGGGGCAGCTTCTCTGGGCTGCCCTTTCCTTTTTCCATTACCTATTGTCCCCATGAAGCTTTTGCATCATCTCTGCCTCTCTCCTTTTTCTTCTGACTGAGACCTTCAATTTCCCTCAATTTCTTTAACTTCCTTTCCTTAGCTTTTGCTGTTGTCCTTCTTTTCTACACATCTGTCTTTCCTGTCTCATCTTTCCCATCCCATCTTCTCCTGCCACTTTCCACCTCCCCACAGCTCTCCTCTTCTCCGTAATTCCTGTCCCTCCTAATGGCACTTTTCTGCTTTCCTTGAGAAGAGCGTTCCTTTTTCCGTAGCTGTAGTCTTGGAAGACGCTTTGATTTTATCAAGCCAGAGCATTCCCGAAGGTTACGACCTCTCCTTATCAGTGCAGCCATCAAACACGGGCAGGCAGCCAAGCCAGGGCTGCGTTTCGTGAGAGTGCAGACTCCCAGAGGCACCGGCAGGAGAAGATATCCCCTCAGGTTGCTCATTTGTCTTTATTTCAAAGCACTTCGATTTCAAGTTCAAAACCAAGTAGCGGGCAAGGCGAAGCTGAACCTTTACGAATCCTCTGTTATGGGTTTTCAGAGCCTTTCCTTCAGGACCGCTCTCTCCCTGCTGTGGGACTTGCTCTCCTAAATTATGCAGTTATTTCTGAAAGGCATGCCCTTGAACAACCCTACTCTCTATGAAAAGAGAGGGGTATTTTAAAAAATTCAGTGATATCACAAGCTCAGGCTGCAGCTCTCTAGGGTTGAGTCCATACTATGACAACTTCTTAACCTAACAATTGCATTTGTGGGCATTCACGTGGCTTCAGAACGGATATTTAAAAACAACAAAAAAAAGACATTTTCACTACAGTTTTTGTAAAACAAATGGAACAAAACAGAATCAAAGAGTAGAGGTGGAAGAGACCCACAAGGATTGAATCCAACTCTTGGCCCTGCACAGGCCAATACCAAGAAAAAAACCACAAGCCTTTTAAAAGTTTAATTTAAAGGCAACTAAAGACCATAACTTAATCAAAATCCTGAAAAACCTTGATTAAGAGTACTATTTATATTGTAGGAGACTAACTAAGCTTAACAAAACTTACATGGCAAATTGGAGCTGGTCTTATAAAAATAATACTTCTAAGAGTTACACTTCAAAGAGAAATATTTTTCAAAGGATAAATACACAACAAACTTGTGGGAGACAAGTCTTGTAATGACTGACAAAAAAAAATTACCAGTAGAAGAAAAGAGTGAAATTTTAAGCTATAACACACAGGGAATAAAAGTATTGCATAATGTTTTTATTTTAAAAAGTTCTTTCAGGTGATAGAAAAATTATACAAATTTTAGTTTTCACCTTGGAGTCACGTTAGGGGTCAGATTTATTCTGGCAGAGCTGGTACCTGTAGAAAACTCATCGTCTACCAAGAGAGCCTCTGGGCTTCAAATGAGAGTTGTCTGGAATCTGAACCGTCCACCTTTCTTAATGTGCTTGGGGTTTGGAGAAATAAGAAAATAAATGCATAGACAAATCCAAGTAATACAACAGGGTTTTGACTTTAAAAGGTATAGACAGTTTTAGAACAGATTTTTAATGGTGGTGTCTGGTGAGATTTGTTTGTGCTTTTTTGTGTGTGTGTGTGTGTGTTGGTGAGGATATAATGTTTTACAGACATGTGAGCTTTTGGGTTTATATTGTACGTGCTGGATTTAGTACACTATATTCATTTTGGCTCAAAATCGACTTCCAGGAGCAGATCCAAATAAGCTCAACCTCTCGGTGTTATTTTGCCTTTTTTGTGTGTGTTCTCTTCTGTAAAACTAGTTGCTAAATCTCACCATTTTTGTGGTTATCCTGGACTCTGATGAGTTCTCCAATACCTTTTGGTTTTGGCACACAGGAACATTCTCTAACCCTTGAAAAGAAAGGTGTTCACAACATCAAAGGTTTCCTTCATGTTCTTCGGGATTGTTCACCAGGACAATTTTTCCAAGAACTCTCTTCCCCACAACTTTTGCAGCGGTGTCCCCCTCTCCAAGAGGTACCAAAAGTTGTTGACCAAGCCTCTCTAGGCACTGGAGCACAAAGATAACTTAGATGCACCCCAAGTCTGCCTCTTCTGTCACAGGAACCGACCAGCTGTGACAAATCCTTACCAAACTGCTTATTTACTTGTTATGACTTAGGTAAGTCAAAATCAGTATCTTTTTGCTTTGGCAGTGCAGAATTATTTAATCTTTTTTTCCTAGTAATTCTAAGCATGGGTGTTGTAGGACCTAAAATTCAGTTTCTTTCCCCTTCATTCCTCCTCTAAAGCAACATTTTAAACAGGCTTTGTTGCCCTGAATGTTTACCAAGACTAGGTTTGCCTTAACAGCACGTGTTGTATCTGTTACACACATAAATGCTGCATTCACTGACAGACAGTAGAAAATATACATTTATTTTTATTGATTCATAGTGATAAAAATGAGAACAATATTGAAACCAACTCAGAAATACCACGATGCATTCTAAGACACGCAGCAGATTTGTAAAGCTGCTGGATTTGTCATTTTACGGACAAAGCAGATAAGGAAGGTTTACAAGTGACTTCCAAAACTTCCCTTTTGGCAGGGGAATCGTGGAGTTAATTTGGCTTAGATGTGAGGCAGGGGAGCTTTATGGCTGCTTTAACTTCTGCCAAATGGAGAGCCATGCTCAAAGCCCTTCCCTCATCCAGGACTGAGGAGGGCTGTGAAGAGCGTGCAGCTTTTATTGGACAAAAGGACAGAGCTGGAAAGAGCAGAGGAACTTTTGGGCACCCAAGCCCCTCGTCACATGTGAAAGAGCTGCTTGGCAGAGTTTTCACTGGCTGACAGGATCATAATCAGTTCCCATTTCTGTGCCACCAAAGGGCAGGAGTAAGTCTGTCTTCACTCATAACTGGTGCAATTGGGGTCTAGTTGCAGGTTGTGCTGGGAAACAAATGCATGGATTTTTTTTAAAAAATCTGCTAATAGCAATCCATACTGTGTGTGCTAAAGGCAGGGATGTCCTTTTAAAATGGATCTGGGAGGGAGAACATTGTTATCCCTTCTCAGAAGGCTTGAGCAAATGCCCACCAGTGAAAAATATCCAAAACAGGTTGCAGTGAAAGGCAGAGTCTCCCTCCGTCCCTCTCTTGCATCTGGTGCAAGGCAGGAGAAGAGTGGGGCATGTCAGTGTGGTCATCCTCACTGTGTCTTGTTTTCAGTGATGAGTCTGGCTGTAACCTCACCCCACACACAAACCCTGTTTGCTCTGAAAACTCACTTGGTGTCAGTGGAAGTTGGGCCAGGTGACTGCAGCTGTTCCATCCACCTGAAGGGAGCAATGCTCCCCTTGGGGACCAACAAGGCCTTTACCTTTTGGGGATGTCTACAAAATATCCCCATCCTGTCCCACTTATTTTGCATTGGTGCTGGAAGGCAGCAGTTCTTGTACAACACAGAGTGCCAGTGTTTTTTCCCAGTCATCTATTCCACCCATTTCTGACCCTACTTGAGGGTAAGGATTGATTTTCACGTTTGGTGGACATCTTCCCCTAGACCAGAATCACCTTCCCATGGAAGTTTCCCTGAGCCCCAGCCAGAACCTTTTCATCACCTGCTGATTTCTCCAGAGAAACGTCGAGAAGCACAGCCTGGCTTGTCCCCTCCAACAAATCTTTGTGAAAAAATTGTTATATTTTTACACTTTAGACTGCCAGATGGCATGAACTGTTCAAAGAAGATTTTTTAGGGGTAGGAAGGGAATGCACCTACTTGATTTTCAGTACTATTCCTTCTGGAAGAGCATTAGCAGTCACCAAGAGGGTCCCACTGCAATCAGAGTCAGCTCTTTGGACAAATATTTCCTTAGTAAAAGAAAACCTGATGGCAAGAAAGTCAGGACCATTTTGATTTTTGAACTGTTTTCAGTTTCAGAATTGGTCTGTGCATCACTAAGCCAGCAACGTGAAGCCATTGGGCTGCATGTGATCACTCCCCTTTAGCAGACAATATAATTAAACTTAAAATTAAAGCTTCATCTGGAATTAATTTCAAAAAGAGATTCATGGGGAAAATAATAATGGTGATTATTTCTTATTGAGCATTATGTGTAACGGTGCTGCAGAAACATTCAATAACTAAAACATTTTTTTGTCTAAAACACTTTGTTTAGTGCTGAGGTGACAGTAAAGAGGGAAGCTGGAAAAGTCTTATTAGCAACCATTCCTTAATAGTTCTGATGATCATGTTTGCAAACATTGCAAGTAACAAACTGTTCCTCCTTGGGTACCAGGAAGAAAGGCTGTTCCTAGAAAACAGGCAACACTGCTTTTCTTAGAAAGCAGTGAATCAGAGAAGAATGTATGAAACATCATAAATAGTTGCCTCGAAATGTGCTCTGAGCATCAGTCTGTGGAAACAGAGGTAATGCAATCTTTGCATAACAAAAGGAATGACAAGGAAATCAGCAGAAACAATAGCAATGCCACCTAGCTGCTGTCCAGGGCTTTTCATGGCAGCTTTCAGAGCACAAAATGGGTAAGAAATAGACCAGAGGAAATAGAAAATATATTTCTTTTGTTCCATTGAAATGAAACCACGAAGCATAAATCAAGGGGGAAAAAAAATCAATTCAGAGTAAATGGAACATGTTATTATGCCAAAATGAAGAGCCTAATAAAATGAAATATTTTATTTCTGGAGCATTATGATGCTTTTATTTTGCAGTCAAGATTGAATGAAAATGCCATTTTCCAACTCAGAGTTTCATTTGACAACTTTACAGGGCAATTTGTAAAATTTTTACATTTCCCTCCTGACATTTTGGAAAGAATTGGCTGAGAGTGTGTTTCTCACAGACCAGCAGGTCAGACCATGTTCAAAGCTGCTCTGCTTTGTTCCCACAACTGTAGCTGCAATTCCCTCTCCAGTGCCCTCAGGAGCCAGGAAGAATTTCTTTTCTCTGAGCAGTTTCATTTCCATTTTCCTCCTCCCTCCTCCAGCAGCTGGTGGGTTGGATGGTCCCTGGCAGAGGGCAGAGTTTCTGCATGCTGTGACCCATCCTTTTGGTGTCTGGAGGTCTTTTCCAACGTTTCCCATGATTCTATGACTCCTGCTTTGCTGGCATGCACAGAGCTAAAGGAGATGCTCTGTTTGAGGGATAAAGGGAAATTCCTTCAAAGCCAGAGCACCAGAGGCATTTGCAGGTTTTCATGTCCCACTGCAGACAGCTCAATCCAACTGTTTTTTCCTTTGGAGAGGTTTTTGGCATTTGGGGGTGTCTCAGTTGGCTCCCATTCCCCACTTGCAGTAGGCAGTAGTTTAGCACCTTGCCCTAGCAATCAGGCTGAGAATCACCAGCTCGAGTAAAGGCACTGCACTTAGGAGATGCTGGGTGAAATTTAAAAAACCTGTGAGGTCAGACTGTGATCTGATCTGCTGGTGCCTTCTGGATTTGAGACCCAGGATTTAGCAGGAATACTCCCCAAGCACAGGCACGTAAAATATAGGTACACGATACCCATTGTTTTAAAGAGAATGTGCTCTCCTCAGGACCCCATCTCACCCTATCTGGAAACTACAAGAGTCTGTACTTTCAGATTAAAGGCCCTCATACATTAGTAATAAACCTAATAAAAGAAATTGATTAGTTCTCTGGCAGTGGCCAGACTTCAGGTCAGATAATTGTGCCCTTGGTTGTGGTAGGAGACTCATGACTGTGCATCATCCATGGCTTGCACAAAACCATCCATACATGGCACAGAGCCCCCACTTAGCTCCTTTTTGACCCATATCTATAATGAACAGTTAATGTACTTATGCATTTTCATCATAATTCCAGGATTATGAGAAGCCCTCCCATGTTTAGGAGGTGCCAAAGGTCACACGTGACAGCACCAAAAAGCTGACGAGAAAATGCAACACTTTTTCATCTGGAAATAAGACAAGTTGTGCTGGCAGGGGAACAGCTCTCCTGCGTTTTCCCACTACCTGCAACAAGGTGTGATTCATAACAGAGATGTTCTCGGGTTTTACCATGAGAACGTGTGCCTCGAGTCCTGGTTATTTCACATGTGTGTGGCTCATTCTGCATGCGAGTGATGCAAGTGTAGGCGGAGGCTTTTGGCTGCTAATAAACGTCACAATTCTGGGAAAAATGAATTCAAAATGGGCTTGGTTTCTTGCAGGGAATTTTTAAGGAAAGCTTTATCTAAAGCAAAACCTGTGAAATGAAGTTGGTAAGTGTGTGGGGCTCTGCTTCACCAGTTCACGCTGTGCATTGATACTCATTCTACAATGCATTATTGCATTTTGGTCCTGTGCATTTTTATTTGGACAATCTGTTATGGGTACGAGGGGAAGGCCAAAGCATTTTGTAAGCCAGCCTCCCTGCCCTCTTGGGAGACCTGTAAATCCCCCTGGTTGCCCCTGCTATACACACATTAGCACACTCCTGACATCCAATCTGCAGCCAAACGACTCCTTCCCAGCACGGAAAAAATGGAACATAAGACATATTATAGTTTTAGAGGTGGTTGGCTCAGAGACCAGGGTTCACCCTGGCTTGGATAATGGAGGCAATTTAGGCATTACCCATCTTTCAATCTAGAACACGACATGTTTTGCTGTCAGAATGTTACAAAGATTTCAAGGTGGTAAAGAAAATAGAATTTTGAGATGGACGTGGGTTTCAGAATAGGATTACAATTTAACAGAAAATGTAGGCCTTCAATAAAAACAGGACAGAGAAGTTGTTTTGCCTATTTAGGAGGTAAGAACAAGACGTACATTCGGGCCAGTGTTCAGGAATGGTCAGTGCTGGATTCTCAACTTTACAAGAAATGTGATAGATGCAACTTGCAAGGAGATTGTGAGGAATTGGTCTTTTAACTTCCATTCTAATTACTTTGCTGCTACTCATTCAAATCCTTTTGTTCCCTAAAACTTGGTGACTGTATTCCTCATCAAAAAGGAGTAATGCAATTTTAAAACCTGCAGAGCTGTCCAGAACTGGTAGTGTGGATGAATGGCCTGGAAGCAGTATTTATTTTATATTAGATTTGTTTATTGTTAAAGTGATGTGGTTCTGCAATAATGATACCATTGAAATTACAAACTGAATAGATAATTTTTTAAATGAGCAAGTTCTACAATGGATATTTATTTTCCACTTGAATTTCTCTTTCCTTGGTTTCCTCCCTTCCACTGCCAGGTCACTGCAATCCTGAAATCAGTAACTCTCTAAATTTTCTATTCATACTGGTGTACTAAATGAGGAAGTTCTCCCATTTCCACATATATGAAAGCAGAATACTTCCAGAGAACCTGCTTTATGTCTCTGCTCGTTGCATTCTGGCTGGTGTAACACAGCAAACGAAGGTTATGATTTAGCTATGATTCACCAATTCAAGTCAACAATATAAAGTTCCTGGCTTCAATGAGGCCAACAAATGTGAGAAGAACTGACAACAAAACCGTGAATTTCATCTGCATTCCAGTAAATGTGTGAGGTTACTTTGTTTGAAAAGGAAAAAGAACCAGAACTGATAATTGCCTTAATCTGTGACTTCATTGTTTCAACTCAAAGTATCGCAATCAGTGCACATTCCTCCCTGCTTGTGACCTCCCGTTAATGGACCAGCTGACTGCTGATGGCATGTTCTGATGTGCTTTCTCTGGATACAGATTAAAATAATTTTGTGGCCCAGTAACTCACACTATGGACTCATGAAAATAGTACACAAATCTGGATAAACTCTTGGGTGAAATTGCTTGCTCACACAATGCACATTTTTCATCTGTAGCTCCTATACTCTCCAAGAAGGTGAGTCCAGGACTGGAATACCAGGAGTTCTGATCCAAAACTCATTAAATCCAGTTTATACTACTTATTTCAGTGGGATCAATTACCTGAGAAGGGTAATGCAGGACGGCGTTGAGAATCATTGCACTTAATATTCTTGCGGCACTATCAATATATATGGTGGCATACAACAAGTAAACTGCCCTAAGGGATTCATAAATCTCTTAATTTACAAGTGATTTAGTTAAATGAATGCACAGTGGAAAAATAAAAATATTACCAGGGAAAACATCATTCTTTCAATTCTTGCCCTGCACAGTGTTTTATCTGTAGAGTCCTTGCTCTGTCAGATGGGGAGTGAAAGAGCACAATTGCCTCATAGTGCGATGGACCTGTCATGTGGGGAAGTGGGGTTTTTTTTTTCCCCTAAAAGCCAAGAAATCACTTGTCAATGTCAATTCAGCCATCCCCAGTGTGACACTTGCATTGTGAGCCCCAGCACAGCTCGGGGGGTGACAAAGCGGCACCGCACACTTGGATCCCGACGCTGAATGTGGACAAATGTAATACTCAAGTGTAGCTTTCAGGATGAAATAAAAGATATCTCACCCATGAAAGGGGATTATTATCTCTGCCATGGAAGTGTGGCCCCTCATTAAAATATCCATGGTCAAGTCCATCTCTGCCAGTGAGAGCTTCTTTTTATTCTGTGGCATTGTTTTAGTCGTCAATGCCCACATTTCAGTTTGAATCAGACTGTGGGAATTAGAAGTGAATCCGGTCAAATTCTCATGGAACTTTTACCCATTCTACTTCATCCTGTAATTCAAGATAAATAATAATAGCTCTTTTTCCACGCAGAATTTTACTGATCATTAGTGTTATTTTGCAGAAGTCAGTACTGCTTTGGCTTGTTTGTCCTGTACAACCAGTCAAACACTTACTATAATCTGAATATTTTTACTTTAAAAATCTGCTAGTTAAAGAAGAAACATTATTCCTGAAGCAAGTTGAAATGCAGGAGGAAAATGAAACTCTTTTTTTTGTCTTACTATTTCATTTTTAAAAAAGCAAAATGTTGAAAACATGTTTTTATTTTAAAATATGAATTGTGGTATAATCACTGTAAAATAATTGTTCAGATCTTGTGTCCCTCGATTGTGCTGTCTGATTTTGCTCACTATTTACACTTAACTGAGGAATGTTACCTGAACTTATTCAATAGTATGGAAAATTCAGCCATAAAAGCAAGGAGTTGCTAAGCCACTGGTTATCTGCAGCAGTTGGAGTGAAAAGATATGCCATATCTTAGCTACTCCCAATTAGTTAATGACAGCTACAAGGTGAAAATGCTTCAGTACCATGGATATTTCAATTAAAGAAGGGTGACCTGCTCCACATAGATGGTCAAGCTGGACACTGGCTCAAGCAACTATTTCTCCTATTTTCAAAGAGTTCTTTTTTCCAGTCACACTGGAAGTCACGGAGGAATTGAAATGAGGGTAAATCTTCTAGCTGCCTACAAGCAACCAAAACTGCTTGAAGCAGAAAATTAACTGGGGCCAGAGAGCAGTTGGCACATGTGCTTACACTTAGCTCCAATGAAAAGGGAGGTCTCACTGAAAGGGTCGTGGTGACTGATTATTAAAGGAAGCACATGGAGAGCTATTGGTTTGGTATAGGAGTCCTTTTTTTTAGGAATGTAAACCTGAGGGGACTATCAGAGACACATATGAGAAGTTTGGGATGGATCTAATTCCCCTATTTGCTTTACAAGCAAAAAAATCCTCTCTTCCCATGGGTAAACATCACTCAGATGTTTCCAGGAGCTGGGAAGATTGCAAAAACAGAAAACAGCTCAAGAAGACAGTAAGAGGTCTGGTATCCATGTCTGGTGTCCCAGGCAGGATGCAGGACAGTGGTCCTGGCCAAGCTCAGGTGCTGCAAAAGGGGATGGAGAACGGGAAATCCACATTCTAAAATTCACTATCCACTGACCAAATACAAATTACAGCATCCAGACCTTCTGCTCACTCATCTGGTGTCTTCAGGTAAATATATTCTCTGATATCTGGTCACATCTCTTCCACACAATGAGGGATTTTACGCTGATGAGAATGTTTAACCTCTGTAGGTGGACGTTTTATCTACTTGTAAATAAGTTATACTGACTTTCAAATGCACAGTAACAGAAAAAAAAAATATCTGTGACTTGTAATGCTCCACACACAAAGCACCCTTTGGCAAAAGAACACATTAATTCATCAACCTCCAAGGTATTATTTGTGAAAATACATCATTTCCCATATTGGATATCACCCCCAGTTAGCTGCCCCTTGGCCAGCAATGTAAAAACACATTTCTCCGTTTGTAATTTTCTTTTGTATACATTCTTCCTCTACTTCAGCTGAGGGGAATTTAACATTTATGTTCCACGTTCTTCCATGAAGCCTTACCTCTTGATTCATATAGGTTCTGACAACATACTTCAAGTGCTTTATTTTAATAAGGGCTGTTTTCATTACACTGTTTGCGACTTGGTGGGAGAAACACACTCGGAGAGTTGTCCACCTCTTAAAAATGTAGCTAAAGGCCTTTAAGGTCCTGTTTCTTGGACCATAAAACTTGTCTGTGATGATTGAAATGAGAGTTCTGTTTGACCTTTTGTGGCTCAATTTCACGCTTCATTTCCACTGCTGCCACTGCTCCACCCCACGGGCCGGGGCCGTGTCCCTGGGACAGGGGGCCTGCCCAGCAGCACTGCCCGGGCAGCTGAGGGTCTGTTCTGTGTCCAGCCTCTCCTCCTGACCAAGCCAATCTCTCAGGTTTGCCGCAGAACTGACCTCCTAATCTCGAAACAAAGCGCACACTCGTTTTCAACCCTCTTCTATTCGGCTCTCTGTTTAACGTGGCCATATGTGGTACAATGACTGTGTATTCTTTGTTTATTCTCAAATTAACTTCCCCTCTGTTTTTTTAACCGTGGAGTTTTAATTGTAGTCTATAAATGTATATTTTGTATCATCTGAATTTGCTGATTGATCTACTGGATATTTCTGTAAATGTTGCTTTTGATACTCCAGTTTCACTCGTGTAAACAGAGCGATGACTCACATCCTGGTCTGCCCAACATGTACCTGTAATCAGTACCATCTGCCACCACATGCTCTGTTAAACCTCTGCTTCTTGTCCTTTTAAACCATTTCTTCTTGTTCTCCTCCTTTGTCTAACTCAGTGCTAGTGGAAACAAAAACAAACAGTTAAAACACAGGCAGAATGAGAGACTTGCAGATTGTAGCGAAATGCCGGTGCCTGCTCTAAATTGGGGGCAAGAAATTTGGTTTCTCCAGAGCTGCAGAAGGAGAATGTTTCCTAACCTTGAGCCAAGAGCTGCGTTGCAGAGGGCAGTGCTACAATATCACCCTCAGCAACGTGGAAATCATCAGTAGGGATCACCATAAGTCCAGTGGCATTTCAATCCTCTGGACCTTCAGATTTTGACATTTGTGCAGGAAAATGGCCATGACTGATTCCTTGGGGTGTGATGTGTCAAGGACACCTGCTACTAAACAGCCATCCACAAACAACCAGCCCAGGGTGCTGCTAATCAGGGCTCAAGTGTGATTTTCCTTCAGTCAGTCTCTACAGAAAAGCAGGTTTTCTGTGTGCTTTTATGCTTTGCTTTTGAATAAGAAATGCCAGTTGGAATTAAACACTATTTATCCACAAATACAATAACAACTTACAACATCTAAGAACATTAGGTGTTTGAACCAGCACAAGTAGAGGAAAAGGCAAAGAGGACTGAAAGTCATTAGAGAGAGGTGGAAAAATGATAAAACAACGAGATTCATTGCTATTTGAAAATAAACATACGTTCCTCTGTTTTAGGACTTGTGGAAGAGGTTGTGGAGATGAACCACTCCAGATTCAGCCCCAGCATGGGCTCGGTGATGCCCTGCAAACACATGGCACCAGGAGCCTTGTGCAGGCAGCTGCCTTGATGCATCTGCCTTTTTAGCAGTCACAGTGTCTCTGTACCAAACCAGCCCACTGGAATGTGCATGAACACACCCGAGACACATCCATGGCTGGTGAAATTCCACCCAGGAAGCCAAGCACCATGTGAAGCTGAAGCTCCTCCAAAACGCCTGGCTGGAGTAATTTCGAGCTCTGCGTTAGCTTTGTTTCTGTTTGGATGAGGAAAGTGTGAAGAAAGGAAAGGAGACCATGATTATAAACACAAATTGGAAATTAGCAGAAGTGTTTCTGCAGCTCAGCAGTTTCCTGTTAGCTCAGCTCAGACCAGGCAGACCTGGGACCTCGCCATGGGCTCCACACCACGGAAACCCAGCTGACTCCTACTTGGTCAAAATCTGTGAGATTTTGATCTGTGGGACCAAAATCTATGAGGTTACCTTTGAAATCAGATAAGCACAACTGATTCCTTGGATATCAAATAGAATGACAATTACTTGAGTCAGCAGGGCTATGCCTGGAGATGTATAACTTCCCAAAGGCCTGGAACACTGTTAAATGAAGGAAAGAAAGAAGGAAAGAAGGAAAGGAGGAAGGAAGGAAAGACAGAAAGAAGGAAGGACAGAAAGAAGGAAAAAAGGAAGGTTTGGGAAGGGAAGGAGAGGAGAGGGAAGGGGAAGGAAGGAAGGAAGGAAGGAAGGAAGGGAGTACAGTGTACACCAGCAGTGTACATTTATGTAACATTTATAACTGACTTTTCACTTTTTAACAGCCAGCATATCCTATCAGAAATGTCCCAGAGTTGAAGATGAGCAAAAAATCACCAATGTAAAACCAAAGAACATTTCCTTTCTGCCATGTTCAGATTCAAAGTTTTCAATGAGAACATATTTCACTGAGTAAAATATTTCTTTATTGTAAAAGAAGGTAGAAGACGATGTTAGAGATCAAAGGATGTATTTTCAACTGCTGCCTCTCCTCCTCTCCTGCAGATTTCGTGTTTGGATTTATTGCTTTAAGACTTTAAAAGGGTTCCAGGGTCACAAATAAGTAAATTGAAAAGAAAAAAAGGAAGTGCTGGGGAGGTTTATAGGTGACAGGAATGTCAAACTCTGAAAATGAAGACATCACTTGTGATTTCCACAGTGCCACGAACTGACTTTTCACACCACTCAAGATATGAAAGGCGATGCTCAAAGTCTTAATTCAAAGTGAACATGGAACAAGCTGAACTCAAGACCCAAAAAAATACTCACCCTAGAAGAGTGTCTAGAACATCCTGAGCAAGGACAAACCCCCTTGGCTTTTCACTCCCCTCCACCAGAAGACAGAAAGTGGCACAGAACTCATTGGACCTCAGGCCAGACAATCTAAACACCAAGTGAAATCCTTCACATGGGTGGATATCCCCTTTTCCTGATGCCACAGAGCTCTTCAACCCACCAAGGCTCTACACAGCCTTGTCTCCTGGAGAGACACATTCTTCTGACCCCAGCAGGGAGCAGTCTGCCACGATTTAAATACTGCAGAAAATGTGCTTGGAACCTTGGGCAATTGCTAACAGTTCCAAGTATCCCTGTTGTGTAATTCACTAATTCTTCAGATGAAGGTAACTTCTTGTCAACTTGTTCATTTGAAGAAATTATTAACTTAAAACAGGCTGATGCAAAAGCCTAATGAATATCTGCAATAGTGTGTTACATAGCATAAATAGGTTTATGAATATTTACAGTGTGTAAAACAAACAATGTGGTCACAAAGGTTCATAGAAACATAGGCAAGAGGCTGGAGGAGAGGCATGCTTCAGCTGCTTGCACCTAATTGCATTTGAGATGTTCCTGATGAATGCAACCTGAGACAAAAGCACATGGAAACCAACTCCCCAGCTAAGGAGCCTGTTAGAAACACATCCCCAGCAAGGCAGATGGACAGAGGAAACATCCTCCCTGGAGAATCCAGGGAAATAGAGAGAAAATATCCATATTGAAGCTGTGTTGGCTTGCATGAGCACTCCTGTCACACAGATCAGGAAAAGAAATATTTCCTGATAAGCGCAGGAATAGTGAAAATTCCACCCAGACTCTGGGGGTCACTCTCAAATGATTAAAATGAAAATGTAAAAAACCACCATGACCACAGCAAGACATTGAGGGAAAGGCCCACCAGCCCTTAATGAACAATCATTTCAAAAGGGAATAGAGCATTAATGACGCACCATTCATCCTTCTGCCCAGTTATGGGAAACAGAGACAGATACCAAAAGAAAATGACCTCGGTGAACTTTAAAAAACAAATCTCTGGCTTTAATCTGGTTTGGGGGTTTTTTTTTGCTCTTGAGCACAAAAGCATTGTCTCTTCAGTTCCCTTAACGAAAAGGTTCAGAGAACAAAGAGGGGTCGCTGACTAATGTGGTTACATGGTCACTTTCTGCAGTTCCTCCTGCATCTGGGGAATTGAGAAAAATCACCAACTGGGTCACACAGAACAGCCTCATCCTCTCCTTGGCACTGACAACTTGTAAGTCTATTGCCTGGCTGACAAGTGGTCTTTTTCTTGGTTTATTGCCCTGTCTCTGCAATTTTCCCCTACAGGGCAGGCCAGTAACAGGGTACGAGATCCTGCTCCCAGCAGGAATTAGATGTCAAGGCAGAGTTGCACTGTAATGTGTTCTAGCACTTTCAAATATAAAGAAGACGACCACAAAACCCACGAGAGCTGCAGCAAAGAAAAGAGCTTGTTTACAAGGTCAAAGCACTGAGCAGCTCAGTGAGTGGAACGGCCTCTCAGCTTGGGTTACTCCAGGAACGGGCTAAAAGCCCTGTTGTGAGCATTCAGGATGGATATCGAGTGTCTTTCCAGCACTCCATGTCAAGGTTACCTGACTGATCCCATTTGCTGGAGTTCTCGTTAAATTGGTCACAGAAAACAGCCCTGGAGGAACTTCCTGGAGTCCTTCCACCCCGGGTTTCCTGTGGTTCTGCAGTGCCCTCTCAAAAACCCCAAACAGCCAGGACAGGAAGAATAGAAACAGACATGCATTTGTTGACAAAACAATGCTTCGGTTTACCCACTGAGGGTGGCTGGGAAACAGAGAAAGAAAGAAAAGAAAGGAAAGAAAGGAAGAAAGGAAGAAAGGGAGAGAAAAAGAAAGAGAAAAAAGAGAGAAAGAGAAAAAGAAAGAAAAAAGAGAGAGAGAAAGGAAAGAAAGAGAGAAAGAAGAAAAAAGAAAGGAAAGAAAGGAAAGAAAGGAAGAAAGAAAGGAAGAAAGAAAGGAAGAAAGAAAGGAAGAAAGGAAGAAAGAAAGACACCTACAAGTAGTATCTGAACTGATACTTTATCCTTCTCGTGCTGTCAGCCAGATCCCATGCTGAAGTGGCCTGACAAACACTGATCACCAGAGACCCTTCAGCAAGTTCTAACAATGTTGTCCTCATGTTAATTCTCAGTTTGGAAATAATTTGAATATTTGGCACATTGTTGGGTCAGACCCCTGGTGCTGAAAAGAAATAGGGTGAAGGTCAGACAGCCACATTAGTGCAGGTGAGCGATAGGAAGAGAAAATTCCCCCCGCAGTCTGCAGTCTCGTATGGTGCTGCAGCGGAGAGTACCACCCCTGAAAACCTTCCCATTAATTACATCTCCCTTCACCATTTCTCCCTCTATCAAGTGACTGAATCTGACAACTCTAAATCTTCCGTGTCAAGCTGCTCATGGTCCTTGAATGGCCCTCGATGCCTGCGCAAGGCACAGACATTTGCAGCTTCAATACAGTGACATGATCAAAAGAACATTAAGTGACAAGATAAGTAGCCCAGATAATAGCCCCTGGCAATCCTAGGTGTGCTCAGCTGAAGCCCTTGAAACACAGCATTTCTGCATTTCATCCATTTATCTCATGCATTGCCACAGAGAGAGGAGGGATGATAATGATTTTTCCGAGTTTTCAAGGTCACGGTGCCACCCTGAATATTTTCAGCTTTCAAAGCAAAAACTCTTCAGCAGGAGGCACTTCACCAGCATTACTCCTCTCTCATGCAGCCATCAAGGCACACAAACAAAGCCCTTGTGACTGAAGAGCAACCTGAGTGATTTAGACACAGAGTACATGACATGTGGGGCGACTAAACAAATAACTTTTGGAAAACATCCACCTCAAGCTGAACATCCCAAATGACAGAGAATCTTCCAAAAGACATGGCAAGATACTTCAGTGGTGAAAATCAATCACACAAAAATCTCCACAAAAGCACTAGATAGGTACTCTTTTAATTTAATTTATTTCTATCTTCCCTTTTTTGACTATAGGATATTATAATTCACTTGAATGCTTACAAAAGACCTCAAAGACGTTAATTATAGGCCAAAGGCAAACTGCCTTCTAAATTTCTCTTTGATGAGACAAATGGCTGAATTCCTTAAATTTCTCAGAGGAAGATTTTTTAACAGAACTAAAATCATTTGTAAATACTCGATTTTTTAAAAGAAATAACTTTACTCCGCTCATCTTGTGCATGATCTGAATATCCCACCTACTCCAGAGTATCATTTCTTTGCTTCTGCTGAGCTAAGCTTCTTTGTGGCATTGACAGGGGCCAGTTTCACAGGCAAACCTGGATCAAAAGGTGCTGCTATCCACCCACACTGAAGAGATCAGACAAAATTTATATTACTTTAATTTTACTTTGATTGTAGCTAACAGCATAACAGTGTAACCTTAGTTTTAAAGTTATTAGGATAGTTCCCAGTTAACACAGGTTGCAAAATGTGCCTGAGACACCTGGCAAATTCTTTGGTTAATAGTCTGTGCTTGCATGGCCACTCCCCAAGCAGTAAATGAATTAATTAACACTTGCTTGGGTACACCTTTGTGTGAAAAGCAGGTAAATCCTTATCGGCAAATGTTGTTTTACAGAACTTCTCTTTTTTTCCCCCTCAGAAGCATCCATCTCTCAGAGCATCTGTTGCTGTGTTTAACCCTGGGGGTGGCAGAGCACAATCTGAGGGGTGGAAGGTGACTGAGGTCCTCTGCCCTCCTATCTTAATGGAGGGAGGGGGTGGAGATCCACGTGGCAGCAGAAACAGAAGAGTTGTTAATGTGTCAGAAACCACAGAGGCACCTCTGAGTGCTCACACAGGAACTGGACCTTCTACCCTCCCCAAAACAGTCAGCAGGGTTGATAACCCCACTGGAGAGCACCTCCAGCGCCGCACACAGCGTGGGCAGCAAGCAGGAGGAGCTGGATGGGGCAGCAGGAGAAGCAGGGCACAGTTGTCACTGTGGAACTGTGGTGGGAGGATTGGCACAGCTGGAATGCTGCCATGAGTGGCCAAAAACCCTTCAGAAGGGGCAGGCGAGGAGGGAGAGGGGCTGGGGTAGCCCTGAGTGTTGGGGAGTGTCTTGATTGTCTGGAGCTCGGTGATGGGGCCGACAGGGTTGAAAATGGTCAAGAATGAGGGCGAAGGCCAATGAGGCAGATATCCTGGTGGGAGTCCATGGCAGACCACGCAACCAGGAGGAACAAGCCAGCTCTGCTTGGTATCTTTATTGATGATCTGGATGAGGGGGTTGAGGACACCCTCAGTAACTTCACAGACAAGACCAGGCTGGGTGGGAGGGTGGATCTGCCGGAGGGCAGGAAGGCTCTGCAGAGGGATTGGGGCAGGCTGGATCCATGGAATGAGGCCACTGGGGTGAGGGTCAACAAGGCTAAGTACTGAGTCCCATACTTGGGTCACACCAACCCCCTGCAGCTCCAGGCTGGGCCAGAGGGGCTGGAAAGCTGGGAAAGGTCCTGGGGGTGCTGGTGACTGTGGCTGGACACGAGACCTGGGATGCCCAGGTGGGCAGGAGGCCAATGGTCCCTGAGCTGCATCAGCAATAGAGTGACCAGCAGGACCAGGGCAGTGCCCATCCCCTGTGCTGGGCACTGCTGAGGGACCACCTCCAATCCTGGGGTCAGAATTCCACAACTCCCCGACAGGAGGGGGCAGCTGAGGGGGGGTCAGGCTCTGCTCCCAGGGAACAGGGACAGGATGACAGGGAACAGTCTCAGGCCGTGCCAGGGGAGGGTCAGGTTGGGTAATAGGAAAAAGGTCTTTACTGTCAGGGTAGTCAGGCACTGGAACAGGCTGCCCAGGGCAGTGATGGAATCACAGCCCTTGGAAGTGTTAAAAAAAGTGTGGATCTGGCACCTGGGGACATGGTTTAGTAGCCAACACGGCAGGGCTGGTTTAATGTTTGGATTCAACGATATTTTACTTGCTTCCCAACCTTAGTGATCCAATCAGGGATGAATATCACGTTGTAAGAGAGGCATTAATGACGAATACCCTGGTGTCTGCAGAGCAGCCATGAGAAAAATCTGACCTTGCCTTGCACCTCTGGGAGCCACTGCTGTGTCAGTTGCTGTTACCTTCTCCAGGTTGAAAAGCAACCACTTGGGCGAAGAAATATTAAAGGATGGCTTTGTTCAAGAAGCTTTTCTATTTACTTTGAGGGGAATTTTTTTGTACAGGACAGCGAAGCATGACTTTATGGTTTATGTCATGTTCTGTGAATTCATCGGTGCCACTGAAGATACTGGAGGTGTACTAAAATAATGGGAGCACATCCTGAAAAATTCCTGTGGCTGAATAAACTCCAGATGTTAGCTTTTCATGCCATCTCAGGCCGGTATGTGCTGAAACATTTGGCAGATAGAGAGCAGAAGCTTTTTGCAGCTGGTGATACCCTTTGATGAGATCAAGCTTCAGAAGCACAATGGTACCATTCAGTGTAGGAATTATGTCATTCACTGGTGGTGAGATATGGTGCTCTCTTTACAGTGATCTTCCTTTGTTCCCTTTGCAGGAGTTTTTGGAACCGTGCAAATTCATCTCCTCCTGAAATTGCCATCTCTCTGTTTCCTGAGTCTCACGTAAAAGAGATTTTCAGCAGAGTCCTGTTCCACACCTCCAGCTTCCTGCTGCAAACACTGCTGAAGGGTCTACTACTGTTAATTTACAACACCAATCTCCTCATCTGCAGGTAAAAACTCCTTATCATGGCAAAATGAGACTCTGCATGTCTTGGCTTGTCTTTCTATGTCATCATTTTTTGTATGTTTACTGTCAATATTGTCTTTCCAATAGCTGGTCTGGCAACAGGAGCCTAAATCTTTAGGTAAAAATTTCTCCTTTTGAGTTCCCTCTTTAGTCAGCACTATGCTGACCAAAGTAGTGTTTAATTAACCTACTGCAAACATATTTTAATCTGTTTTTATAACCTTTTTTCAAGAATGAAACTCTATGAAGGAATTAAGTTTTCCTCAATCAAGCGCAATTATTTGTGCTCCAGTATTCGTACTCCAACCCAAAGCGGGTTTGTTGCTGATGTGAAACCACTCTCACTTGAATGTACTTTAAATACCTAAATTGGGACCAACTAACATCATACAGACTGATTAACACACAGGACAAGGAGGCAAGACATTACCTTAGGGTAACAGAGCATACAGGTCATTTAATTATTTCCAGCAGGTTGTGTCTGAGGACTGTTCTTTGAGGGAGCTGAGAGAATTGGATGAGGAACATTCTGAATATTTATTCATCAGAAAACCCAGAGTCTGTGGGTGAAGAACCAGCAGAGGTGAAAAGGGCAAACAGAACTGATTAAAATGGAGTGGGACAGGAGAAGAGAGGTACCAGATTAAATGATCATACTACTGGTATCACCTGGATGCCAGGAAAAGAACTCCACACTGATAAACAGGCAACAGATTTGTCTAGAGGAAACAAAAACAAATCAAACAAACCAGCTGTTGCCATTATTCCACGAACCTTGTTACTCTTAGAAAATATAATGGCTTAATTATAGCATTTAATGCCACTTCATATAACATTCTAAACAAACTCTAGAAGAAAATACTATGAACTTCTCGTAAACTGACAGAGACATTGATCCTTTTGGGTATTCCTTTTTTCCTCCCCTTAAGCTGAGATAATCTCTCAAGCAAGTTTTTACGTGTGCTTTTCAATATTTTAATAATTTGATTGTAATTATTTTCATTTGGTTGCAAGGATTTTCCTGGAGAAAATGGATGCAAGTATGAAGTATGTATATTAAATCTGCACAAAATAATCCTCAAATAACTGCTGGTTACAAGGAGTAAACTGAAAGTTATTTTGGCATTTTGAAAGGAAAAAAACAAAACTGAGAGATATTCTTCTCTTTGGCGGGACAGAACAACCTCCACGAACAGGGTGACGGGGTTTGTGGTTGGAGATAAGGGAGTGTGGGGTTGGGTGGTGGCTCACAAGTTTAACATTCTGTACCAAAAAAGAGATAACACTATCATGGGACACCTAAAAATGGCTTGCATCCTGAAATAGGAGTGAAATAGCCCTGCTGCTCTACTGGATGATCTCCACTGGAACTTTATGCAGAACTTCAAGAAGGGAGGGAAAAAAGAACAATCAAAGTTCTAAAAAAAACCCCATAACTTGAAAGGAACGACTGAAATTCTAAATAATTTCTTTGTAATGTTTCCTAGACATAATATCTTGGGAAGGGCCAAGGCTCAGGAAGGTCTGGAGACAAAACACCACGAATTTGCTTTTGAGCTCTTCACTGGAGAAATGAAAGGTCACGATCACAATCTCCACATGGTGTTGCATCCAAAGGAAAAGCTGTGTATTTTTCATTGTGGTTATGCAATGAATGCTTGTCTTTTAGGTGCAAAATGTAGCTTTTCAGAATTCTTCACATCATCACAAGCCTACCACTCTGACTTGTAATTGAGACAATTGTTTCACTTAACAACTTTTTTTTAGTAAAAGGAGAACATTTCTTGGTCAATGGAAGTTAATATCTTCTCACCATTTGTTAGCAGGGAATAAATGGGAATAGGCCTCTGACA
This sequence comes from Amblyornis subalaris, assembly GCA_018881555.1. NCBI lineage: Eukaryota > Metazoa > Chordata > Aves > Passeriformes > Ptilonorhynchidae > Amblyornis > Amblyornis subalaris. The sequence goes on along the minus strand of JACAXG010000189.1, from coordinate 752,767 downwards.
TCTGAAGGTGTTCAAACTACATCCACAAAGATCCTCCAAGAGATGATCTGAAGAGGGTAGGTGTCTCATGGGTCCTGTTACACATGTGACAGCCTCAAACTAATGTCTCTTGACACTCAGAGGTGTTTGAAACAGTATTGGAGAGAGAGAATTAGGCACCTGAATCATTCCCACTGGTAACATATTTCTAGCTAAAGAAGAGTTTTATTTAAGTATTAATTTCATTTTATTTACATCTCATTAAAAAAAAAAATCCATGACGATTTAATGAAATCCCAATTCTTCACATTGTTCTCTGCAATAAAGGTAGCATAACAGCACAGAGCTAAACCACACTTAACACCTTTCCTGGCAGTCACTGTCATGCACAAGCAGCATTTCAGCAACAGTCTGTTGGCACAGGACGAGGCTGGGGAGATAGATCACAAATCATGGAATGGTGTGGGTTAGAAGGGACCTTAAAGCCCATCCAGTGCCACCCCCTGCCACAGGCAGGGACACCTTCCGCTATCCCAGGCTGCTCCGAGCCCCGTCCAGCCTGGCCTGGGACACTTCCAGGGATCCAGGGGCAGGCACGGCTTCTCTGGGAACCTGTGCCAGGGCCTCACCTCCCTCACAGGGAACAATTCCTTCCCAATCTCCCACCTATCCCTGCCCTCTGGCAGCTGAAGCCATTCCCTGTGTCCTGTCCCTCCATCCCTTGTCGAGAGTCTCTCTCCATCTTTCCTGCGGCTCCTTCAGGCCCTGCAAGGCCACAGCGAGGTCACCCCAAGGCTCCTCCCGTCCCGGCTGAGCCATGCCAGCCGTGCCAGCCTCTCCTCCCAGCAGAGCTGCTCCGTGCCTCTGCTCACCCTGGTGCTGCTCCGGGCTGGCTCCAGCAGCTCCACGTCCTTCCCGTGCCGGGCCCGGGGCTGGGGCAGCTCTGCAGGGAGGGTCTCGCCTGAGGGGGCCGAGGGGCAGAATCCCGCCCTGCCCTGCTGCCCGCGCCGGGGCTCGGCCCAGCACGGGGCTTTGGGCTCCCGGCTCTCCCCCGCCGGCACCCCCAGCGCCTCTCCCGGGGCTGCTCTGGGGCTGCCCCGACCCAGCCTGGACCCAGCCCGGGGCTGCCCCGGCGCAGGCCAGCACCAGCACCGGGCCTGGTGGAACCTCATGGGATTCAGGGGGATTCATTGAGGATCCATTGAGGATCCATTGAGGATCCATTCCTCAATCTTGTCCGGGTCCCTCTGCATGGCCCCGTCCCTCAGGGGTGTCCCTGCACCCTCAGCCTGGTGTCACCTCAAACCTGCTCAGGGTGCCCTCATCGCTCTGTCTGTGTCACTGATGCAGATATTAAATAACTCTGGTCCCACTACGGACCCCTGAGGGCACCACTGGTCACTGAATGTCCCTGAGGGATCAGCGCACGTGCAGGGAGCTGGGAGCTGCTCTGCCCTAGCAGCAGCATCCTGAGAACCTCCACAGGGCACCCTTTCTGCACAGGAAAGGGCAGGAAATAACATTTTGCCTTAGGTCACCAAGAGTAATCCATGGTTTAAGGATTCTAGAAAGGACATGCACGTACCTAGGTCCCACCCACAGGAGGGCACTGAAGAAAGTGTTTATTCAAGGTGAGATTACACAGGGGCCGGCAATGAGGGTGCCTTTGAAGCAATTCACGTCTTCCTTTGATGACACCCAAGTGCTCTCCCTCCTCTGCTCCTTATGGGTGCTGTGATCCCGCATTCAAAGTGCCTCAATTCATTGATTTTTCCTTTCTCTGGAGGAGTTTTAGGTTACACAGACGTCCAAACACTCATTGAACATCTATAATCTATCTCAATGTTAAATTCCTTAATGTTGTAAAGTTGGCAAGCCCTCACAAAGATACACACAAAGCTGAGACCCCGAGCCTCAGTGTTACATTCTCAAGGACATGCAAGCATCCTCTAATTCTTTGTAGGATGGGTTGTAAATATCTGCTCTTCTGTTCTTAGTCTTTCCAGCTGACAGCCACTGAATTAATTCCCATGGTTCATTATCTGGGTTGAATAATAGCTGTTGATTTTAAGAGTGCACAAGTTCTTCCACAATGTCCCCTAAAATTACAGGTCAGGTTACTCAGCTATTCAGGCCCTGCACATCTGATCCCCAAGAGAGATCAGCAAAGAAACCTTTCGCCCTCATGCCACCAATCATTCCTCCAGGTCCCTCAGCAAACAGCACAATTTGATTTATAGCAATGGAGTGTATCAGGGAGGGAATCAGAGGCAGGAATTGTCAACAGTGGATATTGCCACAACCAGAAGCCACTAATTGCAGAGTGGTAAATCTGCTTTCAGAAGCCATCACAGTGCCCAGTAACGCCACAGGTTGCTGAGAAGCAGTGGCAGCTGTACATAGCAACTGCTTTTCCTGTTTAAATAAACCACAAGTGCCCAGAGACTGTATCAATAAATCACAGACGAGAATTGGAACTTCATTCAAGGTGCTGTTCTGCATTCACAGCCAGCTTTTACTTGGCCTTTCATTTTATTTTTCTGCTAATATTTGTTTCTCCTTACCTTCAATTTGGTCAATTTCTTTATTTGGTTTCCCACACAGACTTCTCTCATGCTTCTGCCAAAAAGCCAAAACCAAAAGTGTTCTTTTTCCATTTATGTTTAAACGACACCAAGCAAGGCCCACAGTTGTGTCTGTATTTGTCAGCTGCCTTGAGCAAAAAGAGAATTTATGTGTTTGATTTTAACTTTGTTTCTCAGTGTCACATTTTCCACTAATGCACTCACTACATTGTCAATATTTTTTAGTACTTTTTTTATATTTTTGTCCATTTGGTGAATATACCAATGGAAAACACTTGGATCTACTCATGTTTGGCTGAGCCCTTTTGGAAAAAAACACTGCACACCTTGCCATTTGTTTGTGTCATTTTTTTTTTTTTACAAGTTTCTCCACAGTTTCTCTAGTATGAAATGTCTCCATCTTTCCTAACCATAGAGACTGTGTGTGACAATAAGCACAGACTCTGTTCAGCTTTATTTGAAAACTTTCTTCTGACTGAACTTGAAAGATTTGCAAACTTTCTTCTGACTGAACTCATAGTCCCCAGTTTTAATAAAAAAGTTCTGAATTGATTGACTGATATTTCTGTGTTTACCGGTTTGGTAAGATAATAAAAATGTGCTAATAATCATATTGGTGGTTTTAAGAAAAGGGACAAAAGAGAGAGTAATGGTGTGAAGTAAAGAAATGTTTCATCCAAATACCACAGATGATTTTGTCAGTTTCATCACATCGATAGTAATAACATAAATAGGAGAATCAGAGAAAATATATTCCATCACTTGCAAATAGTGAGTAATAATACACATGTACCAATATATGTTTTAGTGTTTAGTCTCTATGTGAAAATCACCTGCATAACTGGCATTCCTTGGCACTGCTCTGGGGAGTTAACACCTGGTCCTTCTCCCTGAGAAAAAAAAACACTTTCCACCTTCTGCTGCCCTGTGGGGCCCTCTGAGCCACAGCAAAGTGCATTGCTGGCAGTGACCTCACAATGTTAGTTACTGCTGTTGGCTGAAAAGCTGGGTGGAAAGCCTGTGGAATTACATGTAAAGGGACACACATGAACCATAAACTCCACCATCAATGTAAATTTGGGGAAAGGGATGGTAGGGGACAGCCTGGCCAGGGCCGAGCCTCTGCCTGGAGAGGCACAGGCTTGGGCTGGGGTCTCGGAGTGCAGGATGTGCCCACCTGCAGGGGACTTCCCCTGCAATCCCTACTATTCATCACCCTTAACCCTGCTCCTCTTCTCTCTGTGGGTCCAGCCTCAGGAAGGTGAAAGCCTCCAGGACAGCCTCCCTGGACACTGGGCTCCCCAGCAGGACAGAACCCCCACAGCAGATATCCCACTGGAGCTGCCCTGCACTCCCTCCCTGAGCCCAGGAGCTGCTCCAGGAGGAGAGAGGTGGGCTCTGCACTAGAAAGGAAGCGGAATCACGGGGGATAAAACAGTGCAATGGCCTTTTCCTCTCTCAGTGCCACGGGAAAGCTGCCCCCATCCCCAGGGAATGTGAACCTGGACCCTCACTCCGGCTGGGAGCCACAAGATGAAAGGGAGAGGGAGCAGCAGCTGAAACAACAGGAGCAATGGAAGCAGGAGACAGTGGAGGGGAAATGAAAACGAGGAGCAGGGGCTGCTGGAGCAGACAGAAACAATCCAGGCTTTCTTTCCTGAGCTGTGGGACCTGGGTTTTCTTCTCAGTGAACAGTGGTTTTGGGAACGGGCACGAGCAATGCTCTGAGAAACTCTTTCAACGTGATAGATGTGAAAAACTAAAGTGCCATCCCGCATACAACTCTTTCTTGGTCGTGGATCCTGTGTGCCTCCAGGTTTTCACCACAGTCACTGTCCAGAGAAGCAGGGCACACAGCACACAGACAGCTACACATCGCCTTTATTTTCTGGGACCTGTGGTTTTGACATTTTGTCGCTGAAGCTATGGGCACTGTAATGACCAGTTGAAAGCAAAATGTCAGCTTTGTAGTACCAAGTTGGTGTGACCCGTGGTTTGGGTCCAAACAAAGCACTTTTGAAACCTCCCCACTTAAAAATGCTTCACATTTTCATAGTTTGCCTCTTTTCGGAAAAGTGAAGGAAGAGTTGCCTGGGAATTGCAAGCAGATACAAAGCACAGCACTGTCCCCCTCTGCAGATCATGTTATCATAATATTTTGGAGGAAAATGACAGGGAACTCCCATGAAAGAGTAAATACTATATGACCTTGTTGGTTTCTTTCTCCATCTCTCTAAAATCTTCCTTTCTAGCACAAAATCCTTATTCTCTCTTGTGATTGTAGTTCCTTCTACTTGGAATTTCATTGCTACATTAAGTTCCCACCTGAAGCAGTACTACCAGACCATTCCTTTTGCCAGTTCCTTGAAGTATGTGATTCCACTAAGTTACGTTTCAAAATTCTAGCACTTTCTTTTCATGGTCTTTTGACCATCTTTTGACATTTCTCTGCATTCTTCCATACTGTTCAGGTGAAATTTTTCAAGTCATACTTCTTTTTCCAACAGAAAGTCAAAGCCTTGATTTAAGGATATTGATCATACAAACATCAGACATCCAAAAGCATCAAGTGATTGATTGACATAAGATGGCACCTCCCAGAACATGCTTCAACTGGAAGCTGAGGTATTTCCCCTAGGATCAGTGGCTCTGAAGATGAGAGGAGAAACGTTATCCTCCCTGTCCTCCTCCAATTGAATACACATGAATTAGACTATCAGAATTTCACTGGATTTAAATAAATTTTATCTTCATTTTTCCATCCTCTCAGCTCTTGAAAGTCCTATTTTGCATGAGTTTTGCAAAGCTTTCTTACCATTGCATTACAATCGTGTGGACTAAGAAAGAAAAATTCATACACCAGAGGAAAGCAAAAAAACCCCAAAACCAAACAACCTGGTCCATGGTGTTGGCACTCATCTTCATCCACTTGCTTTGAGTTTCAAGTCTTTTTTTCCCATTTTATGATTATTTGGGGTTTGACAGATGTTCCTGGGATGTTTGTATCTGGTGAACTCCTATAATTTATTTTTTTTCACAGTTACAGTCCTATAAAAGATTACAAGGCTCTCAGATGAGCTTAATTTTTTGACCTCTGCAGTTTCTGGATGTAGCCACTCCTCTGAATAGGGGTGGATTCAAACACCCTCAGGCTTTCCTGAAACAGGACAAGGAATGAGGAAATGCCTTAACTTGACTGAACTCACCGGACTGCACCAATCTGTCCCTCATGAAGGTTTGTCCCCGTACCAATTCTTTGACACTACAAGCCACTTGCCCCTCTCCCCACTCTGAGTGAGCAGCCAGCAGGGTGAACAGTGATGATGAGTGATGACCAGATGAGCAGTCATGGCACACAGAGTGAGCATCAGGCAGTGTGTTACCCAAAATCTCGATTTTACACTTATTAACCAACATTTTTCACTCGTTAAGGCTCATCTTCCAGGAGCATCTGCGGCTGCTCTGCCCCACAGAGGCTCAGTGTTTTGGAACATCTCTGTCTGGATCTGGAATACCTCAGCACTGGTGCCGTGGGGATAATGTCCTTTCTCCCATCTGAGTTCCATTAGGTGACCCAGCTGACACAGACACCAACATACCACAGATATGAGCATGGCGCTCCTCAAATCATAATTTAGAGAAACTTTCATCGGTTCTGCCTCCTTAAACTGCTGAACTGACTGCTTTCAGTTTCTACTTCAAAGGCAGTTTTTCATTTTAAAGGTTCCTTTCAAAAAACTGGTGGGATTACAACATAAACAAATTGTATGTTAGAAATCCATTTGCAGAGGAAATAATATGCTATAAATCTTGAAAGATTTGATAAGAATCCAAAGCAGTCCCCAGTCTGGTTATAAATTCACCATCTCACAAAGGCAAAATAGCTCATTCCACAACTTGCTCACAAACTACTCATTCTTGGAAAAATCTAAAGCAATGGCAGCTGGTAAAATAATTAGGATCATACAGATATAATTACACTGTGCATCTGCAACTGTTCTACCACCATCAGAGTGCATAGCAAAGTACCCAGAAAACAGCTGGGTTAAGTCTGCTCTCAACTCGTTTTTTAGGATGTGAAACTGACAGCAAAATGCCTCCAGCTTGATAAATTTTCCTGGGCATTTGGATGTGGTCACAGAGGTAGCAGGAAGAACAGGAAATATTTAATACCTTCAACCTGGTGTGGCAATGGTTATCCCCCGAACAACACAAAACAAAGACAGTTGTATCTTTTAGAAGCTTACTGCTTCAAAGGAAAAAATCTGATCAAATGTAATTTTTTCTCTTTTTGAGGGTTGCACTCGTTAAGGTGGGCTCAGACTGGGGAATGCTGAGCTATGGTGTCTGACACGATGTAGGGTTAGAGCACATAATTTGATTTCCCTGATCCTGCCCCAGTTTCTGCCTTTATGTTCAGGGATACTTTGACCACAGTGTCTTCTCAGCCACAAAAAAACTGCCCAGGCACTGCTAGAATTCCTTCCTCGAGGGGCTCACACCCAGAGAGGTGGACAACAAAGCACGTGAGAAAGCAGCCTGCTGAACAAAGCCCTCAGAACCACGGCCATGTGTCTGATTAATACAGTCCTGTATTAATCACAGGTCCTTTTAATGTCTTCACTCCTCAAGGTCTTTCCTCCCTCCTCCTCTCTGCACAAAACACGCTCCAGGACCCACATCCATCGTGTTGTTATCCAGGTCCTTATGCATATTACCATCTTTGCCTCAAAATGGCATTTAGTGGGATGTGGTCTTTCCTAAGATCAGGAAGGGAAAGGGACAACCCACCCAACTTCAAACTCTGTTGCTCATTCAATAATTGCTCCAAACATCGGCTCTTGGAAACGTACTATGTACTGTAAAAGTCACAGGCCTCAATTAGCCAGCAGTGATCAGAAACAAAATATTTTCCATTATTAAAGCCTAAAAATCTTGCAAAACATACAGAAAGATGCTATTTATGTTATTTTAATTATGATATTTAATCATATTTTTCTTTGGAACAGTAAACAATGGGGGATTTCCCATTACTTTTCCCATCACTTTTCCCATCAGGAAGAGCAGCTGGCTCAGGGACCCACAGGCAGTATCAGAAATGTATTTTTAGCCAGAGTCACAAGGGTGACAAGATAGCAAATACCAGAAATTGTGAAAAAAGAAGGTGGCAGTATCACATTTTGACAAATTCCATAGAGACCAAAATATACCCATAATCCTAAGGCTGGATGTTCACCTGCCTAAAGTCCTGATAATGTATTGTTCAAGATCTCAAGATTAGCCGAAAAGCAAAAACAAAAACCCAAACACTTTGGGGTTGGGGTTAGGATTAGGGGTCTGTTACTTGCAACTGCTCTTCTGTTCTTCAGAAAATCCCCAAAAACCTGGAGGAATACAAAAAGAGACTTTACATAGTTCAGCTTTATAAAGGAAGTCTACACTTCCTGCCTTGCAAAGAAAACATTACATCTATTATCATTTTATTGACATATATATGAAAATGCTTAATATTATTTATATTCAAATTATTAGACCAAGGTGTCAGATTGATAAAATGAAGAGCATTTGCCCTTTCTGTTTATCTCATTAACAAAACATCTTTTTGCAAGTGCTTGGTGGTTTTTTTTTCTTTTGCCTCTTTTCCTGAGGAGCTGAGATATTTTCTGCATCACCAAGCTGTCTCTGGCACTAGAATTTCACAGTTACAAGAGGTAACTGGAAGCCTGTTACTCTTCCACATTTGTGCAAATTGTAATTTGGAGCACAACAAGGAAAAAATCGCATTTTTTTTCTCACTGCAGTCTCAGCAAACCTCTTTGAGAGCAGTACCAGAAGGCAAACCAGCTATCTGAAGGTACTGCTACATACTACAGTGGGTATTTTGATAGCTACTACTATGGATATTTTTCTGACCACACCCACCAAGAATATTAACTTTCTAGACATGATCGCTGTTGCCAAAAGAAGGTTCTTCCTCCACATGGTACTAAACATAAAGCTTCCCGATTAGAAAATATAGTTTATCACTGCTGGAGACAGGTACCCTCTGAGGAGTGTTTTTGTTAAAGCTTTCCTGGTACAAAACACACATGGGAGATCAATAACTCCTTTCCCACGTGTCTGTCCTTTTCTCAAACTCAGTTTCTCTTGTCAAGACTTTTCCCCAAGCAATAAATTATCTGCTCAGTCTCCTTAATAATCTGCTTGTCTGGTAAATAAAATATGCTGATAGCATCCTCTGAACATGAAGCACCTCAGGAACATGGAAAAGTTATTAAACAGAGAAAGTTGTCACATACTGTAAGAAAGGAATGAGAAACAGCTACCAGAAAACCCTGTAAATGTGACCTTGGATGAAGTCAATATGCTAAAGTGGATAACAATTAATTAGATTGATAAATGTAATTAGTCATCCAAGCTGATGAAAGGTCATGTAATATTATTTCTTATGGGAAAGATTATTATCTACAGCAGAGGTATTATGAGGACTTCATGGGTGACAGACACATGCATTACATGAATTTAAAGCAGAGTTTTTGTTGTTTTGTGGATGGACCAAAGTACTTGAGTAAGTCTCAGAAATTAATGACAGTGCATTTAGATAAAATAAGACAATTAATGGATGAACAAAGCCAAAAAAATTGTACTATATGCTTTGGATACTCTTCCTGCAGCTGGGAGAGCGTGATGCTGCAGAGATCCTGGTGCAAAAGCCACCTGATGAAACCCAGTTCCGCTGAATCAGAGCCAGTCCTGAGCTGCCTTCCCGGAGAACCGAGGGTTTGGGTTAGGTGAATCCACCATGTGTGACAGCCGGGCGTGGGCAGCCCTGCATCCTCTCCAGCTCAGCTTTGGCTTTCCAGCTGGAGTGTTCTGGAAGCACTGCTGCTCACAGCAGCTGGTGTGGTGGATCAAACACCTCGACTATCCACGGAGAGACCCCACAAGGTGTTCTGCAACCTGTGTATGGGAACCAGGGGGTGAGATACTGGGGTTTGCATCTCTACCTGGGCGCAGCAGGGGAGGCTGCGTGGCTGGGAGTGGAGCTGTTGATCCTGCAAGCAATGAGGCAATGTTTCAGTAAGTTTCAGGTGATGAAGTGCAATTGTCAGACACCTGTTTACCAGAAGAACGTGGAGCAACAATGTCCTGGATATAAAATAATACATTATTTTTGCCCGCTTACAAAAAGTGGTGCTCAATTTGCTTTCTTCCTGGTTTCTTTAGCAATACCAACCCTCAAAATTGAAAAAGAAAAGCAATTTCAATCTTAGTAATATTTTATGGCAGGTTATAAATGTTGCTTGGAAGGTCCTGGCTCTTAATTGTATCCAGTTATAGAGTAATAATCTTAAGGCAAGCTGTCTTGCATTTGTCCCACATATTCACCCAAATGTCTAATTTCAGACCTAATTTTTGTGTACCTGACAACAAAATCCTGCACTCTGATAAAGTTCCAAGCAATACAATTACCGGGGACTTGGACTGGGATTTCTTTAGCCCAATTTTTTGCTGTTTACAAGTTCAGTTTCTAGTCTAAACCACTTATCCGGACGCAGTAGTCAGAAGGTATCCAGAGGGAAAGATGGATAATATATTCCATTTTAAGATACGTACGTTGAAACCCTCCCTAAAAACCTGACATTTTCCAACAACAACACCTGAGACCTCAACAAATGTAGTTTACATTTGATACTCACCTTTGGGGCAAATGAAGCTCATTGAGATCAACACCACGAAAACCATCAAATGACGACCCCACCTTGTGCATACATACAACGAAACCCTCCTTGCCTGAGGAAAAATCACAGGAAAAAGCACTTCATCTCTCCTCTGTGCCCATGTGTTTCCCCACAAGACCTGGCAGTACAGTCCTTGGACTCTGATCTAATGTGAGACGTGAAACAGAGGATTTCTGTCCTGACGGCGGCATCAAGGCACACGCTCAGCACCCTCTGTGCTTTGTGCTCGCAATCTGCCCCAAAAGAGGTGCCAGAAGGGAAGAGGCAAGGAAACAATGGCAAAGTTATTTCCATGACAGAAATCAGGCACAGCACATGAGAACATACTTATTGTTTAGATTTTGGCTTGTCACAGTGAAGAAATGGTGGTGTCCTGGCAAGGGGAGTACCGTGTAAGCACGAGGTGCTGGTGGCAGAAAGCAGAAGGGTGTTCTGAGAACTTGTGATTTGTACCAGGCCTTTATTCTCTCTCCTTTTGTCTGAAAACACATGTGATATGTAGATGTATCTCATTACGGCCACACATTCAGCCACTGGCTGCTGCTTATTTTTACAACGAGGGAAACATCCGTCCATTTACTAAGGTGAACATGAATATCTTGTTTTGTTTACAGCTGTAGAAAAAAAAAAGAGAGAGAAAAAGAAAGAAATATCTTCCCCCCTGCCACCCAAGAAAAGAAAGAAGAACAAATAAATCTCCATATCCACTTTCAGGTTCATGCTGGTCCCAGTACGGAACAAGCTTCTTCACGAACTGTGAATGCTTTTCATCATCTGCTCTGTTGTGTTTGTGTGTGGCAGCAAGCTCATCTGAGCAGCCTGACAAAGGCAACAGCCTGAACCTCCTCCAAAGACAGCAACAGCAGCTCTTGGTGCCTCCTGTCTGAACTAAAAAACACTATTACAATAACATTACAGCAAACTTGCTCATTTCAGTTTGAAATTCAGTGTGAAGTGAAGGCAGAGTGTAAATGTGGCAAGCAGCATTGTATAGGTTTAGCTCTCTTGATAGAAAAACAGGTTTAGTGAACTTCTGCAAGTCTTGGTTAGAAAGTGACCCATAAATCCAACGGGTTCTGTCCCCCTAAGGCAGATATGAATGAAGTGTTCATAAGAAGAATTAAATGAAATGAGATAAATAGTTTGCTCAAGCAGCCACTGATCATTTCACATCAGGCTTAGCATTCTCCACTGGTAAATGAAACTACTTTAATCTGTTTGGGCTGCAAGGGGGCTGAGAAATTATTACTGTCCAGGACCGAATATGCCCCAGGTCCAGGGAAAGGGTAACGATGACCAAGAGCAGAAAGTGGGGATGAGAACAAAGACCACTGAGCTTTTAAGCAAGACACACGATGGAAGAGAGAGACCCCAGCACAGGCCATGCCTGGAACAGTCAGGACACTCACCTGGCATGGCGAACACAGCAGCTGGTCTCAATTTCACCAAATTTACAGTCAATGGTTGGTAAATATTTAAACCCTCCAATGTTGGTTTAAATAGTTGCCAATATTTAAACACTGGTTTCCCTATAAGGAAGCTTGAGTCTCACTTTTCTTCCTGCTTCTCATCCCTCGCTTGTCTCCATCAGCAGGGAAGGGCCATGGAGTTTTAGTCTGTAGGAAAATACTCTGAAGAGCAAAAGGATCTTGGAGAGAAGAATGTTTTCCAGTTCTGGTCCTGTGGAAACAAAATACACAGATGTTTCATGCCAGGAAAAGTTTTTGGTAAACAGAGACAGTTTGCAAGATTTCTGATAGCGGCACTTGTATTACACAAAATCTCCCAAGCTGTTTCAGTGCATGTACCTCATTGTGTTGCTCTAAAAACAGTATTTATGGAAGGAGAATGCGTCTCACAAGGAACTCCTACTGCTATTAGATGTATGCACATGGAGACATCCAAAAATGCACCTCTTTATGTAGCACTGGTTACACAGTCCCTGAACATCTTTAGGGTTTTTAGAATTTATAGCACACTCTCAGCATTTACAAGTTCAAATGTCTTCATCCTGGCTATAAAGTATATGAACTCCCCTGGAACTAAACACTCCACTGAATCAAATCCAAGCTCTTGTAGGGCAGTCTCTCTGGAAAAGGGGGAAAAAAAAAAAAATAAGTGAAAAGAAAAAAAAAAGAAAGGAATGAAAAGGAAGCCAACCCAAGTTAATCACTCTGCCATTAAAAAGCCTGACGAAAAGCAATAGTCAGCTTTCATGAGAGCCTCAGTCTTGATTGTTGAGGTAGTCTTGGCTTGGTTGACTCTCTTTCATCCATCCCAAGAGCCCAGGGCAGATGAAGGGGACGTGGGGGGACCACCAAGAAGCTGCCCAGATGGCGCCTAGACCCGCACCCAGGACCCTGTGTCAGCAGTGTGGCCTCTTCAAGACACCAATGAAGAGCTGGCACAGCAAAATATTTATCTGTCTTGTCCTCCGCCCTCCTAAACGTTCATTTCCCTTAACTCTATCCCATGTAGATGTGAAGTGCTGACCTTAGAACAGCACTAAAAAATCTGTCCACTCCCAGTGGCATCAACCCAGAGCACAGTCCAGGATGAGACACTGAAGCAGAAGGCCTGAATGCCTGGATGCAAAGCTGGTTGATTGACACATGTGGAGCAGCAGCAATTACGGTTTGTCCAAATGGGTGCTGGGAGGAGTTACCCCCCATGTTGCTGTTCTCTGCATCTCCATGTGTTTGTTTTGCTGACTGTCAGGGACCACATGCAGCTCCAAACCCCTTAACTCCCTTCCAAGGGTGATTTTGAGCATGCCCCTGGGGATGGCAGGAGTCCCACAGCTTTTGGAAGACGGGGAGGCTTGGTCTGTGAAACACTGCAGAGGCGTATGCAGAGGGTGGCTGCTTCAGCCACAGCCCTCAGCACAACCACAATAACAAATTAAACATCACCACCACCCGGCTGTCACACATTTGGAACACATCTGAGACTGAATCATGAGCTAAGACAGCCTGGGCTGTGAGCAGCCTGAGGGAGATCGACAGCACCAAGACTGCAAACCCAAACTCCTCATTGTAAGATGTGAAGGAGATGATCCCCGCATAGCTGATGCCTCACAAAAGCTTGAGAGCACTTTCCTAGACCTGTTCATCAAGACTTGGTGTCCGAAAATGTGTCCCTAGGCATCACCCACTGCCTGTGGTAAATAGCTACGAGTTTTCAGAGGCAAAGCAGAAGGAGCGCTCAGACCAAAACGCCTGGAGCAATCTCCGAAGACATCAGTGTCAGATTCACTGGATGACAGATTTAACCACGGTTCCGTGGGATTTCAGAAACCTCAGCTCAACAGGCTGACTTAGCAAAGAGAGGAAAAAGTCCAGCACCCTCTAGCAGAGCACTGGATCTCTGACACAAGCACAGGCTGTGAACCAAAACCAGCCTTGACAACCATTTAGCAACTGCACTAGCCTTGTGCTCAATTTCCACCCACAGCAGGCACATGGATGGTTAATGAAGACCTTCAGCAAATTATACAATTCAGTGGTGGAAATACTGTTGCCATTTGCCTGTGGCTGCATAGGTGTTGAATTTGGATTTTCCACAGCATGTTTAATCAAAACAAGCCAACGCATTCACGTGCAGTAAATTCCTCGCCTCCAGGCCTCGATGCAGATAAAGAATGAAGGACCCAAGTGCAGGCACCGCTGGAACCTCCTGGCTTGTTGGTGCAGGCTCAAAGGGAAATAAAACACATCTGTCAAGGCTGCTGACAATAAGCAGGAGCACACAGCATCAGTGCGCTGCTATCTTGTCCATCTAGAGGCAGGTTACAGCCCAGTCAGATAATATTCATAAAATGGTTGAGTATTAAAGCCACACTTGGTGTTGGTGGCAGGCTCCTTCTGAGCCTCGCATGCTGACTCTCAGGCTGAGGCAGGTGGTGCAGTTTACATTTAAAAGGAAGAGAAGTAAACATGTGAGACCAAATGAGAGGCACACACACTAAAACGACACAATAAAGGCACAGGGGACAACCATATTTCCTTCTCTGGATAACAATCCCAAACCTTCAGATATCCCTGGACAAATGGCTGGGTTTTCTTCCTTGCAGCCTGGGACTAAGGAACAGTTCAGCTCTAATTGGGCCTCCAAATTAATTCTTACCAGTGTGGCCAGCATTAGTTGCTGGTGCATCATCAATCATCCCATGTAATAAAAGAGTTATCCATGCATCTTTAAATCACTTGGCGCAGTTTAAATCTCCCATCTGCTTTCATTCTTCTTCCCTCTAATAAGTCTCGGTCTCTTGCAGAGATCCAGTAGTGGAAATCAATTGTGTTCCCCTTTCTGTGCCACTATTTAGCCCCGTGGTTGCAGCTGATACTTTCTGCAGCCTCAGGCCTGGAAGCGTGTGTTAGGCTTAATTTTTTAGCTTAACAGTAAATTTTCATTGGTCGTGGAAGCTGTGAGTCATGAAAAAAAAAATTACTTATTCTTGGGGTGTTTGTACCCTGTGATGAAGCTTTTGCAACTTGCAGTAAACGAGCACAGGAGATTCAGAAATGTGAAGTTTTTAACTGAGAGTGAGCTGCTGATAGAAGCCAAAATGCTCCAAGATGCACACATTTTACTCCTGTGCTTTAAAGACAATCAAGCACCAATCAACATTTGCAAATGCATTTCTGCCACTAGAAAACTGAGGTAACATATCAATATTTTGGTAGGGTTTGTTGACAAAGTCTTCCACAAAGTCTGGACTTTGACACAAAGAAAGCTTCTTCAATAGATTATCCCCTGATGTTAGTGTCTTGATGCTCAGTGCTTCCAAAAGTAAACAGAGAAATCTTTGTTTAGTCTCGGTGTGATCAAAAGATTTATTTTGCAGGGGAAAAGGACACGTTTTGTTAATCGTAGTCCCTGTGAGAGTGCAGTGATACCCTTCTGTCTCCTTGCACAGAGTAAAAGACACATGTTTTTTGATTTCTTTTTACACTGGAAGAGGGGAGTGGATTAAAAGTGGATTAAAAAAGAAAGTCTTGCTTCTTTCTTCCTTATTCCCTGAAAATGCTATCAAAACACGCTATTGCTAACAATTTAAATTGGAGAAATCAACTGTAATCAACACCATATTTACTTTGTGTACAGGATATGCTCAATGCGTGCTACCAGAGAAAGTGCTGCATCTCCAGCTCTCCTGAGACTGGCCCGAATCCATAAAATTTAAAGAGAGGTGCCCTTTGTCTGCTGCTGGTTTCCTTCTGGTGCCATAAAGAGTGCAATGGCGTGTCCTCAGGCCAGAAGTCAATTTGCCCTGCTGCTGAGACAGAGGGGCACAAACTGAGAGCAAGCACATCTCCCTTATACCTGCCCACCACAGCGAGGCCACTGACCTGGCTCTTCCCTGGCTGGAATCCTGTTCTCCCTGGATGGACATTTACACCAACTCACCAGCTGCCTTTGGAAACTCATTGTCCTTCAGTTACCCATAACATCCCATAGCACCATTTCACTGTGCACAAAAGGGGGAAAAAATATAGAAACATTGATTTGTTTTGTCATAAACTCCATGCCCAATAACTGATGGGATTAGTTGCCTGATCTATCTGCGAGGATGCAAATGCTGGCACAAGGAAGGGAGCGGGATGGCACGGCCAGGGGCAGTGAGGAGAGAGCAGGAGAGCAGGACTGTCATCTCTGGAAGCAGCGTGGATTTAGAACCATTCAAGACAGTCAAAACCACAACTGAAGGAAGCTGCTGTGACTCATCCACTGCAAGAAACTCCCTGAGCATTTCCTCTGTGAGCACTGATACAAACAATTAATTTTACTTTCTTATCTTCCCCAAGCACTTCCATTATCCTTTCATCTTCCATTGGCCATGCAGACAGTAGGGAAGATATATGTGTTTGTAAAAAGGGGTTGTTATTAATTTTTTTGCCCTTAAAAGTTCTTCCTCAAGACCTTTTTGTTCCTTTTTCTCCTTTTTTGATGGAGATTTCCAGTTAGCCTCCTTTGCAATCCTTTCTGGTTTCCCTGTTTATCTCTTCCTTTAAGAAAATTTCTTTTTCTTCCTGATAGACTGCCTTACCAAACAGCCTCATTTATACCGTTATTGAATTGGTGTTTTCCTTCCAAAATTGTTTTATTTGTTTCATTTATAGTGCCATGTTACACTTGGCCACTCTAAAAATCTCAGTATCACCTGCAAGTATTTTATTTACTCCTTTGCCTACTTTTTTTCCTTTTAGTTCCCCTTCTAATTCAACTTGTTTTATTTTAGTTAACACTTCTGCATTCTTTCTTGGAAAAAAAAAAAAAAAAAAAACAAAAAACCAAAAACAGAACAACCAACAAAACACAATGAATTTGGGTCTGATGTGAATTCTATTAACCTGGTGGTTCAACCACAACATTTTTAGCCAGATCACATGTACTCTGCAGAAATACAACAGAATTGGTGCTTCCTGGTCACTAGTGTGGCTCCCCAGGGCTGAGTATAGGCCCAGTCCTGTTCGACATTGTTGAAGATGTGGATGATGGAATCAGGGACAGCCTCAGGAAGGGCGGGAGGGGCTGCCCAGGGAGGTTTGGAGTGCCCATCCCTGGAGGTGTCCAGGGAAGGCCTGGCCGTGGCACTCAGTGCTCTGGGCTGGGGACAAGGTGGGGATGGGCACAGCTTGGACTGCATGGGCTGGGAGGGCTTTTCCAGCCTCAGGGATTCTCACCTGCCTGGCTGGTTCCAGGAAAAGGCTGCATTTTGCTTCTGGGTTTCTCCATCCCGTTTTGTTGTGACATTTATCATCCTGGGGATTTTCCATTCCTTATTTCAGAATCTACAACCAACATATTCAGAGTTTCTCTACCGTTCAGGACTTTTTGCAAGCACCAAAGCTGAACACTACTTATAATCAGATTGCTCAAGGACTCATGAAGCAGTTGGAAGAAAATTAAGTATCATGAATAATACAAGAAAGTAATGAGTATTTTAATATCACAAGGGGAGAATAACTTATAAGCATCCAACAGAGCTTGATGGGCCTTTACAGAGAAAAGCTTCTTAGGGATGAAACTTTCTCTGAAAATTCAAAGCTCTCAGACAATTTGGACACGACCAGTGCCAGCTTTCCTTGTGCACAAAGATTCAGCTTTTCTCCCATCTTTTCTTCCTTTCTCTCCCCTCCCTCATTGTGAGCACCCAACCAGCTCATTGCTCTTGCCAAATCTGAAGACTTTGGCCTGGGTTTTAAAGCCTGCTGCCCTTGAAAGGAGAAAGAGGCTGAGTGCTGAGACACGAGCAGTGTGACGTGAAGGGAAGGATCGGTGCCGTTGGTAGCTCCGCTACCACGCCATAATAACCATTGGAATCAGATCTTTTCCACACATCTCGAGTAGGTCACCTACTGTTCCTCTAAAAGAAAATTCAGTATGGAGTGGCATTTCCTTTGAGGAAGGTGCTCTGTATTCTGAGGTAGCTTATGTCTCATGCGATGCGTGAGCTGCTCTTGTAAAGGACTTCTTTTTTTTTTATTGAACAGTAATGCATTGTAAACTCCAGCATAAAACTCCAGCTGTCCCTTTACACACTTGGCTTCTTGGCAATCATTCAATTTTTTTTTCCCCTTGAATAGTCATAATTCATATACCAAGCCAGACACACACACACATTTCTTTTTTTTCACTGGCTTTGTCCTGTTGTTGGCTGCACTCTCCTTTGGCTAAAATGGGTGAAGTTGGCTTTATGAGCTATAAAACCGCAGGATGTAAGGATTCACTTGTTTTTGATGTGTTAGTAGTATTTTATGGATAAAGTGTGAAGAAAGCCGTATAATTGGGATACTAGGAATAGTGCATGTGCCTAAAAAGGAGGAAACAGATCCTTAGATCTGGCATTCCTTCATTCAGGGGGTATGGGGTTGCTGCAGCACTAGAACCAGTTTGACTGATGTGGTAATGTTCAATTAAATGAGCGGTGAGCTCTCTGCTCATTCCCTCCCAAGTACTGATGGTTCCTCAGCACCAGCAATAAACGTGTCCTAAACAATAGAATTAATTGCGTGGTCATTTCAGTCAGAGATGGACATTCTGACCCTTTCTGCCAGAGTCACAGTTCCTCAGGTCCCCTGCTAACATTGGAGTTAAGATAATTTTGCTGCAGCAAAAGTGGAAGGAAGATGAAGCATGAAACAATGAGACCGAAAAACAGAGCTCTTCTTGTACCACCCTCTGGGAAGCCTCAGTTCCTTGTAAAGTATTTTATACTTCATAGTTTGCCATAGGCAAAGCAGTCAAGACAGACTTTTGGCTGAAACAGTACTTGTGTTTGACTTGCAATCTTCAAACAGGATTTTTTCTCTCCATTAAAATTAAAAAAAAATCATCCAATGAACTGTAATTTAATAAGTGAGTGTATATACTCCCCTCCCTCCCAAATAATTCTATTAAAGGCTAAAAACTGGATAAGTCAGTTAAAATCACACAGCACCTCCCAGAAAAAGCTCTGATTGTCACAGAGGAGAAGCTGGCCTGGGGAAGGTTTTAGGCTACTTTATTTCACATTTGTTGTCTTTCTGAGAAGTTGCTGTAGTAAGTCCTGTTCTCACTTTCAGGGTGGAAACCATTCATGAGGAGCTACCCAACTCGAGCAACACTCTGCCATGAGCTCCTGCCAGACCCAGGACCACCTCACCTCAAGCTCCTCTGCTCATGTGCTGGGGATAAGGAGCAGGAGATGAGGGAGGAGGAGATAAGGGAGGAGGAGATAAGGGATAAGGAGATAGGGGATGAGGACATAAGGGATAAGGAAATAAGGCATAAAGAGGAGGAGGAGGAGAAGCCAAACCACACTGCAGTCTGCTTGTGCAGCACCAACACGTGGTGGCCACAGCCAGCACAAAGAGCCCTCACCCCCCGGCAGAGTCCCTCTCTTCTCCACTGCTCCCATCAGGAAAGCTGGGCAATGACGACAGCGTGGTCCGTGGGCGTTCCAGATCCTAAAGGCACAGGTGAGCTCCTGGCTCCTACAGGGATCAAGAGAAGGCATTTTCGCCTCACCTGTCTCCGAGCTGGCAAGGACACCAGCTGGAGCCCCAGAAGGGGAGAGCCAGGTTTGCAGAGTCCCAAAGCCCTGCCAGGCTGGTTGTCCAGGGGCAGCCTGCTGCAAACCTGATGGCGCTACCGGGGCCCTCCAGAGGGACCACAGAGCTCTGTGTCACCACCACTCAGATGTGGTTCAGTCACACCTTGGGAAACCTGGACTAAGGCTCCAAATCAAGCCCAGCACCAGCTTCCCAGCCCTTTAACAGCTGCTCTCACTTACTCCTACAAGCACAGCATCTCTGCATATAATTTACATTCCTGCAGATGTCCTTCTATTTTTTGGCATCACTGAACTGCTTCCAAATTTCTTTTCTATTTAGTCTAATAGATGTAAAACATTATTTAGATTTTCACCCATAAAAGTGACCAAAAGCAGCTGTATCTTCGCAAGCTGTTGGACCCAAACCAAAGCTAAAGGTTGCTCTCACATGTACTAATGGGAATTAATTTCAGAACGTAGTCCCCATAAAAAAAAAAAAAGCCTGCATTTCATCTTACCTGAAAGATCTACAGCTACAGAGTGATGCTAAAGCTTTTATTAGAGTTTGTTAAGAAATTACTGCTCCTAAAAGGAGTCCATTATTTTCCACTGCTGTAAAGATAGGCTCTAACCCAATGAAGGAGTCCATCTGGGAGCTTTCCTGGCTTTCTCCCCGTGGGAGAGGTTGAAAACACATTGCTTGTGGAACACATTGTGTTGGTGGGCTACAAAGGTCTTACAGGGGAGGAACCAGTGCTTTCCAGCCTCTCCCCAGCAGCTGTCTCTGGGAACAATCCTGTAATTCCACGGAGGGCAGGAAAACTGGATCCATGTGCCTACACACACTCACACTGCTGACTGACAGCCCACCATCCAGGGCTTTGCTGCAACTGCTGCAGGGAGAGGAAAATGTCCTACTTCTGATGTTCTGCTCCAGAATATTCACAGAATATTTTCTTGACTAAGTCTTGAGTAAAATCCAAGGCACCATTTTTTGTCCCCTTCAAAGTGAGGAACATTTGTGTAGTTTATTTAATGACGTTTCTCTTCCTGAACCAGTCAGCTGAGAGACCCATCACAGGATTTAGCTATGCCACCAGAGGCATAGCTTATCCAACAAAGAAGGAGGATCTCATAGATGAAAGCACACAAAGCTGGGTTCCTGGTAACAAAGAGCTCAACAGGGCAATATGAAATGAGAGGCAGCCCCACAGCCTGGTAACTGTCTTTCTCCTGCCACAGGACCCAACCCACCCAAAACTGCTCTTGGAGGAGCCCTGTGGGAGGAAGGATTGGGAAAGGCTGTCAGGACTGTGCTGGTGCTGCCTCTTTGCAGGAGGGAAAAGCCTGTGTAAACAGTTGCTTCATTTGCAATTCTCCGAGGGGCACTTGGAACCGAGTGAGGATGTGGAGACTGAACCATCTGCAGTTTGTTTAACTATTTCCATTTCAAAGGTGAACAATAGCTTCAACAAAACTGCCATTAATAACAATTGTTGTGCCAGAATTGTGTTGCTCGCCCTTCCTTCCTTCCTTCCTTCCTTCCTTCCTTCCTTCCTTCCTTCCTTCCTTCCTTCCTTCC